>SPJY01009148.1:0-27983 GCA_005191435.1 Raddia distichophylla
ATTTAATTCATACAGAAGAGCGGTATGAAGACAGCTCGTACAACTCGTACAAAAGAGCAGCAAATCGCAACCTGCTCGTACAGCGGTGGTTTCGCCGTCGCCTAGTTCTGGGAGCACGAGTCGGAGCCGGCGCCTCGCGAGACGACGGCCTTGTCCTCTCTCTTCACTAATTGCAGTTCACGTAGGATTTTTCTCATTAATCACAGCTGATGTGGCATGATACAGACGGTAAAATAAATGCCGCTGTACATGCCCTTAGGACTATTTTAATCAACGAAAAAGCCTATTCCTTTTTACCCTTAAAAAAAAAGGCAAAATTGGTTCTATACCATCGAAAGATCCATAGTTTTGGTTTATACCACCGAAAGAACCTGGTTCACTTTAATACCATCCAAAGCTTCTTTTGTTTCTTTTTTTACCACTCCGTCGGCCTCCCCTTAACTCCCGTTACTGCCTCCCGTTATCTCCTCTGGTGGTGACTGTTCAGTGTTGATCTCTCCCGCGCGATCTCCCCCCAGGCGCGATCTGTTCGTCCCGGTCACCCCAGTGCCGGCTCCTCTCCTGGCCGCCTGCTCCTGTTCCTCCAGATCGCCCCAGCGCTGGCTGGCCCCCTGCTCCTCTTCCTCCCAGGCGCTGTCCCCTCCTGGCCGCCCCTTGCGCAGGCAGCTCCCCTCCTGGCGAGCACCTCCGCTCCTTTTGATAACGAGATTGATAACCGTAGATTAATCTGCTGGTTGTACACTGTGCTTTATGTTTTTCCTGTCTTGTGCTACACGATTTGTTTGGTGCTGCATGCATGCAAGCTGAGCTGCGAGCCATCCATGGCTGCCGGGGCTGCAAAGGAGCGAGCAGGGAGCGGGATCCTTTCTTCTGTCACCATGAGCAACTCTGGAGAGGTGGAGGAGGAGTTCCAACGAACTGCAGTGATTAACATGAACACAGCGGCGGCGCCGTGGACACTAACGGAAGGCCGACGGAGTGGTTAAAAAAGAAACAAAAGGAGCTTTGGATGGTATTGAAGTGAACCAGATTTGGATGGTATTAAAGTGAACCAGATTCTTTCGGTGGTATAAACCAAAACTATGGATCTTTCGATGGTATAAACCAAAACTATGGATCTTTCGGTGGTATAAACCAAAACTATGGATCTTTCGATGGTATAGAACCAATTTTGCCTTTAAAAAAAGGCGAATTCCAAGACGCCAGCCGTCGTCTTTCTCCTCTCCTCGCCAGGCGGCCAGGAAAAACAATGGCCGCCATCAGCCCATCACCGTCAGGCACCACTGCTTTGCCGCTTTCAGGATTCCGATGGCACGCACAAGTCTACATCTTGACTCTGTGAGCATCTACCTGGTGTGACCCCCCACGACGCCGGTACAGGGTCCAGGCCGGCGATGAGCTCCGAGGGGGCGCCGCCGCCGCACGCGGTGCTCATCCCGCAGCCCGCGCAGGGCCACGTCACGCCGATGCTGCAGCTCGCCAAGGCGCTGCACGCCAAGGACTTCCACGTCACCTACGTCAACTCCGAGTACAACCACCGCCGCCTGCTCCGGTCCCGCGGCCCGGAGTCGCTGGACGGCGCCGACGGGTTCCGGTTCGAGGCCATCCCCGACGGCCTGCCGCAGTCCGGCAACAACGATGACGTCACCCAGGACATCGCCGCGCTCTGCGTCTCCACCACCAAGCACAGCGCCGCGCCGTTCATGGAGCTGCTGGCGCGGCTGAACGCCAAGCCAGGGGCGCCGCCGGTGAGTTGCGTCATAGCCGACGGCGTGATGAGCTTCGCGCAGAGGGTCGCCGAGGAGATGGGGATCCTGGCCTTGGTGTTCTGGACGACGAGCGCGTGCGGCTTCATGGGGTACCTCCACTTCGCCGAGCTCATCAGAAGAGGCTATGTGCCGCTCAAAGGTACGACCTTGGCGTCGCCTAGTAATATTCTGATTCGAGTATTCACACTTCTGTTCGATCTTTGATGCATATAGAAATTACTTCTAGGTTCTGATTAATTCCATAGCTGAAACCAAATGATCTGGCTTGCTGTGATTAATTAGCTACTTAGGCTTGAGACTGACACTGAAATGGCCAAATGTGCTGCTGCTTAATTCCGTGCATCTCGCAGACGAGAGTGACCTCAGCAATGGATACCTGGACGCTGCAATCGACTGGATCCCCGGGATGGCAGGCGTCCGCCTCAAGGACATACCCAGCTTCATCAGGACGACCGACCGGGACGACGTGATGCTCAACTTCGACGGCGGCGAGGCGCAGAACGCGTGCAAGGCCCGCGGCGTCATCCTCAACACGTACGACGCGCTGGAGCAGGACGTCGTCCACGCGCTGCGCCGCGAGTTCCCGCGCCTCTACACCGTCGGCCCGCTCCCCGCGTTCGCAAGGGCGGCGCGAGCCGAGCTTGACGGGATCGGCGGCAACCTCTGGAAGGAGGACACGCGCTGCCTCCAGTGGCTGGACGGCCGGCGACCCGGCTCCGTCGTGTACGTCAACTTCGGCAGCATCACGGTCATGTCGGCGGCCCAGCTCGCGGAGTTCGCGTGGGGCCTGGCGCACTGCGGCCGGCCGTTCTTGTGGGTGATCCGGCCGGACCTCGTCGCCGGCGAGAACGCCATGCTGCCGGAGGAGTTTGCCGGCGAGACGAAAGAGAGGGGGCTTCTTGTGAGCTGGTGCCCGCAAGAGCTTGTCCTTTCGCACCCGGCGGTCGGGCTGTTCCTGACGCACTGCGGGTGGAACTCGACGCTGGAGAGCATCTGCGCCGGCGTGCCGGTGATCTGCTGGCCCTTCTTCGCCGAGCAGCCGACGAACTGCCGGTACGCGTGCGCCAAGTGGGGGATCGGGATGGAGATTGACAGCAACGTGACGAGGGAGGAGGTGGCGCGGCTCGTGCGCGAGGCGATGGACGGCGAGCGAGGTAAGAAGATGAGAGTGAACGCGATGGTGTGGAAGGAGAAGGCGAGGGCGGCGGCGGAAGGTGGGTCGTCGAGCAGAAACATGGACCGGCTGATCGAATTCCTGCGTGCAGGGATTGATGCTGCTGCAAGCTGAAATGGTTTCAAACCAATTGCACCTGCTTTCTTGCTCTCTCCCCAGCTTGGAAAACTTGGTGTTTGAACGAGTGAAAAAGGAAATAAGACAGAATAAGGTTAAGTTCAGCGATATAATTTTGGTGGTGTTTTTGGAGCTGTTTGAAACAAAGCAAAACTGTGAGGGATTTGAACTGCTTTTTGTAAAATTCGAATAAAATCCATGCGTTCCAGAATTCAGAACTTATGATGCGTGGCATTCGAACATACGATCAGTTTCAATTGGATTGGGCCTATAAGGGATGTGGCCGAAATCCTGATAGCCCATTTCTCTGTGAGACTGTGTCATTTCTTGATACGAAGGGGCTGGGGCATGATATTAAATGGTGTCATTCTTTTCATCTTGTATTGACTTAAAACTATGGCGAGCGACCACGTCCGACGCCTGGCGCTCGGTTCGGACCTGCCAGGGCCATCGGATCGATCCATACCACGCAGATCCGACGCTCCTCGCAGTGACTAGCAAAGCGCGCATACAGCGACTAGCAAACCTGTGCGTTTGATCAATTTTCCAATTAAATTTCTGATTTTTGTATAAAATTCAAACAATGTTCAAAACGCGTGGAATAAATTTCATAATTCTTTTAAAATCGAGAGCAACCCATTTTAAATACTTTTGAATTTTTGAATTTTTTCACTTTTTCAAATTTTTTTATGCAAACTAGGAAAAGGCACTTATGAAACTTACATCTATACTAACGAAACTTGGCCGTGTGTAGATGAAACCTGATGAAACTTGGATGTAACATGATGAAACTTGGATGAAACATGTTGAAACTTGAATTGACTGATGAAACTTGAAGAAACTTGTATGAGACCTGTTGAAACTTGATGAAATTTACATTAAACCTGATGAAACTTGACAGTTCGGCAAGTTTGACGAATATAAAGCCAAGTTTTAGTAGGCGAAACCCAAGTTTCAATAGGTGAAACCCAAGTTTCACCAAATAAGTTTGAAGAGTTATATAGCAACATATATCTTGTTTTGCTCAAAAAAAAATACGAGGAACACATTGGCGCAAACGGTTTGTGCATTGGAGCACCCAGTCAAAAATTATGGCCATTTAAAAGAAAAAATGATGTGGGCCCCGCGCCCTTGCATGCATGCGCACAGTGCCCAACCCCCCGCGCGTTCCGCGCGCACGCACGTTCGACACGCCGGCTGTAGTGTTTCCCTAAAACTATTCATATCTTCATGATTTTTAAAAAAACTTTTCTAAAAAACACTTATCTTCGTACATACAAAGTGAAAAAAATAAATTAAATTAAGATGAGGCAAAAAAATGACACCTCGTTTTACGGTTCGACTTTTTTTTACTCTATTCCTTGAAAATCTCAATAACAACTATGCTTATTAGTTATGGCTTATTTACTCATTTACCTATCTTATAACTTTTGGAGTTTCCCACGTTTTTCATTATTTTTTTTCAATTTATCGTACTGCTTTGTGAACCTTATGTTGATTTCAAAAGCGATTTAAGTGCTAATTTGCATGATGGCTATCGACTACAATTGGTACAACACAAAAATGACATGAAAGAATAAATGTGATGTGGCACATTATTATCGGTATTGTTTCGACTCCTCTTATATATACATTGTTGAGTGAATATTTGAAATATTGTGTGATGAAGTGATTTTCCAATTGAACTAATATTTGGAGAGTGTTGGACATATATGTGGTTTGATTTTGCAGAGAGAAGAAAAGAAGAAGAAAGGAAAAGAAAAAGAAAATCATGTGCATGCAGGTAGTGGTGTATGTGTGTGGTGCTGTGCGTGTGTGCACATGCATGCACATGCAAAGTGCAGCAGCGAGCGCGGCGTGAGGCCCAGAGGCCATGGAGGCATGCGGGGGCACAGGCGGCGTGAGCAGGCCCTGGCGCAGCGAAGGCAGCAGGCGGCCCAGCGCGGGCTGAGAGGCAGGCCGGGCAGGCCCAGGCGGGTCAGGCCGAGTTGGAGTAGAAGAGTTTGAGCCCGAGACGATTTCGTGATTTTTACACTATATAAAGGGACGAGGAGGCTCGGGATTAAGGGGGGTTTTAGGGTTTCCACATGTTAATGACGGCTAAGAAAATTAGGGAGATTCCAGAGGTGATTAGAGAAGATTAGAGAGAGATTAGAGGAAGATTAGAAGAGATTTTGCAAGGAAGAGAGACAGATGAGCGAGGGGTTGTGTTAGGCTTGCAGAAGCTGTAGCAGGGCAGTAGACGTCAGGGAGGCGTGGCCAGGAGCTGTTGCAGAGAAGGTAACACAGACTAGAGCAGGTCATCTGTACTTCTTTGTAAAAGGATTTGATTTCGATGATGAAGTCAATGATGGTGAAGATTTAGATGAGGTGAGTGATTCTGAAACTCGAGAAGCTTTTGAATTACAAGAAAAAATTTGCAATACATTGATGAAAAAATGCAAAGAGCTGAAACTAGAAAATGAAAAACTTCGATTATTGTCTAATGAAATGACTGAAAATTGTGATTCATGTGAAAAATTAAAAAGAAAAATTGTTGATCTTCAAAATGCTTCATGTGATGCTTGTGAATTTTATAAGAGTGAATATGCTTTGTTGAAATATTCTAGTCATTCCTCTTGTGAAAATTGCATTGTTTTAGAAGAGAATGTGGTTTCTTTGAAAAAGTCTTTAGAGAAAAATGATTCTTCAACTTTGGAAACACAAGTTAATATTTTGGTAAAAGAATTTGGATGTGAGGATCTTGTTGGTATTAGAAAGAAATTAATTGAACTTGAAAAACGTCCTCATGGTCTTATTTGCAATCGTTGCCCTGATTTTGCTCTTCAAAATGGCTATTTGAAAGCAACTCTAGAAAAAATGACAAATGGTGAAAAGAATTTAAACATGATTTTAGATACTTCTAAATGCTCTTCTATGAAGGAAGGTGTTGGATATAATAAGAAAAATTGTTCTCAAGCACCTATTAATAATGATCATGCCCTCTCAACCTCATTTGTAAAGAAAACCCCCAATTTGAGTTTTGTTGGAAACAATGAAAATAAACATGTGAAATGTTTTGGCTGTGGAAAATTTGGACATATGAAAGTAAATTGCTATGCTAATTTGGGTCCAAAATATTGGGATACTCTCCACAATGTGAATTGCTATAATTGTGGTAAATTTGGTCATTATGCACGAAATTGTTTTGCTTCTCCAAATTATAGGTTTGATTATGACTATAGAAGGCCACAACAATATGGTGAAAAGGTAAGTCCAATGGTAAGTTCTACTTTCCCGAACAATGGTTGGGTTCCCACAAATTCTTTGAAGAAAAATAAAAAATATTTTCAAATTTGGGTCCCTAAACATCTCCTTGCACCTTAGAGTTTGAGTTTTTAGTTTTTGCATTGTACATATCATATTGCATATATCATATAGTACAAGCATTGCTGATTATACTTGTTGAATATTTATGTTTATGGCATTGAACTTTCACATGGCAAACTTTATTGATAAAGCCAACTTAGTTTAGTTGATTTCTCACTGTTGGAGGGTGAATTGTTTATGAGTTTGTAATGGTCAAGTGGATTGATAAATTAGACATGAAGGTCAATTTTCAAAAACTTCCAATTGCTAATGTGAGTCTGTGTACTATTTTTGAGCATTTTTGTTAAGCAGATGATCATGATGAGTCCTTGGCAAATAAAAAATGCAGGGCAAAATTAAAAAATATAAGCTTGATTATGTGATGTCGCTTACGAATTAGTAAAAGAAACAAGGTCAACCTTGTCATACCTGCTATTAAAAGAAGCAAGCTCAAATTTGCCACATAGGTGAAAAAAGGATGATATCAAATATGAAAATTGAGAAAAAAAAGAAGTTGATATATGAGAAAAATCATGGACAGATAATTGTGAATCTAGTATATCTTTTTCGTTCAAAACTAGTATCTTTCTCACATGGGCATATTTTCTATATATTATATATTTATTGTCTACTTGTCTGTATTTACATGTCCATGAGCTTATTACTTTCTTATAAACTTTTTACTCAACAACTAGTAGTTAAGACTTGACTATGGGGCAATTCATGAATTTTGGAGTGTGGAATTGATTTGCTATATTATTTGTATTCACTTTGGATAATCGGTATTGCTTGATAGGTGTGCATTTCATGGTATTTTTGCATGGTTCATATTTGTGTGTCCTTGATGTGTGTTTTGCCAAAGGGGGAGAGTTAGAGTTGCATAAAGTGCATTGAGTTAAATTTGCATAAAGTATATGAGTTCATGTGTGAGAGAGTGCGTGTGCATGAGTGATATGTGAGTTATTGCATTAGGTTTAATTTAAGTGCATGTGTCAAGAGAGAGAAGAGCATGTGTCAAGGGGGAGAGTATAAAAGAGATAAAAAGAATGAGAGATTGAATTTTAATGGGCGTATTGTCAAATCACTCATCAAGGGGGAGATTGTTGAGTGAATATTTGAAATATTGTGTGATGAAGTGATTTTCCAATTGAACTAATATTTGGAGAGTGTTGGACATATATGTGGTTTGATTTTGCAGAGAGAAGAAAAGAAGAAGAAAGGAAAAGAAAAAGAAAATCATGTGCATGCAGGTAGTGGTGTATGTGTGTGGTGCTGTGCGTGTGTGCACATGCATGCACATGCAAAGTGCAGCAGCGAGCGCGGCGTGAGGCCCAGAGGCCATGGAGGCATGCGGGGGCACAGGCGGCGTGAGCAGGCCCTGGCGCAGCGAAGGCAGCAGGCGGCCCAGCGCGGGCTGAGAGGCAGGCCGGGCAGGCCCAGGCGGGTCAGGCCGAGTTGGAGTAGAAGAGTTTGAGCCCGAGACGATTTCGTGATTTTTACACTATATAAAGGGACGAGGAGGCTCGGGATTAAGGGGGGTTTTAGGGTTTCCACATGTTAATGACGGCTAAGAAAATTAGGGAGATTCCAGAGGTGATTAGAGAAGATTAGAGAGAGATTAGAGGAAGATTAGAAGAGATTTTGCAAGGAAGAGAGACAGATGAGCGAGGGGTTGTGTTAGGCTTGCAGAAGCTGTAGCAGGGCAGTAGACGTCAGGGAGGCGTGGCCAGGAGCTGTTGCAGAGAAGGTAACACAGACCAGAGCAGGTCATCTGTACTTCTTTGTAAAAGGATTTGATTAGGGGTATTTAGCGCCTACGATCCTACAATTGGTATCAGAGCATGCACAATTATCTGTCCATGATTTTTCTCATATATCAACTTCTTTTTTTTCTCAATTTTCATATTTGATATCAAAGATCTCGATAGATGATAGGGATGGCCGGATGGCGGGTCATATAAAACTACGGCCTGGCTATAATACATCTCTCTCAGCACATATTGGCCACTCCCGGCCGGGCGGCTGTCAAGCGCCAACGCCGGCGCCGGCGGCCGGCGGCTGCGTTGCCCCAGGGAAAACCGTAGCAAAAGTCCCCAGCACGTCGCTGTGGGCAGCGACCGCTCCAGGGCTCAGCCGCCGTGGCGGCTTACGGCGTCGACGGGGCAATTGCTTGATTATTGTCGCCGTATCGGTTTCTCGGGATCTTTGGACGCGAGCTCCTTAGATTTTACTGAATTCTCCACGGGAAACGTATGTCCGTGTCAGGCATCATCCTCCTAGATAACGCAAGGAGCATTGTTTTTCTAGCTTGCCCGGAAGCAAATGATATGAAGTATATATCTTTACGCTGTAGGTGGCACTGTTCGTCGATAGCTCGCTCATGTTTGAGCTTAGCCATTGGATCGGTTAATCTTTTCTGACTAGGCTTGTGGTTTATCGGTTTATAACCGTTTTCAAAAAGCCAGATGCTTTGCCTTATCAAACCCGTTTCTGCTAAACCTAAAAGCTAATTCTCGAAAGCTCTTAAAAACAGGTTGAATGAAGTAGACTATCGTATCAAACTTTTATGATATGTTAAGCGATCTACTACAACGTAAAATAATGGGGCCAACTTGTGCTAAACATGCCAAAATTTTCTTCTATTGTTGTAGGACACTCACCGTGTCACTTGCCTTGGCCTAAGACCACATGTCAGTGGCTCAATTGGCAAATACACGCGGTTTGCGGTATCCCGCAACTAAGAGTTTTCATTTAAAAGAATGAAATACTTCGGTCCATAACACTCAATTTGTATGTCAATTTGGTCGTGTGTATTATGTGTGGGGCCATCTAAGTCAATTAAAATGGGTTAAGGTGTTACAAGCCGAAATGTGTGTTTTAAAATGTGCAGAAATCTTCCAGGATGAACATGGGGTACCTGTTAAAATGCTATATTGGTTGAACTCCTATCTCCAACTTTCCCCTTGAAGCCACTTTCGCTAGCTATAGTTGTCATCGCCTTCGTCTCTAGGGTTCTTCGGGTTACCGAAGAAGGAGGTGGGCGGCGGAGTGACGCCAACAACACCCATTGTACAAGAGTAGCCGTAGGATTAGTAGGTGCGGCAGAGGATTTTTCAAAGTATCCATGCGTGGTCTGGTCGACACAACGGCGGCAACGAGGGCCCCAAGCTTAGAGAGAGAGGAAGAGGGAGAGAGGCAGACTTTCAATTTGACCCACATGGATCTGGGTGAGGACTTCGATTCAAGCTTTGGGAAGGGTAGCAACGTCGCCAAACTTTTCAAATCATCAAGAGGGGCATTTGGTATGGTCGCCAAGCTTTGGCATTTGGTAGGGTATTCTGGCCGCCGACACAGATATCATTTCCTGTAGTGACTCATGCAGTGTTCCCATGACTTGCGCCCTCCTATGGGTGACACGGGGGCGAATAGGGTTCCTACATCGAGAGCTCCGCCGCCACCACCCACCGGGTCGTCGTTGTCGCCCCTCCTCCCGCCACCATGTGGCGACAGCGGCCCTCCTCCTTCCCCCTCCCCTTCCTTCCCTATCTCCTTGGGTGGTTGAATTTGGGTGTTAGTGTAAAATGAACTTTAATCTATTCATGAAGTATGTCTCTTTCTCAAAAGAAAAAAGATATTGCTCCTTCCGGTCATAAATATTCGTCTTTTTTTATTTTCATAGTTTTTACAATACAACTTTCACAAATAATTAATATTAAAATTGATGTATTTTCGAGACAAATGTACAAATAATTTTTATGTACACAATCTAATTATTTTAAAGATATTAGTGTTTGAAGTTTCGAGACCTTGATTGGCATGTATCTCAAACATCAATTATTTTTTATCGGAGGGATTATATTGGGTACCGTGCTGGTTTGATCTGATGTGTACATGCTTGATTTGGAGGCTAAAATCGATAGAACCATCTTGCAACTTGCCTATATATACGTTGTCACGGTTGATAAGTGAAACTCGATATCATCCCTGTCCCGGTCGTCTCTTCCAGTATTTTGGCAATTCGACGGCATCGCCCACGCCCCGGTTGAGAAAACCAAACTGCCATGGGATCCAACTCGCGCCCCCACGCCGTGCTCGTCCCGTGGCCGGCGCAGGGCCATGTCACGCCGCTGCTGCACCTCGCCAAGGTGCTTCACGCCAGGGGCTTCTTCATCACCTTCGTCCACACCGAGTACAACCACCGACGCCTCCTCCGGTCCGGCGGCGCCGGCACCCTCGCCGGGCTCGACGACTTCCAGTTCGAGGCCATGCCGGACGGCCTGCCGCCGTCGGCCGGCAACGAGGACGTCACGCAGGACGTCCCCACGGTCTGCATGTCCTTCGTCCGGCACGGCGCCGCGCTGTTCAGGGACCTCCTGGCGAGGCTCGACGGCGGCGGCGCGCCAGGGAGGCCGCCGGTGAGCTGCGTGATAGCCGACGGCGTGATGAGCTTCGCGGAGAGGGTGGCCAACGAGATGGGCATCCGGGCCTTGGTGTTCTGGACGACGAGCGCGTGTGGCTTCATGGGGTACCTCCACTTCGCCGAGCTCATCCAAAGAGGCTACGTGCCACTCAAAGGTATGCCCCCCACAGAGTATACAAGTGATGACAGTGTTTGATCGTTTGCAAAAACCAGAGCTCAAAAAGCATGATTAGCGCAAGCCCACCCCCTAACGTCGATGTTTCAAACACCATAAGCTAGGCCAAGAAACCTGTGCCGATGTGCCGCAGGAGCCAACACCTTTTACCTTTCCGTTCAGTGCTCGCAGCTTATTTAGTTATTTTTATCTATCAAATTTGTTTAGCTTTTAAGCTTTAAGAAATTCTTAAACAGGTATTGAGAATCTTATCTAGCTTGTTTGAGTTTGTTTTTAGAGTTTTGAGAAGTGCTATCAAGATAAAATAAAAAAGATACTAAAAATCCAAAACGTTTATATTTCAAAAATGAATATAAACGACTAAGTAGATAAGCATATAAGTTGTAAATATATGATGCGATGCTAGAGCCTAGAGACCCCCGCTCTAGCTTGGGAGCTCCTCGAGTACTCAAGTTGGTGGATAAAACAAATTAAGAGCATGGATACGGGAGATGTACATGTAGGGTTCAAAATACACGAAATCAACAAAATTGAGAAATCCTTCGGGAGCAGGATTAAAATCTTGTTCAGAAAATTCAAATACGAAATTTAAACTTGCAAAATTTAATAAATGTATAAGACCCTAAAAATGGTCCCAAGACATAGGAATGCTATGGTGGTAATTGTTTTTGAAAATTTATATTTATTTATGAAAAATTGAATTTACGTATAGACAAAAATTATGAAAATTGAAGAGAACCTAGTAATGGGCCTCAACTGCCTGTTAGGCCCGTTTAGGCCTACCCTCGGCTCCTTTACTACCCAAACAAGGCTCCAATTTCCGACACTTTGCCCCTCCCCTCAGCTTAGCTTTGGTGTCATCCCGCTAGATTACGTTAGCCGAGGAAAATCGAGTCGCAGGGAATGTGGGCAAGGATAGGGAAACACTAGCTTAAAGCGATAAGTCAAGAGTTTGATCTCCCAATGGTTCATAGCAATTTCTCCAGCTTATGATTTAATTTCCTAGTAACATCTTTTTCATCATTTTTTAGCCCATTCATCAATTTCGTTGGACTTGCCACAATTTTCTGTTCAAAGCAAACGATTTCCCTTTTCAACAGAATGATTTGTCCATGTTGGAGATTCACTTGATTTCTCAGAAAATTCCCTAGCGATGTCCCGGTTTACAACCATTTTGTTTAAGGTTGAAAAAAAAAGAATTTTGTTAATTTTAATGGGAAACGAGCGAGGTGGCCCACCCGTTTGCGAGGCTACATTTGTTTCGGCATATAGAGTTTATCTTTAACTCATAATCTATCTCTAATATATCAGATCGAATTTAGAGTTTATCTCTAATGTACTATATCAGCTTTAGTATTTAATCTGAATTTCTAATATTTTATTTTAATCTAAGCACATAGATCTTTTATTTTTCTTGATTTATATGATAATTCTTTGATTAATTTAGGTCGTTATAATTTGGTCCTACCGTTGATCGAACGACTAAAATAATCATTTATCATCTTTATTATTTAATCCGAATTTTTAATATTTATCTTTTAATCTAAGCCGTTATAATTCGGCCCCACAAAAATCAGCGGTATAGATTTTTTATTTTTTTCTTGATTTATGTGAGAATTTCATTGATTAATCTAGTCTGTTATAATTTGGTTACACCGTTTATCGTACGGCTAAAATAATTTGGGTGATGTGTATTAACGTCACGCAGGACATCCCCACGGTCTGCATGTCCTTCGTCCGGCACGGCCCCGCGCTGTTCAGGGACCTCCTGGCGAGGCTCGACGGCGGCGGCGCGCCAGGGAGGCCGCCGGTGAGCTGCGTGATAGCCGACGGCGTGATGAGCTTCGCGGAGAGGGTGGCCAACGAGATGGGCATCCGGGCCTTGGTGTTCTGGACGACGAGCGCGTGTGGCTTCATGGGGTACCTCCACTTCGCCGAGCTCATCCAAAGAGGCTACGTGCCACTCAAAGGTATGCCCCCCACAGAGTATACAAGTGATGACAGTGTTTGATCGTTTGCAAAAACCAGAGCTCAAAAAGCATGATTAGCGCAAGCCCACCCCCTAACGTCGATGTTTCAAACACCATAAGCTAGGCCAAGAAACCTGTGCCGATGTGCCGCAGGAGCCAACACCTTTTACCTTTCCGTTCAGTGCTCGCAGCTTATTTAGTTATTTTTATCTATCAAATTTGTTTAGCTTTTAAGCTTTAAGAAATTCTTAAACAGGTATTGAGAATCTTATCTAGCTTGTTTGAGTTTGTTTTTAGAGTTTTGAGAAGTGCTATCAAGATAAAATAAAAAAGATACTAAAAATCCAAAACGTTTATATTTCAAAAATGAATATAAACGACTAAGTAGATAAGCATATAAGTTGTAAATATATGATGCGATGCTAGAGCCTAGAGACCCCCGCTCTAGCTTGGGAGCTCCTCGAGTACTCAAGTTGGTGGATAAAACAAATTAAGAGCATGGATACGGGAGATGTACATGTAGGGTTCAAAATCCACGAAATCAACAAAATTGAGAAATCCTTCGGGAGCAGGATTAAAATCTTGTTCAGAAAATTCAAATACAAAATTTAAAATTGCAACCATTGAGAAATCCTTCGGGAGCTAGATTACGTTAGCCGAGGAAAATCGAGTCGCAGGGAATGTGGGCAAGGATAGGGAAACACTAGCTTAAAGCGATAAGTCAAGAGTTTGATCTCCCAATGGTTCATAGCAATTTCTCCAGCTTATGATTTAATTTCCTAGTAACATCTTTTTCATCATTTTTTAGCCCATTCATCAATTTCGTTGGACTTGCCACAATTTTCTGTTCAAAGCAAACGATTTCCCTTTTCAACAGAATGATTTGTCCATGTTAGAGATTCACTTGATTTCTCAGAAAACTCCCTAGCGATGTCCCGGTTTACAACCATTTTTTTTAAGGTTGAAAAAAAGGAATTTTGTTAATTTTAATGGGAAACGAGCGAGGTGGCTCGCCCGTTTGCGTGGCTACATTTGTTTCGGCATATAGAGTTTATCTCTAACTCATAATCTATCTCTAATATATCAGATCGAATTTAGAGTTTATCTCTAATATACTATATCAGCTTTAGAATTTAATATGAATTTCTAATATTTTATTTTAATCTAAGCACATAGATCTTTTATTTTTTTTGATTTATGTGATAATTTCTTGATTAATTTAGGCTGTTATAATTTGATCCTACCGTTGATCGAACGGCTAAAATAATCATTTATCATCTTTATTATTTAATCCAAATTTTTAATATTTATCTTTTAATCTAAGCAGTTATAATTCGGGCCCACAAAAAACAGCGGTATAGATTTTTTATTTTTTATTTTGATTTATGTGAGAATTTTTTTGATTAATCTAGGCCGTTATAATTTGGTTACACTGTTGATCGTACGGCTAAAATAATTTGGGTGATGTGTACTAACGTGGTGTCTCCGTTTTCCTCTACTCTAATAGTATAAAGATCCCGCATGGAATCGTAAATCTCCCTAGAGCTAGGTCTACACAAAAAATGGGTTTTAAAGCCTAAAACATGTATATATGGTCTCATTTAGAGCTGGCCAATGGGTCGAACCGAGCCGGCTCGATTCGGGCCCTGTTGGTTCGGTTACCATGCGAATTGAGCCAACCAGGTCAACGGGTCACGGTTTCAGCCCATGTTCGGTTCGAGGAGTGAACCGAACCGATCCGAGCCGGGCGGTTTTTTATTAGCCGGTTTATTTTATTTTAAAAAAATATAAAAATTAAGAAAAATCATTATATTCCACAAATACACACTACAAATTAAATAAATATATTATTTATCATAAGAAAATATATATACAGAAATACATATATTGAATTAAATTAATATGATACAGTAGCGAACCAAACCAGGCCGAGGTGCCGGCTCAGGTTTAGTGAACAGTGCGGGCCGGCCCGGTTTGGTTCAGCCGGACCGGCCCGGTTGGCCAGCTCTAGACCTTGTTTGTTTTAGATTAAATTTGTGTTGAGTTTTACTGTAGCAAATATATGACCCCTTAGAAAGACGTTTCAAAGAATTCAAAAAAAAATTATTTTACGAACTCTAAGAAGAACTATTTAAAACCCAATAAAAATAAGGGAGCCTATACAGTACGGACCACCGTTCCATTGAAAACTAACGGATGAGCAAAAGGACAAAATAGATGACATCATCATGAACCAACCTGAAACTACATGAACCAACCTGAACCTACATGAACCAAGCTGAACCTATCTGAACCTACATGAACCAAGCTGAAACAACCTGAACCAAGCTGAATTTCCCCATGAAGCTATCTGCATGAACCAACCTGAACCAACCTGAAACTGCCTGAACCAACCTGAATCTACATGTTTTTCTTTAAACTAACTGAAACAATCTAAACCAAGCTGAATTTTCCATAAAGCTATCTTCTTTTTTTTACCAGAAAAATCTTGAACCAACATGAATTTTCTACGGAACTATTTGAATAAACCTAAATTTCATATGAACCTAGCTTTTTTTTTTACCTACACCAACATGAACCTATCTGAATTTCCTATAAAACTAGTTGAAACAACCCAAACCAAATTGAATTTCCTATGAAGCTACCTGTTTTTTTAACAGAAAAATATTGAATCAACATGAATTTTCTATGAACCTAACTGAACCTACCTGAATTTCACATGAACCTAGCTGCATTTTTACCTGAAACAACCTGAACCAATATGAATTTCATATGAAACTAGTTGAAACACTGACCCAATCTGAATTTTCTATGAATCTAGCTGAAACAACTTGAACCAAGTTGAATTTCCCATGAAGCTATCTACTTTTTTTAATCAGAAAAATCATGAAACAACATAAATTTTCTATGAAACTATCTGAACCAACCTGAATTTCACATGAACCTAGCTATTTTCTGACATGAACCAATATGAATTTTATATGAAACTGGCTAAAACATCCTGAACCAACCTGAATTTTCTATTAAACTAGCTGAAATGATCTGAACCAAACTAAATTTCCTATGAAGCTATCTGCTTTTTTTTTACCAAAAATCCTAAACCAACATGAATTTTCTATGAAACTATCTGAACCAACCTGAATTTCACATGAACCTTGTTGCTCTTCTACCTGAACCAACATAAATTTTCTATGAAACTAGCCAGATCGACATAAAATTCACATGAACCTAACTTTTTTTTTACCTGAAACAAGCTGAACCAATATGAATTTCCTATGATAATTTTTCCATGAATTTTAGAAGTCTTTAACAATTTTTTAAAAATAGAAATCATTTGTCGGATTTTTTGGAAATCAATAAAACGGATTATGATGTCACGCTGACGTCATCGTCTTCAACCTTCAGCCTGTGCGTGTCCTGCCGTGACCACGGTGCAAAGAAACGACGATTGCCGGAGCTACAGGGCTCCGTTTGGGGAGTTCTTGAGCTCGTTGGAAAGCTAACAACGGCGTGCACCTATTGGAGGTAGTCTCACGGCCAGGTAAATGGCCGCGCCATGGCAAAAGCTCCCCCGCGAGCGTAGGAGCTTGGCCAATGGCGTCGTGTCCACGCTCTGCTTCTTCCGCTTCTGGCTCGGCTTCGGCATCGGCGGCGACTACCCGCTCAGCACCACCATCATATCGGAGAGCTCGTCCGTTGCAAGCCAGAGAACGGACATGCGTTCTCTAACATTCCTGTAAAAATAACTACAAAATACAACATCATTTTTCATAAAAAATAACAAAATTTCATTTAATTTAATTTAATCTGAAACAAACAAGGCCCTAGTCTCATTTAAATGCTCGAAGCTTTGTACTCAACCCCACATACACTCGCGATCCTTTATACAGAAAGTCTACTGAAAATCATTTTCTTCCTCCCCTCCCTCTTCGCTCTTGCCTGGCCCCTCCGGTGACGGTGTCACCGGCGAGGTGCCGACTACACCAGCCCTGCTAGAGGCTAGAGCCACCGTGCCATGCATGCTCGCGCCAAGCCGAGCAGTCGTGTGCACGGTGTGGCGACTTCTGAGAGTCCAGCGTGGTGGACGCTGGCTCGCTGCCTCGCCGGGCCAAATATATAGGCGGTCTCGCCGGCGGCGACGCCTCAGTTCATCTCTCCAGGCCCTGTACCAATACCAGCAGTGTCCACTCTAATGAGTGACTAAAAATGAAGCACAATCATCGGCCACTCCCGGCTGTCGAAGTGTCAGTGTCAACAGCCGGCGGTTACGTTGCCCCGATCCAAGTGAAGGACGAGCGGAAAACGCAACAAATACCCCCAGCCTGTCGGCCGCGACTGCTTCGTCGCGGTGCCCCAGGGCACGGCTCGGCGTGGCGGCGACGGGGCGGCTTGTTCACTGGATATCCTGCGCTCCCAACACGACATCATGATGTGCACAGCCTTGTCCGTTGCTCGGAGTGTTTGACGCGAGCTAAATAAGCTCCCTGAATTTTACTGTATCCCCCATGCTCCATAGCCATAGGAAATCTATCTCCTATAATGCGAGGAGCAGTATTAATTCGTCAAACCTGTTCTATAAATCATCACGGTGGATATCGCCCCTGTCCCGGCAGTACGTTTCTCGCTGTATTTGTTAGAGCACCGGCCGCGCCATGGGCTCCGGCTCGCGCCCCCACGCCGTGCTGATCCCGTGGCCGGCGCAGGGCCATGTCACGCCGCTGCTGCACCTCGCCAAGGTGCTTCACGCTAGGGGCTTCTGTTAGATTAGGCCAAGATCAATCCTTCGAAATTGCTCGGCAAGCTCACATATTTTTTCGATGCTAAAACTTGCACCTTTCCTTGACCCTTGGCCATATATTTATACTAGAGAAATTACAAGAGTCCTACTCAAATTAGAACTACTAAATCTAAACAAACTCTATCTCTAGTACTTCAAAATCATAAAACCCTGCTACGATTTTCATAAAAATGTTATTAGTTCAAAAGATCATTTTCTTTAAAATGATCTTTTATGATTTTGAAAATCATGGCAGGGGTTTTCTGATTTTGAAAATCATAAGCGTCTTTTATGATTTTTTTTGAACAAAGTCTTTTATGATTTTGAAAATCATTTTCTTCAAAAAACAATTTTCATAAAAATATTATTCGTTCAAAAGATCATTTTCTTTAAAAAAATTTATGATTACATGTTTTTATGATTTTCTCACAGTTTTATAAGATTTATCCTAATTTTTGCATAGTAAAATTTTGCATTTTATTCTTAAAACATTAGAAAATATACAAAATTTTAAAAAATATACAAATAGCTGGTTTTTGTATACTTGTTTTTGAAGATATTTCTAAATATTGTATACTTGTTTTTGAATGTTTTAATGACTTTCTAAAATTTATATGTTTTCTCTCTTTTTTTAGATTTTTAATGATTTTTTCTAATTTTTTTGAGTTTGGGGACCTGGATGACACCCCGTGCCAAGTTCAGGGACCCGAATAACTGGTTTTCTGAGTTCGAGGACCGGATTGACACCCCCTGCCAAGTTCGAGGGCTGCCGGCGCATTTTACTCCTCCACAGCCATAGTGGTGGAGACAAGGGGGGGCTGGCAGGGGCCTGGCCCCCCCTATGATTTATGTGCAATGCTAAGTAGTATATAGGATATTTGTATCAAACTTAAGCCCATCTAATTAATTTACATGATTAATTTCAGTTTTAAGAAATATGCTATTAGTATTGACTAAACATACTCTTCCAACTAATTTATTCTATAAAACTAGCATAGTTCTTTGAAGTTTTCTTTTCAAAGAAAATAATTTTAATTTATGAATTAATATACTTTCCAAGCACATTACATATTATCAATAATAGTGTTAGTGCACAACATCTCGATAAGTTTACAAAAAATTCGCAGACCCCTTCTTGACGTTCACTTATATACATTTGGGGCTTGACTAATTGTAGCTCATATTGCTTTTCAAACACTTCAAATATTTTTATTAGCTAGTTATCACCGTGTCCAATATGAACATAATTGTATTATTGGTGTGTAATCTTTCTTTATTCTAAAGAACTGAATAACACTTGCTATACATATACACATATATAAAATATAATCTATTTATTTAGTTTTTGCCACACCACCCACAATTTGACTCAATGTCATGTGAATATGTAAGAAAAAATGTGTCATTTGATCACGGTTAAGAGTCCCCACACATGACAACCTTCGCTAGGTATGATATACTATTATAGATACTATTATCATTGCTTTCTATATTGTTATGGCATATTTGACTCGATTTATTACATGACATAATAATATTTTTATGAAACATTTTTCTTCAAATTGCTCACTTTCAATATAATGATATGATCATACTGCAAATTAGTTTTTTATGTGTCGACCACCCATGATGAAATCCTGGCTCCGCCCCTGCATAGCCATAGGAAATCTATCTCCTAGATATATAATGCGGTGAGCAGTATTCGTCAAACTTGTCGTATAAATCATCACGGTGGATATCGCGGCTGTCCCGGCTGTTCCTCGCTGTATTTGTTAGAGCACCGGCTGCGCCATGGGCTCCGGCTAGCGCCCCCACGCCGTGCTCGTCCCGTGGCCGGCGCAGGGCCATGTCACGCCGCTGCTGCACCTCGCCAAGGTGCTTCACGCCAGGGGCTTCTTCATCACCTTCGTGCACACCGAGTACAACCGCCGCCGCCTGCTCCGGTCCCGCGGCGCCGGCACTCTCGCCGGGCTCGACGACTTCCGGTTCGAGGCCATGCCGGACGGCCTGCCGCCGTCGGCCGGCAACGAGGACGTCACGCAGGACATCCCCACGGTCTGCATGTCCTTCGTCCGGCACGGCCCCGCGCTGTTCAGGGACCTCCTGGCGAGGCTCGACGGCGGCGGCGCGCCAGGGAGGCCGCCGGTGAGCTGCGTGATAGCCGACGGCGTGATGAGCTTCGCGGAGAGGGTGGCCAACGAGATGGGCATCCGGGCCTTGGTGTTCTGGACGACGAGCGCGTGTGGCTTCATGGGGTACCTCCATTTCGACGAGCTCATCCAAAGAGGCTACGTGCCACTCAAAGGTATGCCCCAAAGGCACGGTTGTTTGACTGCTTATAAGAGGAACGTGTGGTGGCAGAGATGCATCGAAGCTCGTGTACGTGAGCCAGTCCACGAGATGTGACCCTGGGCTGCTCGACGCACTGAACGCTAGTCAAATGTTAACGTGTGAACTAGTTACTGTTTCAAATGGAGGACGCCAAGAAATAGTAGCGATCGAACATAGAGAAGCCAGCTCTAATGGAAGTGAGAAGAAAAGGAGTTAGGGGACATCACCCGCGAACGTCTGGTGGAATTAGATTTATGCATGGTTGTGGGGGAAATAGAATCTATAGCTACTTGCCCTGAGTAAAACATATGGGCCAAGCCACAAGTTTCAGCCCATTTTTTCCTCTGTTCCATCCTTCTACGGATCCACCTCTTCACCTCGTGAGCCGTGACTAGCTAGTCACATTTCCATCACTGTTTTTTGTCTCCAACTCCGTCTTTTATTCCTCATCGCATATGCTTCTCCTCACAACGGCTTCCTCCTCAAAATTGTCCAATCCCCCTCCCCAACTCCCACCTAGCCTCGCCTTGGCCCACCCATGATCACCTAAGACCCAACTAGGCGCCTAGGCGGCTCTGATTGGGTGATACGACCAAAGTCCACGTTTCTCCTTAGTCATATTAAATGTGTGTTTTTGCATTCCATAAGCTAACCCGTATATAGATATAAACAACTGAACACAATGTTTAACTCGTATATAGATATAAACAACTGAACACAATGTTCATGCATTCCACAGTTTGGTTTTCCCAACCGAGGCGTGGGCGATGCGTCAAACTGCCAAAATACTAGTACTTTTTTTTTTTGCCTATCTTCATACAGGGGCGGAGCTAGATTTAAGTAGGGTGGTGCACGGGGACTAGATATACGAAAAATTTTAGCAAAAATTAACTCATATGTTTTAATATATGCACCTCTAAAACTTAATAGTTGTGCATCCGGTAAGAAAATTCAATCAACAAGTTTTGCTTTGCTGTGATTCCGCCCCTGTCTTCATGGAATGACAAACCCCTATCGGTTTTTTTTAAAGAAAAGTGAGTATGTTTGCTTTGAGCGTATGCACTCTAAATACTCACGCCCTAAATATTTTTACTTAATTATTAGTTAAAGATTTCAAACATTAATACAAAATACGCTCTGTATTTTGGAACGGACTGAGTTTGGTGTAACGCGCTGCACATGCCATAGACGAGAGCTACCTGACCAACGGGTACCTGGATACCGTGCTCGACTGGGTGCCCGGGATGCCGGACATCCGGCTGCGAGACTTCCCCAGCTTCGTCCGCACCACCGACCGGGACGACGTCATGCTCAACTTCGACAACGGCGAGGCGCAGAACGCGCGCCGGGCGCAGGGCCTCATCCTCAACACGGTCGACGCGGTGGAGCAGGACGTCGTCGACGCACTGCGCCGCATCTTCCCGCGCGTGTACACCGTCGGCCCGCTCCTGACCTTCGCGGCGGCTGCGGAACGGCGGCGGCCCGAGGTGGCGTCGATCGGCAGCAACCTCTGGAAGGAGGACGCGAGCTGCCTCCCGTGGCTCGACGCCCGGCGGCCCGGCTCCGTCGTGTACGTCAACTTCGGCAGCATCACGGTCATGTCGGCGGCGCATCTCGCCGAGTTCGCGTGGGGCCTGGCGCACTGCGGCCGGCCGTTCCTGTGGGTGATCCGTCCGGACCTCGTCGCCGGCGAGGACGCCATGCTGCCGGAGGAGTTCGTCGGCGAGACGAAGGACAGGGGGATCTTCATGAGCTGGTGCCCGCAGGAGCAGGTCCTTTCGCACCCGGCGATCGGGCTGTTCCTGACGCACGCCGGGTGGAACTCGATGCTGGAGAGCATCTGCGCCGGCGTGCCGGTGATCTGCTGGCCCTTCTTCGCCGAGCAGATGACCAACTGCCGATACGCCTGCACCAAGTGGGGCATCGGAATGGAGATCGACAGCGACGTGAGGAGGGAGGAGGTGGCGCGGCTGGTGCGCGAGGCCATGGACGGCGACAAGGGCAGGGACATGAGAGCGAAGGCCGTGGCGTGGAAGGAAAAAGCCATGGCTGCAACGGACGACGGTGGGACATCGAGCGAGGACATTGACAAGTTGGTTGAATTTTTGCTTGCGGGAAGTGATCCTGCAAGCTGAAAGCACCGATTTTGGAATGGATATATTGATGCAACCATACTCACTGTGCCAAACTGCTGTATCCTCGTATTAAATCTGAGTGTGAAAACAAGGAGTGTGGCTGTGTTGGTGTTGTTCTTAATCCTAGTTTAAGTGGCGCTTGTATCCTTTGTTTCGGCGTCACTCCCTATGTCCTGGTTCTTGTTCCCCTAAAGCCTGTTGATGTCTCCAGGCATGTATGCAACTCGTGTCAACATGGCCCTAGGTCATGGCTGTTTGGTGTCTTGGTTTTGTATGAATAATCTCAAAATATTTTGTTGGAACGTAAGGGATCTTAATTCCCCTGCGAGACGGGCTGTTGTGAGGCAGTTCATTGTAGATAGCAGGGCCAACATTGTTTGCCTACAGGAATCAAAACTGCATACGGTGGACAGGAACATTCTCTATGAGATCTTAGGTGTTGACTTCGTGCAAAACTGTTGTTCCTTGCCTGCTGTAGGAACAAGAGGAGACATCTTGCTCGCTGTCTCTTCTCGTTTTTTCGCCATCTAGAATCCCAGGTGTGCTTAGTTTTTGGTCTTATTTGAAATAACGGATCTCTCCTCTGGAGTAGCTTGGACTTGCTCAGGAGTGTATGGGCCGCAGGCGGCTGCAGATAAGAGGCGTTTCCTTGATGAGCTCAAGGTTGTGCAGTCGCAGGCCATGGAAGAGTGGCTTTTAATGGGGGATTTCAATCTTATTAGGTCCCCAGATCATAAAAACTCAGGCACAAACATTAACAACTCTCTAATACGAGCTTTCAACAAGTTGATTAATGACTTGGAGTTGCATGAAGTGCCCCTGAAAGGCAAAAGGTTCACATGGTCAGGATCCCCCCACGGCCAACATGTTCCTATGACCAGGATCGACAGGTTCTTTACGTCTACAGGTTGGGACTTCCTAGTCCCACATAGGTCCCTCCTATCACTCTCCAGCTCCATCTCTGATCACACACCTCTTCTACTGGTTTTGGAGATTCAGTTGACTAAACATCGGGGTTTTCATTTTGAAAGTTTCTGGCCAAAGGTCGACGGTTTGTCAAATGTCGTCCAGGAAGTGTGGCAACCCACTGCCCCTCATCCAAGCGCTTTTGGCAGACTGCATCTAAAGCTTTGTAGAACTGCCAAGGCTCTTCACCGTTGGAGTTCGCGTCTCTTTGGGAGGATCAGGATGCAGCTAGCTATCGCCACGGAGGTCATTCTTAGGCTTGATCTGGCATTGGAGTCTAGATCTCTCTCTGATGCAGAGGTGGTCCTTCGGCGGGACCTGAAGCACAGGATCTTAGGCCTTGCGGCCGTCCAGAGAGTTAGACTGAGAGAGCAATCCAGGTGCAAAGTTCTAAAAGAGGGAGACGCCGATACCAGATTTTTTCATGCGAAGGTAAACGCGACAAAAAGGAAAAACTCAATCAGGTCCATTACTACGCAGAGGGGCCTACTCACTTCATCTCGAGAGATCGACCAAGAGCTTTTTAATCACTTTGTTAACCTTTTTGGTAAACGTCAAGCACGGCTACATGACCTTTGTTGGGATAGGTTGGAACTGCCATCGCCGAACCTCCACGCCTTGGAAGAACCGTTCCAGTAAGAGGAAATTTTCAGGTTGTCAGTCACCTACCAACGGACAAGGCCCTGGGCCCTGATAGACTTATTGGCATCTTTTTCAAGAGCTGTTGGGAGATCATCAAGTCAGACCTTATCGATGCCTTTCAGGAGATGTGGAATGGAAATCTCGCAGGTTTCGAGCTAGTAAACAACGCCTACATCGCTTTGCTACCCAAGAAAAATGATGCTGCCACAGTATCAGACTTTAGGCCAATAAGCTTGGGTCACAGCGTGGGGAAGCTCTTCTCCAAAGTCCTTGCTAATCGGCTGGGGACTTTCATGCATAACCTGGTTTCTCCGAATCAAAGTGCGTTCATTAAAGGCAAGTCCATACAAGATAACTTTCTCACAGTCCGCAACACGGTCGCCACTCTGCACAGCAAGAGAGTCCCCTGCCTCCTCTTCAAACTAGATATTGAAAAGGCATTCGATTCTGTTAGTTGGGAGTACATTTTGCAGGTGATGCAGGGATATGGTTTTGGACAGAAATGGAGAGACTGGATTTCCTTAATGTTGGTGTGGACTACATGGGCCCCGGGTATCCTCTAGAAGGCCCATAAGGGAACAGATGGGGGGCGATTCAAGTCGGTCGATTAGGGATAAAGATTACTTGGGTTACACGCGCCTTGCGCCGCAAGAAAGGATCCGAGGATATGGTATATCTCCATATAATTAGCAGATCCATGCATACATTCCATGTAACATCATAACAGAAATAGTTGCCATATACCCTGCGACATTCTGTAACTTTATCCCCCCCTTCACTATATAAAGGGAGGGGGTAGAGGCCATCGGCACGAATCATCGAATAGGAGCATCATCTTGCATCCCGCATCTTGATCCACCATATAATCCCAGAACACAGGAAGTAGGGTATTACCTCCTTTGTTGAGGGCCTGAACCTGTATAACCATGTCTTGTGTTACCATTTGACTTAGTTCTTGATTAGCGTCCCCTCATACAAATTCATTGCCGACGGTGACCCCCCAGTTGGTCACCGGTCGACAGTTGGCGCACCAGGTAGGGGGCAGCGTCAAGATATTGCCGGCGGTAACCCCCCAATTGGTCACCAGTCGACAGTTGGCCTCCTCAACCTCACAGGTACTCTTGAATGGTCAACCGGGGGAAAAATTCATTCACCACAGGGGCTTACGTCAAGGAGACCCTCTCTCCCCCTTGCTTTTCGTCCTAGCAATGGAGCCTCTTTCCAAGCTTCTTAGTTTTGCAGACCGAAGGGAACTTCTCCATGCAATCCCTCACAACGCAGCAAACTTCAGAATTTCTCTTTATGCTGATGATGTCGTGCTGCTCTCCTCGCCATCTCAAAGGGGCGTGCATGTCATTGCACAGGTGCTTAACATTTTCCATGGTGCTTCCGGCTTGAAGGTTAACTGGGGGAAAAGCGACGTCTTCCCCATTCGCTATGAGCAGCACAACCTGCAGTGGCTGCCGTTGCTCATTTCAGCACAGGTCAAATAGTTTCCCTACAAATATCTCGGTCTGCCTCTGCGCCCCTTGAAGCTTCGTAAAGGGGACGTTGCACCGCTTATCGAGAGGGTTAGGAAGAAGCTCGGTGCATGGAAGGCAAAGCTTATTTCCAGGGCAGGCTGCCTCGTTGTTGGTGATTGATAAACGGTCAATCTTGACATGGGCCTTGGGCCGTTTCCATATCGGCCCACCGCACATACAGAATGCCCAAAAGGCCGCCCTTGGCCGTACTAAAGGAAGCGTTTAGCTTGCCAGGGTCTTACCCGGGCTTGACCAGGTCAAGCGCGTCTCCCTGGGTCCCTGCCAGGGACGTGGCGCGCCTCCCGGGCTATCCTTAGCCCGGAAAAAGGCCCTGTGGACTGCATGGGCCCCGGGTGTCCTCTAGAAGGCCCATAAGGGAGCAGATAGGGGGCGACCCAGGTCGGTTGGCCGAAGATGGAAACCACTCGGATTGGGCGGAAACTTAAGGCGCAAGAAAGGGTCCGAGTTTATGGGATATCCCCATGTAATTAGCAGATCAATGCATGTATTCCATGTAACATCATAACGGAAATAGTTACCATATACCGCGCGACTTTCTGTAATCTTGTCCCCCCCACACTATATAAAGGGAGGGGGTAAAAGCCATCGAGAGAGAGAGAATCATCGAATAGGAGCATCATCTTGCATCCCGATCCACCAAATAATTCCAGAGCACAGGAAGTAGGGTATTACCTCCTCCGTTAAGGGCCCGAACCTGTATAACCCTGTCTTGTGTTACCCATCTGATTTGGTTCTTGATTAGCGTCCCCTCGTACAAATTCATTGCCGGCGGTGACCCCCCAGTCAGCCACCCGTCGACAGTTGGCGCGCCAGGTAGGGGGCAGCGTCAAGATCGTCTTTCAGAACAGATGGCTTTTTCAAGATCGCCGTACGTCGACATGAGGCCAGGGGAGACCCTTCTCTTCGGCGCCTTGGACTTCATCGCCGACGGCCTCGGTAATCTTCGTCTCTCCTCCCCACGGGAGATCGTTCAAACAGAAGGTGCACGCAATCAATGGGACCCATTGCCTTTTGGCTTGGAGAATTCTGCATGTGCTTTCTTCAGGAAGATCCGACGGCAGCCTCACTTTGCCCCCCTCAGCGAGGAGAGCGAAGAAGAGCCCGATGAGATCGCCTACCCCGGCCTGGACACCCTCCAGCTGTGGACCGCATGGACCCAGGGTGTCCTCTAGAAGGCCCATAAGGGAGAAGATAGGGGGCGACCCAGGTCGGTTGGCCGAAGATGGAAACCACTCGGATTGGGCGGAAACTTAAGGCGCAAGAAAGGGTCCGAGTTTATGGGATATCCCCATGTAATTAGCGGATCAATGCGTGCATTCCATGTAACATCATAACGGAAATAGTTACCATATACCGCGCGACTTTCTGTAATCTTGTCCCCCCCCTGTAATCTTATCCCCCCCTACACTATATAAAGGGAGGGGGTAAAAGCCATCGGCACGAGACATCGAATCATCGATTAGGAGCATCATCTTGCATCTTGATCCACCTAATAATCTCAGAGCACAGGAAGTAGGGTATTACCTCCTTCGTTGAGGGCCTGAACCTGCATAACCCTTTCTTGTGTTACCCATCTGATCTGGTTCTTGGTTAGAGTCCCCTCGTACATATTCATTGCCGGCGGTGACCCCCCAGTTCGACACCTGTCGACAGTTGGCGCGCCAGGTAGGGGACTGCGTCGAGATCATCTTTCAGATCGGATGGCTTTTCCAAGATCGCCGTACGTCGACATGAGGCCAGGGGAGACCCTTCTCTTCGGCGCCTTGGACTTCATCGCCGACGGCCTCGGTAATCTTCGTCTCTCCTCCCCACGGGAGATCGTTCAAACAGAAGGTGCACGCAATCAATGGGACCCATTGCCTTTTGGCTTGGAGAATTCTGCATGTGCTTTCTTCAGGAAGATCCGACGGCAGCCTCACTTTGCCCCCCTCAGCGAGGAGAGCGAAGAAGAGCCCGATGAGATCGCCTACCCCGGCCTGGACACCCTCCAGCTGTGGACCGCATGGACCCAGGGTGTCCTCTAGAAGGCCCATAAGGGAGAAGATAGGGGGCGACCCAGGTCGACGAGGTATGTAAATCCCTGACTGGATTTCTCTCCGGACTTGGGAGTCTTGCCGCGGCCTCCGCGCAAACCGCTCCTGAGATTCAGACAAGAGATAACCACTCGGGGAACAAATCCGCTAATCCGGTCGGGTCAATCCGATCGGATCCTACATCGTTTGTGGGTGTTATCAACGGTGGCCAACCCATTGGACAGAGTGAACAAGTCAGCCTGTCCGCTTCTGACACAGAGTCCGACGGGAGCGCTGAGATTCGTAATTATCGTGAGGTTTTCATCCTTGGGGCGGAGGATCATCACTCTACCGCTCAACATGTCAGACCCGAGACAACCGCTGTCGTTGTGGAAGATCGAGACCGCGCGCGTCAGCTTCGCGCACGTGGCCGTGACGTCCAGAATGAACTTTGCGCGGTGAAGCTAAGAGATCAGGAGGTTTACAATACTCCCCAGGCCGACGTCATCGCGTCAAAGACTCTTCTCGAGACTATCGCGCCACAACTCCGGGAAGGCAGTCCATGCATCCAGGCCCTTGCACGAGTGACGGCCATGGTAGAGA
>SPJY01009172.1:0-11742 GCA_005191435.1 Raddia distichophylla
GGCAGTGGCCGCACCCTCTTTTCTTTTTATTTTCTATTTTCCTCTTCACCACATGCATCGCTTGTAGAGGGGATCCACGACCCCCACGCTACCTATCACGTCACCCTAAGTCTACATACTGCCACATAGATTTCAGCTGTTTAATTTCAAATAACAATGGTTAATCCAAGCCCACTGATAGCACTTTTGAATGATGATGACGACGACGACGATGATGATAGAATGTGCCAATTCCCAAGCAACTAAGCAATTATCCTTCTATAATCAAAGAATTGGTTTTAAGCAAAATATATTACAAATGGCTATGAGGTTTAGTTGTAACATGATAATCAAGCACTATATATCATATAATGGGATCGATAACAAATTAACAAGAACATGCCTAAAATTATCCAAATATACGTAGCCCAAATACATACACATGCAATAATAAAGTTCTAGCTAACAATTTAAAATACAGGTAGCAACACATAATGGATGTGACATCCACGAGATCTAGATAACTTGCCTTTCTGAGTGCAACAGATACATTTCTTCAAAACATCGACATATCGTCCTTCGTCACTTGAATTTACCGCACGGAAATAACGAAAAAAATTTCAATAAGCGAGAACACAAAACAATGATGAATGCATATGCTCACGAAAATTTTACTGTAATTATGTTTTTGTTCATAGGTAAATATAAAATTGGTTCTACAATTTTGACATAATTATTTTAATTATTAAAATGCTACAACATAACTTAAACAATAAATCATAGAGATATTATCATGTACAAAGACAGTACCAAAATTTACCATAAAATAATACACATTTTTTATGAACATAGCAAAATTGGTTTCACAAAATTTGGAGCTACAAATAATTTTTAACAATTATTTCAATCTAGGGAAAATATAGAAATTACTGAAAATCGGAAATTGCTAAAAAGGAAACTGGGCCGATTCCAGCCCAAAAGATCTGCGGGCATGGCTGCTGGCTGCATGCACTCCTTCGACCTCCTTGCTGGGTAACGGGTAGGCTACGCGAGCACAAAATCAAAATTTTTTTTACCACAATTCACACAAAAGCACATGCAAGTAAAGGATCACAGATCGTTACCCTTGACGCGCAGATGTTGTAGAAGCAGTTTCTCGCACGTAGAGGAAGTAGACGCACTCATCCTGATCATGACCGAGTGCTCTCCTGTGCTCGCCGGCGTTCACCGATTGCTCGCTGGCGCTTGCCGAGTGCTCGCCGGTTCTCGCCGAGTTAGCACGTCCGTGTATGGTTGCGTGGTATCCATACGTACTGAGCAGGAACGCCACACTGGGTATGCCGGCACCTCGTCGTGCGGCTAGGGTTTCTGGGGAGCAAGAGGGGCGCGCGACGGCTAGGCGTGGTGCTCAACTCATCTAACGCCGCCCATATGCCTCCCCTTATATAGTCACGCTAGTGGACTTCGGCTTGCTAGTGTTTCTATCTCCTACGCAGATCATATCCATGCACAAACCCGTTAAATAGTTTCAACCCATTAAGTGTGTGACCCGTTAGGTTCAGTGCAAGTCGGCCGTGGATCCTTGTATGCTAACTGGCTAAAAAATCAACTCTATGTTGATTATGTCATATGATGTAGTACTGATGACGACATCATCAGCGTGGATATGATTAGTGTGACTGCTGCCCCTCCTTTCTTTCCGACCACTCCAACGACTATTGACGTCATTCCATCTTTGCCGCCTACGATCGATGCAGCGAGATCTTCATCGCCGGGAGGCCCTAATCCTAAAGCCCAGCCTTTCAAACCCTCTCCGAAAAAGCGGCGCAACAAGTCCAAAACTCACGAGGCCTCGACGAATAAAGAACAGCCCATATGGAAGCCTAGGACGCAAAAAAGTCTAGTTTGCCCATCCAGCAACACATCAACTTCAAGGGCATAACTTGGGCTCCCGAACTCCAATTTCCGCATGCGACCACTCGTTCGAAAGCTTAGAAGATAAGCTTTCCAATAGATCCAACCCCACATCTAAATCCATCCAGGAGCATCAGGAAAATACAGAACAATGTTTCAGGCCAAAAACTCAGGGTGCTGCGTCACCGTATTTTTGGGCCTATGGCCCATGTATTACTAGGGTTTGGTGGTGGCTCTCCCCTTGGGCGCCCCACTAACTCTGGCCGCCGCTATATATGTGGCCATCGGTCCTCTTCTATCCTTAGGTTTTGTTGTGTTTTGGTTGACCCCGTGTGCGTCCGTCCTCGTTTTCACGTGTGTCAACTTGACCACCCGTGACGAGAAACAGAACCTCACCCATGTTTGAGTTATTGGATTAAAATTGCTATAATCTTGTTCTTGCTTGTTCTCAGTTGCAGCAGGATCAAGGATCGATCGGATTTCGACTTGGTTGATCGGTTCAGCAAGGTGACGTTGCGATTGCTTGGGTGCTAATTTTGTGGTTTGTAACCGATCCATCTACTTTGTTGTACACCAAACCGACGTATCGTTCCTCACCAAAAGATCAGGCCGACCTAAGTGCGCATCAAGTGGTATCAGAGCGATGGTTGCCTGGTGAGAACATCTATCCTTAGTTTTAGATCTGTTCGTGTTTATCCTAGAGTACAGAAAATTGTCCCACAAAAAAGATTTGAGTTCGTCGTCGCGTCCACTGTCTAAGCCATATTGTGCTTTCGCAATTTTCATTTTTAGTTTCGCTTTATTGAATTTATGTCCATGGTCGTAGTCTTATTGCTGGTTTAGATTAAGTTCATGGCCTAGTGTGAAGTTCATCCATTTTGTTGACTTTAAACCCGAGCATCGAAGGAATTCGAGTTGAATTGGTTCGCAATTATTTGGGATCTTTTATTCCATACGCAATATCTCCATCATATCAACTCCGATTTGGATAATTGTATAGCCTAAACTATAGCCCCAAAAATTCTCTACAACTTAGTCCATTGTTAGAAGATCCAGAAACTACATCTTCTGATCCAAAATCGCGTTGGAAGTGATTATGTATGTGCCTCAGATTTTTCTGAGCAATCTGTATTGCGGGGCCCAAATCTTCTAGATCCTTTATCCAAATTAGGAATTCCATATATGAAAATTGATCAGGAAGAGAAGATCTACAATTTTGTAGTTGTGAGTTTTTACATCCCAAGTCGTTAAAAATCCAAAAACTGTGCTAGAAGATCTGCTGTCTTTAGAGGCTGAAAATACAGTGTTGCAATTTTATTTGTCTATGAAAAAAAGAAAAGAAAAGAAAAAGGCAAGTGCATACAAAAGAGCCGCACAAAAAAAAAATCAGAAGTGTTTGCATATTGTATCTTTTGTATTTGGTATATTCGTCGCTTGTTTGAACTAGTTCTTCGAACGAGTTTAGCCCAACAACTTTGACAAGTACTTTGAATATTTATTCAGTTTTGCTATTCTGATTTCGATGATTGCATATTTCTTGCTACATATTGATACCTGTCTAAACTCCACATACTACTAATCATAGGAAAAGTACCTTACGATCGCTTTGTCACCCCTGAGTGCAGATTACCGTTATCCACTGATTGATCTTGACAAGCTGCAGGGTAAGAACTTGTAAGAGCTTGGGGAGAGCTTCGAGTGTGATAGACTTGACAATTCCAACACCTATTTAGTAGATAGGGTTATATATTTCTTTGTGTATTTTTTGTCTACTACTAACAATGACATGCCCACTTGGAGAAAGGAAACTCATGCGGGAACATGTTCGTCAGTTCGATGCGATACATGTGGAGCCTAGGAGTGAGCGTCACGAAGTCTGGGATAAACTGAAGATACTTGTTGAGAATTGGAATCTTTCTATGACGAAAAATGAGAAAACACCATTTAAAACAGAATTAAAGCCTGCATCACCTAAAATGAAGGATAGTAAGTGTACTTCAATTAGTAAAGATAAGAATGTGCTTGCTATTCCTACGACTAACCCTACAGGCAAGAACGAACAAGATGGTGTGCACCTGAGGGCTGCAATGACGGACAAATACATGAGCCTTATGTCTCAACATGTACTTAGTGCACCACCGGAGCATGCTAATCAAATTCAACGCAACAACTTATTTCAAACTAAGTTTGTTGTGAAAGAACATGCGGTGCATGCCATCATTGATGAAGGCAATTGCAGCAACATCGCAAGCCAAAACATCGTCGAGAAGTTTGGCTTGACTACGACTCCAATTCAGCAACCTTACTCGATTGAATGGTTCAATTCTTGTGGTAAGCTTCAGGTAACAAAAACTCTGCAAGTGCCTTTCTTTATTGGTTCTTACCATTATTATGTTGATTGTGATGTTTTACCTATGGAAGCATGCTCACTTTTATTAGGTAGACCTTGCTTATATGATGTAGAAGCTATTCACAATGGTAGAACCAATCAATATTCCTTTATATTTAATTGAAAGAAAGTGGTTTTGCAACCCATGAATCCTGCTGAAATAATTAAAGATAAACAAAAGAGAACTAAAAATCATCAACAGGAGGGTGATAAAATTGCTAACAATGCACAAAACACTGAAACAAAGATAAAGGAGGTAGTTCATTTAGATAAAACTGTGACCTCCCCAGATATTGCATCGGACACACATGTTTCTTTGCCCCTGTTGTCACTAACATTTTACAGGAGCATAAGAAGGAGTCGAGGACGACTTCAAATAAAGAAGACGGATGATGAGGACATCACCAGTGTGGATACGATCAGTGCGATTGCTGCCCCTCCTTCCTCTCCGACCACTCTAACGACTACTGACGTCGTTCCAACTTTGCCGCCTACGATCGACGCAGCGAGATCTTCATCGCCGGGAGGCCCTAATCCTAAAGCCCAGCCTTTCAAGCCCTCTCCGAAGAAGCGGCGCAACAAGTCTCAAAGTCGCGAGGCCTCGACGAATAAAGGACATCCCATATGGAAGCCCACGATGCCAAAAAGTCTGGTTCGGCCATCCAGCAGCACGTCAACTTCAAACGGACATAACTTGGGCTCCCGAACTCCGATTTCGGCGTGCGACAACTCGTTGGAAAGCTTAGGAGATAAGCTTTCCAATGGATCCAACCACACATCTAAATTCGTCCAGGAGCATCAGGAAAATGCAGAAAAATATTTTAGGCCAGAAACTCAGGGTGCTGCGTCACCGTATTTTTGGGCCTATGGCCCATGTATTACTTGGGTTTGGTGGTGGCTCTCCCCTTGGGCGCCCCACTACCTCTAGACGCCGCTATATATGTGGCCGTCGGTCCTCTTCTATCCCTAAGTTTTGTTGTGTTTTGGTTGACCCCGTGTGCGTCCCTCCTCGTTTTCGCGTGTGTCGACTAGACCACCCATGACGAGAAACAAAACCTCACCCATGTTTGAGTTATTGGATTAAAATTGCTATAATCTTGTTCTTGCTTGTTCTCGGTTGCAGCAGGATCAAGGATCGATCGGGTTTCGACTTGGTTGATCGGTTCAGCGAGGCGACGCTGCGATTGCTTGGGTGCTGATTTTGTGGTTTGTAATCGATCCATATACTTCGTTGTACACCAAACCGACGTATCGTTCCTACCAGAAGATCGGGCCGACCTATGTGTGCATCAAGTACTTTCATATCTGATCAATTTTTTATGAACAAGCTGTCAGATCTGGCGCCGTCATCAGCCCAAGCCCAATAGCACGGCTGAGGGCTTAGGCCAAAGGGGCGCCTAAGCTTGGAGGGGAAGTCAATGTTAGTTTCCCTAAATACTTTAGTTAGTTTCTATCTTATTTAATTCCTTACTTAGTTCAGATCTGTAAAGCCTTAGCCCGGCTATAAATAGACAAGTTAAGGAGGAATAAAGCAAGTATCAATTCGGGTTAACCCTTTCCTGTGCACCCGGGCTTGAGGAGAACTCCAGCCTCCTCTCTTCAGCATGAACAGTACTTCTGCGTGAACAATATTTCTTTCCCCCAAAATTCCATTGCACGTGACAGTAGCTACCAATGCAGCATAAATCTTTGTGATACATTTCAGATAGATGCTTTGTTCTTTGTAATATTTGCAAGTCTTATCTCATGTTAGCCTAGAGAAGTTTTACTACTTAGTGCTCTACATCCCTTTAAACACTACATGGTATGCACTTCTTGGAACAAGAAGAGTAGATTGCATTTTCTCTTCAGGTAGACCGCATTATGATTTAAGTTCTGGAGCTGGCATCGAGTTGGCGCTTTGGTATGTGAAAATCAAATTCCTTTTCTTTGTGAACAATGTGCATATGGTCATCATCTATCATTTCTCTCAATTATGTGTATATGTCTTTGTTTTCTGTCTTTAGAAATTCCTCTCACTTAATGGGCTGTATGCATTATCAGTAGCTTTTGATCATGTTTTGCATTTAATTATTTTTTTTGTTATCTGATTTAAAAAAAAATTAATTCAATTTCAGTGAAATATTTGAAATATGTTTCCTTGTTTTTATGAAATTTTATATTTCATTTTTCCTTTTAAATAGTATCCACTATAGTGCAACTGTGTGAAACTGTAATGTGCCATGCAAGTTCTGGTCTTGCGGAGTCCAGCCATATGAGGTTACGAATCGCGTAATAGTGCAGTGCAAACATTGGCTCGCAGGCAGCTAGCTATGAATGTGGCGAAATTTTACAAAATGTATCCAACTAGCATGGTCGACGCGCGTAGCATTAGTTCTGTGAGGCACAAGGGTGTGTGACTTTGCGGAAGGAAAGTTCGGCATTAGTTTTGTCTTTATTTCTGATATTTCTTATTTTTTAAAATTTTTTTTTAATTGCTAAATATTTTTATGGACCATCATCATAATATTACAGTTCCATTTTATAAAGCTTTTTTTCAAGATTTTTGTTGGCCAGAAAAGCTAGAATGAGAAAATAATAAATTATTTCTTAATTCAACTATCTGTGAATCTTAATTTTTAAAAAAGAATAAATTTTTTTATGGACATCTACATGGAATTATGATTTGTATGGTTTTAACTATAGGCATATTTTTTATTCGTGTTATTTCATAACTTATCTCGTACAATTTTACATTTTTAATACTTAAATTCATTTATGTTCTTTGTGCAGGCATGGTTCCATTTTTTGAGCTTTTCATTTTTTTTTTGGTTTTTTGTGACCTACAAAAAAGAAATGGAAATGGGGGAAGGATAACTTCAAATATAAAATAAAAAATGACTTTGTACGTATGTTCTTGTTTGCATGATTATATTCTTCAAAGTTTTTTATTTCTACTATTTCTTAATTCATTTCATCGAATGTAACATTCGTAGTACTTAAATTTATTTATAGACCCTTATCTTGTTTTTTGTGCAATATTTTATTTGTTTTGGATTTTCTTCCCTGTATGTTCTTTGTGCAAGCATGGTTCCAATTTTTTAAGGTTTCCTATTTTTTGAAAAAGCTCACTGTGGAGAGAGAAGTAGAGAGAAAGAGCAGTCACTGTGGGGAGAGAGAGAGCGCAGAGAGGCACGTGACAGAGAGAGGCATAGAGAGGCAGACAGAGAGAGGCACGTGAGAGAGAGAGAGAGCGCAGAGAGGCAGAGAGGCACGTGAGAGGGAGAGAGCGCAGCTAGGAAAAAAGACAGAGAGGCACGTGAGAGAGAGAGAGAGAGCGCAGAGAGGCAGAGAGGCACGTGAGAGGGAGAGAGCGCAGACAGAGGTAGAGAGAGCGCAGCTAGGAAAAAAATCAAAGAAACGGTGGAGGAGGCGGGATTCGAACCGCGCACCATTGCAATAGCAGCCAGCGCATCTAACCAACCGAGCGAAGCGCCCGCCTCGTCGCCTGTGTAGCGCATCTTTTTTTTATATGTAGTTTGATATGTACGGTCAGATCTTGCGAAACGTGGCCATTATAGCAGAACAAACGGTCACGATTCCACGACGTGGCACGCAGGGAAAAGGGCGACGTGGCTTACCCGGGAGGCGGCTGGTAGGGGCCTTGTAAGATAGAATAGATGGTGAAATTTGACATCACATATATTACTACCAAGTACAATCATACTCAAATATGGCGAAATTTGGCAAAATGTATCCAATGGTGAAATTTGACATCACATATATGACTACCAAGTACAATCATACTCAACAACAATTTGTAAGCACACGGTCATTTTCTTTGGAGCCATTAGATTGCCTTTTGGTGGTTCAAATATCATCCTTTTAAACGCATGAAACTCAAATAGATAACTAGCAACAATAAATATTAACAAATACAAAAGACCAAATAATCTAGGTACATACAAAACACTCAAAACGATTTCTTCATATGGCGCACCACAACATGTGCATATAGGCGTTGTTCTTTTCAACTTAAATTAGGGACTTAAATTAGGGTGTCCGAGGAAAGACTGGGAAAGTGCCGAAGCTAAAAGAGACAAAGACAGCGATTTTTATCCCAGTTCGGGCCTCCACTGCTGAATAACAATTCTATGTCCAGTCTCTGCTACTCTCCAAGCTTAAAGCAAGTACAAAAGGGGAGACCAAGGTTGGGGAGCTCGGGCTCGAGTACAATAGGTGCTCTAGGCACTAGTGTGAGTTCCTCGCTGCGTGAATGGGAGAACTCCCTTTTACGGCACGAGGAAGAGGGAGAAGGATCTGGCGATGCCGCCATTGCTGGAGGCGGAGCTTAATCTGCCCTGCCTTACCCGCTGATCTTCGGCGACGAGGCGTGGGACATGTCAAAGGAGCGGGCCGAAACGGCACAGGAGGTAGCAGCGCCATGGAGGAGGTGGCCACCATGGAGGTGGCTGAGGTTGCGGGGAGGGCTATCGCGGAGGCTGCGGCCAGTGTGGCCCCACTCGATGTTGCTGCGGAAACGGCACTGGGGGTTGCCCTTGCAGCGACGGTGGCGAGCTAGAGGAAGCCGTAGCCACTCCTAGGGATGGTCCAATGCCCTATAGCCCTAGGGTCCTCAAGGATTGGGCCGCCGAGGTCGCCGCTGACGAGAGGACGCCTACTGAGACTCAGACTCTAGCACCGAGTTCGGGCGAGGGTAGCTGATATTTATACTAGGGTCAGTATAGGTTCGTTCTATGTAAAGGACGATAGGCCATAGCATGTAATTTTACCTATTGACAATCTAGGCCTTTTTGGGGGTGTTTCGTTTGAGGAGCCACCTCATCCTAAGTGGAATGGGATCATCCCAAGAATTTGGTGGGATGACACTGACAGCGTGTTCTTCACCGAACCACAGCGAATCACACCCCTGTCAGATTTCTACTCTGCTAGCCGATCAGCTCGAGTTCGATCCGATTCGAGCGTCGGGCACGGCGAGGAGCGACGCACAGAGATTACCCAGGTTCGGACCCCTGACGGGTAATAGTCCTACTCCTGCCGAGCCTTAGCTCTTTTCTTGTTGTGGTTATGTGTGAGAATGGTTACAGAATGCTTCCTCCCTCCTCTCCTTTTCTCTCTCATCTCCTTTTATACATGCAATGGGTTGGCGGAGAGAACAAAGAGGGTAGTACAGTACACTGATAAGACTAGGGAGACAAGACCGGAGAGACGAAAACGTGCTGCTGAAGCGCCGAGCGGCGCCGCCCACACACGCTCGCGCGGAAGCCGAGGCGCGCGGAGCATAATGGCGCCGCGCGCGCGTGAATAGGGATGGAATCCAAACCGTCGCTCTCGCCCCTTCCATCTATAAATGCTCCACTCTTTTGTGCCGCAGTGAATCCTTTCGCACGCCAAGTCCTCAAACCGTCGTCTACCTTTCTTGCCGCCGCTGTAGAGCTCTCTTGCAAGCGCCGGCACCATGGTGCCAAGTCCCCGCCACGGGGAGATCATCACCTTTACTTGCGCTGTATTGGCGGGGCTCGTTCTGCCATACTCGGAGTTCTTCTTGGGGGTGCTTGCCTTCTACGAGATCCAGGCGGTGCACCTTCCCCAATTCCATCGTGATGCTGGCTATCTTTGCTCAGCTCTGCGAAATGTTCGTGGGGGTTATGCTGAATCTCCCGCTCTGGCGCCGGCTCTTCACACTGCATGTGAGCTCGCACTCGAGCGGGGCTGTGGGGAGCTGCTACTTGTCGCTCCGTGACTCCAGCACCTTCATCCCGCTCACGCTCAAGTCCAACTAGAAGGACTAACCGCGGCAGTGGTTGTACGTGGAGGACTCCAGTGGTTGCGACGAACTCATCTTCCCTGAGGGCTTCGCAGAATCCCTCGCCTGGGGGGGGTCTCTGCCCGACGATGCGGCGGAGACGGAGCCTATGCTGGCGCGTATTGCTGACCTCCGTCACAATGGGCTCACCGGAACCCATGTGGTGGCAGACTTCTTGCGGCGCCGCCTCTGCCCGCTTCGCATGAGGGCGCGCCCAACCTGGCAATACTATGGCGACGAGGATGGAACCCGCACAGCCCCCGAAGGTGAGTGTTCTTGCTTTCTTTTGGATCTTCTGATTTTGTCGAGCATCTCTTCCTTTCTTCATGATTCTTTGCTAATTCGCAGCTTTTTCCTCTTTATTCTTTCTCTTTTTTTGTCCAGCCGTGGGGAACGTGTCAGAGAAGGTGCTCCACCAATGGCTGGCGGGACTCCTGCCCGCGCCAACCGGCGATGCCCCTTTGCCTGCGAGCATCCGCCCCCTCTGTGACTGGGACCCACGGGAGCGCAACCCGTACTTGCGTGCGCTGCCTCCCATGGAGGTTTCTAGTCCCGTGGTCTAGGTGGTCCATCGACCCCTGCAAATCCGCGATCAACCCTCGACGATTGCAGAAGCTCCTGCGGCCACCGCTCTTTCTGTGGCCGTCGCGCTTCCCGCCCCAACCGACGCCGACCGTGTTCTTGGGAAGCTCCGCCTCATCCTTTCCCAAGATGACGACGACGACGAGGGGGAGGTGAGCCCGAAAAGGCCTCGCCCCGCGAGCCCTGAGCTGCCTCCACCTCCTTTGGCCCCCTCCAGTGGGGACTCTGCTGCTGATGCCTCCGCTCTGCCTCCTAGCGAGAGCGCGGCGACTTCTCTGGAGCCGACGCCACCTGCGCCGGCTTCTTCTGCGCCGGCACCTCCTATGCCGGTGTCTGTCGCGCCGAAAGCGGCGCCAGCCTCGATAGCGCCGCCCGCGATGATTCCGCCGCCGCCTCCGCCTCCCTCATCGGGGGGAGGAACGGCTGCGCCGGTCCTGCGGCAGAGTGGCCTGAGGCTGCCCCCCTCCGCCTTCGCCTTCGGAGGGCGCCGCTTCAGGTAACTTTCTGTATGCATGTATTTTCACGTTAGGGTTAGCACGCTGCATGTTTTTTGTATACCTGAACTCTTTTCTGATTTTTCTTCGTGGAGCAGGTCGGATCCTGGGGCTTCGTGCTCTGGCCCGCGCGACCCGCCTGCCCCCGCCTTGCTCCCGATCCCTTCGAGACGGTGCCTCCTGCTGCGGAGAGCGTGTCGACGTCGAGCCTGGAGCACCTTCTGGATGCTGCCGCAGCCGACACCGACGCCGTTTCTGCCATCGCCGCTGACGTCGGGCGCTCCTTCGAGGCGCTCCGCGCCCTCGCGTACACCTGGGCAGTGCGAGAAGACGCTCTAACTTCGACGATGCAAGTGTCAGCGAGTTGCGGCGGATTCTTGACCGGGAGCTTGCTGCGAAGGAGGCGGCGACCCGCGAGGCTGCGGCGACGCAAACCGCCGACACCTCTGCCGCTAAGGAAACTGCGAATCTCCTTGCGGTGCACTCTGAGTACCACCGGGTTCTCACCGCCACGCTGCGGACTGCTTACAGCGGACTGGCGGAGGTCCTGGACCTACTGGGGTTACCCTGTACCCCCC
>SPJY01009226.1:0-10708 GCA_005191435.1 Raddia distichophylla
CTCAACCGTCGACAGTTCCCCTAGGCGGCGCCTAGACCCGCCTAGGCACCAGGCGGTGGCCTCCTGCCCCGCCTAGGGCCTAGGTAGTGATCTAGGCGGTCAACCAACATTGGTGTTTCCAACACAACTAATAGGAGGTTTAAGATGGCCGTAAGAGATGTGTAGATGATGATTTGATGCTTTTAAATGGTGATCCATAATTGTGATATGATTACATTGAAGTTTTTGTTTGAAATTATATACTTATCCTATAGCATCTTAGATATGTCACATATCAGTTTGATCGCCTAGGCAGTGCCTAGTGCCTCGCCTAAGCCACCTAGGCGCTAGGCGGCCTCTCTCCGCCCGCCTAGCGCCTAGCGCCTTGGATAACATTGATATAAAAGAGTCCCTCCGCCCGGAAAGGATTATTAACTATGAGATTCGCAAATATATTGCGACTATATCACCTTTCTTTCAAAGGATAGTGCGTCCTTCTAGGACCTCATCTTGGATTTTACAAATTCGTTAATTACATTTATATCATCTGCCATATTTAGTATATAGCAGAACAATATATTACCTATAGGAGAGTAAAGGGAAAAATACCCGAAATAATCCACTTTTAAATCATAATTTATAAAATAAACCACAGTTTGAAGAAATACCCGAAATGGCATCTGCTCCCGCCACCCCAGATGGCGGCCGCCACGCGGAAAGGTGGGAGCAGAGCTCCCGCCACTCGGCACGGCGGCGACTCTCCAGGCAGCGACACGTGGCAAGGGGCGCTGCAGCGCTGGGACACGTGGCGGCTCCAGAGAGCTCTCGCCATCCCGCACGGCGGGAGCTCCCTGCATGCGACACAACTCTCCCTTCTTGCATGAGCACACATCCGATTCCCAACTTCGAAGCATCACTGATGAGGACATCAACATGAAGGATATGACCGTTGCCTCTACTTCGTCTACTTCCTCTCCGACCGCACCGTCATCGCCTAGGGGCCTAAATCCAGGAGCTCGGCCTTTCAAGCCCAAGAAGAAGGACCAGCGTATCAAGCATGCTCCACGAGGAAGGACCACGCACCAAGGAAGGCCCATATGGAAGCCAAAGATGCTAGAGAACCCGTCTCGGCCATCCAGCAGCCCGTCGACTCCAAACGGGCGTAACTTGGGCTCCCGAACTCCGATTTTGGCGTGTGACCACTCGTTGGAAAGCTATGGAGATCAGCTTTCCAATGGATCCAGCCCAACATCAAAATTCGTCCAGCAGCGTCGGGAAAACATCGAAGAAGCTCACGAGCCACAATTTCGGGGTGCTGCGTCACCTTATCTTTGGGCCTATGGCCCATGTATCTTAGAGTTCTGGTGGTGGCCGACCCTAGGGTGGTGGACGGCGCCCCTTTGCTGGTCGCCACTCTATATATGGCCGCCGCCGTCATATGTTGTGGTTTAGGTTTTGTTGTGTTTGGTAGACCCCTTGTGTGTCCCTCCCCGTGATTGCGCGTGTCGACTAGACCGCCCGATTCGGGAAACAGAACCTCACCTTTCGTTTGAGATACTGATTTGTATCATTTGCTATCTACTTGATTCTTGCAAGTTTCTCGATTGCTCGCAGGGATTAAGATCGATCGTGTTGGTCACGGTTGATAACACTCGAGTTGGTGGTATTGCGATTGCCGGTTCCTCACCTTGCTGGTTGGTAGCCGAATAACACAGCATCATCACCTCGCAAATCGACGTATCGTTCTCTCCGGAAGATCGGGCCGACCTTTGGCGCATCAATCACAATATACCTCAAAGTCCTTGTGAATATCCGGTAAGATCAATACCGGTGGTGATGTTAGCTTCTTCTGTAACAGGTCGAAACTATCCTGACACTGAGCTGTCCATCTGAACTTAGAGTCCTTCTTTAACAATTGTGTAAGTGTCCTTGCTATCTTTGAGAACCCTTCGATGAAGCGGCGGTAATATCCCGCAATTCCGAGAAATCCTCTTAACCTTGGTAACAATTTGGGTACCTTCCAGTCTAGGATTTCACTGACCTTCGATGGATCTACAGAGACTCCATCCTCAGAGATTATATGACCAAGAAATGCCACCTCTCTGACCCAAAAATCACACTTCGAATACTTAGCATAGAACTGATGCTCTCTCAACTTCTCCAACACAAGTCTCAAGGTGCTCGGCATGCTGTTCCTCATCCTTAGAATAATAAGTATATCGTCTATGAACACCACTACGAACTTGTCCAAATACTCTATCAAAACCTTGTTCATGAGCATCATAAAGTGTGCTGGGGCATTAGTGAGTCCGAACGACATCACAGTATATTCATATAGTCCATAACGGGTAGTGAACACCGTCTTTGGTACATCCTCTGATCTTAACTTGATTTGATGATAACCTGACCTCAAATCAATTTTGGAAAACACCTTGGCTCCTTTTAGTTGATCAAACAAATCATTCACTCGGGGAAATGGATACTTATTCTTGATGGTCACTTCATTTAGCTTCCGGTAGTCCACACACATCCTTAGGGTCTTCTCATGCTTCTTCTCCATGAACAACACTGGCGATCCCCACGGAGAAACACTTGGTCTAATGAAACCCTTAGCTTTCAAATCTTCAAGCTACGACTTCATCTCCGCAAGCTCCTTAGGATTCATACAGTACGGCCGTTGAGAAATAGGTTCCGTACATGGATACAAGTCGATATTGAATTCAACTTCTCGATCCGGTGGTATTCCAGGCAAATCTTCAGGAAAGACATCCATGAACTCATTCACTATCAGAGTCTCCTCCACAGACAGTCGCTCTTCTGCTTCCCCTCGCATTATCTTTAGGTGATGAAGCATAACAACAGAGCTTTCCTTCTGCATAGACTTATACTTAATGATCTCTCCATTCAAAGTAGTAAGTGTCACCGATCTATCGGCACAGTTAATTCTTCCCCTATACTTGGTTAACCAATCCATTCCTAAAATCACTTGGATGCCTTTAGAATAGATCATGATCAGTCTAGTTGGGAACTTATAACCTTTAGTTGTTTCATTTGCACTTGCAATTGATTGCTTCATGGCTTGCAAGCTCCTTGGTTTGAACAATCTCTTGTTGCCACCTTCGGTTCATGGTAAGAATAGAAAAAGAAGGGGCTAAAGGGGAGTACGTGACAACCTTTAGATATAATAGTTTTATAAACGATTTTAACACACACTACAAAAATCCAAAGAAGATTGCAGCACACCACATGCTAACATAAAGTTGGCATGTACCAAATAAATCCAACTCAAACATGGCTTACATACACAAACAACGAATTAGTTGTTATACTATTGTTGATCAGCTATTTATTCTCCATACATAGGGAGTATTAAAGTTTATTTAGTGAAACCATAAACTCTTTAGCAAAGAAAAGCAATTGATTTTTTTTTGAAAGTGTACGGACTGTACGAACGGTACTGTACCGTACGATTTTTTTTTTGCAAAAATATTTTTCAACTTACCTCGGTCCTCGTACATCATCCTCCTTCAGTCTTTGTTTTAGTGGCGTGTCTTGCGCCATCTTCCTTCGATCTTCTTGTAGTTGCACAATGTAAAGCAAAGCAATACACCAAGCAATTTACGATAAATAACTAGATATAACTATTAACCTAGTTAATGAATATCCGTATCTCACTGAGAAAACCAAAAGTTGATACGGTATACTCCACTCACAAATATTAACTATTTTTTTATACGACTTCTAACACTTAATCTTTCGAAAGTGGTGGTTCTTCCTCTTCATCAGGTAGTCTTCTGTTTCCTCTCTTCTTTAGCGACGGTCTCTTCTTCTTCGACTTTGGTGTTGGTAGCAATATCAAGGTTCGAAAAGTCGCTAGTCGCTAGTCGGGCGGTGAGGTGAGGACTAGGGTTTAACGGGATTAATTGGACACATAAATCGGCACTAGTCGGAATTAATCGGTATTAATCGGTAATTGGTCCTAATCGGAGGACAATCGACTAGAGATTAATCGGGGACTAATCGGGGATTAATCGAGATTTTTAGAACCTTGAGCAATATAACTTTTTCTTGAACAAATTGGGTCTAATGACTAAACTTTGAATTAGAGGGTGGATACAATAAAACTTTGTAAGGTGAAAGAATAGGCAAGGATAGAATGAAATTCAGAAGGTGAATAGAAAAGGGTGAAAGCAAAGAATTCGTTGTAGAGAGGTACTAGACTCAGAAAATAGATGGAAAGATCAGATAGTAGCAAAGGAGCTTAAAATAATCTTTTTTTATTAAAATAAATCCTTAAGTTTTAGAGGCCAACTAGCTACGCTTCCTAGGGTCAGATTGGCTCTAATACCAACTTCTGTTGCGACCCCAGCTTCACCAGGATCCACTCACGATCGATTGCTAGTCCCAGAGATCAATGCTAGCAACTCATGAGCGACAGTTGTTGAACATCATCACACAATCACATATAACTACGAAAATATTATGCAAAAGTAATTGTTCCACAACTACTTATTACAATAGTTTGATTCTAAATGACATCATATTGTCCATAATATATCAGAGTGCGGAAATTCAAATATGCAGCGGAAAAAGTATGATGATGCACCAATCCGACCCTTGAGCATCAGCTAATCCTGATCGAAGTCCGGGACAATCCTTTTGATCCCGTAGGTAGACTGGACCTATGTCTTCTCCTGAATACAAATATATCCGTGGTATGTATAGTGAGTACACGGCTACCCAGCAAGAATCCTTAAAGTGATGCAAGGATAATAACAAGGGCAGGGTGGCTAATTTGCCTATTCTAGTCAAATTAATTAAAGTGTTGTAAAACAATTTTGTAGAGCAATTAATAGTGATAAGATTTCCCATGACAACAACCAGAGCTCGGCTTCCTAAGCCCCTCTATAGAACAAACTTGCCTCGAACAACTCAAACCACACCAACCCATCAGGTTTAATTATTAACATATGAGACTACCATGTACGGCCTACCTCCCCTCCCATAACCGTGGGAATGGCTATCATGATAGTTTTAACTCTGCAGAGTGTAGCACACTTTACCCATAAGCCTAGTGGTACTTTTACGTCTTAGCTCTTCCTTGGGAGCCTAGACCAAGTAACGATACAAGGCGATTCATTAGTTCCTTCTGTTAACACCAGTACCCCCCTCTAAGGTTTCGACACTACGGGTCCCCCTCTTGGGCCAACGGACCGCAGCCCGATCTTTTCAAAGTACCGTGTGTTAACCTGTTTTCCCTAACTACTAAGCCAGGACTAGCACATGTTAGCCGACATGTCATAGCTAGCACTTATGGTTGCGCTTGTTTGGTTTGGCTGGATTGGCACACGCCAAGAGTCCTTAGACCAAGGTGACATACCTCCATCACACCTCATGCCACGGTACCACCCGACTTGCCACCTTGAGTCAACACACGCCACGTAGGTTTTAGTTGATTAGGTTATTAAAGCAACTCAGCACCTCCAATCATACCAAGTTACCAAAGTAATTAAATAAAGTGAACCTAAACAACTACCAACCCACGAGCGCTAGCAAACTATGCACAAAGGATAGGCTAGGAAATATCTAAGGCAGCAAGAAAATGGCTACGATTCACAGGGTCAATGACATTGTGTGAATATATTTAGGTTCTACCCCGACTCATCCTTTTATGCATGAGAAAATAAAACAAAATAGTAAACAAGGTGAATTTTGTAAAATAGGAAGCAAGATGCAAACTATCTTGCCTTGGTAGTAGTACTGGTCATGGGAACCTCCTCCTGACTGCTCCTGGAAACCTCCCGAGCAGTGCGTGCAGGGACGATCTACATGTATATGCATATGTGCAAGAAACAGCAAAACAATCAACATAACATATAGCTCAATAAAATATATAGAAAAATAGGCTATTTATGGAAAATAATGGATCAAGAGTCACCTAATTTGGAGTTCGGATGCTCTCGGAACAATTCCTGGAAGTTTCGGGAAAATCAGAAATCCCAGAAATAAATAAACCGGTTTAATCCAGGTTACCCGAGGGAAAACCGACTAACCGGCGGTTCGCGCGGTCAGCAGTGGGCGGCGACGCGGGCGCAGCGCACTGGACACGCTGCGGCTCCAGATTGGCGGGGACGGCGCGCGGCGCAGCAGCGGGCGGAAGAGGGACACGCGGCGGGCGACGACAGGCTGCGGCGGAAAACGAATCCGACGACGGCGCGTGGCAGGGCGTGGCTCGGTGCGATGCGCGCGCGGGCGGGAAAGGGGGACGCGTGGCGACATGCGGTTGGCGACGGCGACGAGCGAACGGGGCGGTGGCACGTGGCAGGGCTGGGCCGGTGCGGGCGCAGCAGCCAGCGGAACGGTGACGCGTGGCGGCGTGCGGCGCGTGAGCTGGCGCGGGCGCAGGCGGCGGCAGCGGCCAGGTGGCGGGCGTTGGTTGGCCGGTGCAGAAAACGGGGCGGTGGCGCAGCGGGATCGACACACCGGCGGCGAAGTCGGCGCGGCCGTGACGGCGGCGCAAGCCGAAACTTCGGCGAGCAATAACTCTCTCGTTTCTAGGCCAAATCATGCGATCCATATATCCATCTTGACCGTCTCGACGAGCTCTTCACTATGGAACCATCTAATATTCGGTTTGGGCACTGCACTGAGAGGGAAACCTCGAAAACACTTTGACGGCTAGGGTTTTGGCGGCTAGGGTTTCCGATATGTGGATTCTCGAGTTGTGGTATTGGGGGAGGGGTCTTGGGGGTTTATATAGTGGTATGGTCGACCTGGGTCGGGCCTAGGGTGAGGGGAGTTGGATTAGAATTCTAATTCTTATCCGAATAGATTTCGGATAGAATTTATGCTTGTTTAGCCACAAAATGGAGTTTCCCTTGGAGTTTGCCGCTGAAATTTGGAGGGTAAGTCGGTTTAAGTTTCTAGAAGATCCTCTCAAAATAGATTATCTCGTTTGCTCATTATTTCATGAGTTTATGAGCTCTCGGGAAAATGGCAACACTTCATAAAATCATGAGCTAGCCTTGGAATCTGTGCTTGAAATTTGGTTGGTGGCTTGGTGTTGGCTTGTAATATTTACTGGAATTTTTCCAGAATTTTCGCAAAAGGTTTTCTTGGGTTTTGGCTTAAACCTAATTTAAAATAATTTAAACTAGAGTTTTGTATATAACAATTCCCTTTTATTTTACTTTTAGGGTTTTAAAAATACAAGTGACATACGAAAAAATAGAGGATGTCACAGCTAAGGTGGCGTATGGAGTCGATCCATTTGTCATCTTGGAGCAGCAAGGCAACAGATCGATTTTTATGCTTAGTGACCTGAAGAGGGCATGATCGGTATGGTCAGAAGGAGCCTGGGTGCAGGAGAGGCCCACTCGTGCCAAAGCCAACGAAGGCGTAGGGCTCTGCCAAATCTTTCTAGGTGAAGGACGCCCAGACCACCTAGCTTTTTGGGCGGCGCTAAGGATGCTTCTAAAAATTGCATTGAACCTTTTTGCTAGACAAATGAACCATCCTTAATCCTGGTATAGTAAAAATTCTTTGAAACCGTCTTGGTGCTACTGCTACATGAAATTTATGTGAGATAATTTGCTTGGAGCATGACCTCAAGAACAGATCCACGACAAGACATCTCATACACAAGGAAAACTAACTCGTTCTCTGAAATTACATGAATAAAATAGCATATAAGAATATGGATTTAAGTACACTCTGTTTCCATGCTTGGTTTCAAGTCTAAATGCTATCAGCTTATCACCCCTCGGTAGTCACTCCTAATCATGTGTCCTGATGCTACAATAGAAGCCAATTTGGACATGCTACAAAGCCTATCACCCCTTGCCCCTCGGTATCATCCTATCACCCCTCGGTATTCACTCCTCTTTAAATCCAAAACAACTTAAATTTACTTATAAGCCAGGTTGATGTTAGTAGTATCAATTGACCATTGTGCACCATCCTTTGCTAATTCAACTTAGATAACCTCCCTTCTTCCACATGAACTTAGCATTTTGCTTAAATGTTTGATTCAAAATATAATATCACTGAATAATGCTATCTTACTGATGGAATAAGAATGTAGGATTTACTTATGTACATCTGTGCTTGAAAATATAGGCATAGGTATTTGGGGTTCGATTAAAGCAAAAGAGTAATATTTTGCAAGGACGCGGGTAGAACAAAAGAGTGAAAAATTAATATTTTCCTGCCCAGGTTCAGTCAAAAAAAAAAAAACAAATAACTGTTATTATACAGCCACATTCAGTAGAACAGAGTTAAATTTGACCAAGTATCTAAGGACAGAGTTAAATCTGTTATTTTACATCCACCACGGGTATCTCAGATCTACTAATGAGGAAGGCAAAGCTCTGATGACCTCAAGCCGATGTGGCGCACAATGCCAAACGTCATCGATCCGCTCATGCGAAGCTAACTATGGTATGAGTAGCTTTCCTTATTTCCGCAATCTCTATAAACCAACCAACCCAACCCAACCCAACAAGGGAGCGTATCCGGTGCAATCGGGGTTTCCGTGCAATCTCCGTGCAACCCAACTAGCAAAAGTCATGAAAAATTCTGACAAAAATCATACACGTACTTCAAGTCATACTCCACCTATATATAAAATTTTAAGTTCAAATTCGTTATATTTTAGCAGTAACAAAAAAGAGAAAATTCTGACAGATTTTTGAGTATAAATCTGTCAGAATTTTCTCTTTTTTGCTGTGCTTTAAATATAATGATTTTGAACATAAAATTTTATATATAGGTGGAGTATGACTTGAAGTATATGTATGATTTGTTTCAAAATTTTTTATGACCTTTGCTAGTTGGGTTGCACGGAGATTGCACGGGAACCCCGATTGCACCTGATACGTTCTCTTTTACCTTAACTCCCTTTTTAGAATTGAGCCATACATGGAAGCAGCTCAAAGTCGAATATTAAGGCTTTTTACACTTTTTATCTAAATAGAGAGCAGCAAGTAAATGCGGCAGTTCAAATTTTGAACATCACAGGAATGCAGAAAATAGCAGGTGATAGCATCACAGGAATTTGTGAATTTTTATTTGTGCTTGCATTCTGCAGGTGGTAGCAATAGCAGTTGAAAATTTGAAATGCCAACAAGTCAAAGATATAAAACTAACCTCATGGTTTTTTTACCCTACATAGCGTGAGACCTCTATGCCCCTTTCTCTATCAGACATGAGAGCATGCAACATTCCACCAGGTGAAATGCATACTCTGTTTGGTACACCTGTACCACAAGAAATTTGAAGAAACAGTGTATTACACCTCAGGTTATTAAGGATAAATGTTAGAACATGATTTAATTACAAAAATCCATTTCCTTTCCTTGACGCGTGTTTGTTGAAGACTAAACATGATATTAACGAGGCTTATATGGCAGATATTTAGCTCACGAAGGAATCCCAAAATTTGTAATGGTCTCTGGTAATTTCATAGTTTCAAAATTCAGAGATCAACATTGGAGAAAATAAGCCCATGTACAAGCAATCCAATTTCAGCGCAAGAATAATCAACTAAGAAGCATGACTGGTGTCAAAAACTAAGAAGCAGTCACAATACCTATGTGCATGGGCATCCAATTTTTTTGAAGGCCTTGAAAAATGCTAATTGTTGATATAGCAGGCCTTTTTATGGATCTTGTGTACAAAGAAAGGACAAACGGTTATGCCAATTCTGCTGGATTTTGGCCCACTTGGCCCATCCTGAAAATGCCAAGCACAAAAGGAATAGTACCACATTGCTACTTGGAAGGAAAAAATACCAACTTATAAGGGAGAGCTACCAACCCCCTTTGTCATTAGGCACATGGGGGATTGGAAGCTATCTGCTAGAGTCACACGCACGCGCGCACGCGATTACGCGATTTACCACGTGACTTGTGACGTCGCGAGTCACTGTGCCGAGGATTTAATCCTGGCACGCTAATCTCTTTATTATTTTGGTTTTATCCGTAGCAAGGTAACTTCCCGCGTTCGATTTTTGTGGATCGAAGGAACGGCTTGCAACGTGCGCGCGCGGCGTGCAACGTGCATCCGCTCCGCGTGGGGAGACGGTTGAGACTCGAGGATAAAACTCCTAGAGACGTCCAAGAGACTTTTCACTCGTTCTCTCGTGTTTCTACTCTCTGCTGTGTTGAGTCCTCGCGCGATCTAGTTCCTCGTCAGCCTTCCTCTCGGCGTGCACTAGGAGGAGGGAGAGCAGGATCTCCGTTCCAATTGCTGCTGTGAGACCTGCACGGGAGGGCGGCAATTAGGTTTCTGGGCAGCGCTACTTCCTCTACGGCCAGACGTCTCCTCTTCGCGTTCTCATCTTCGCCGATCCCTACGTAAGTATCCTCCTCTGACTCCAGTAGCCGCGAGTGCGTGGCTAGGGTTTCTTGTTATCCAGAATGGATTGCCTGTTGATTGCCTGCTTGGTTGTGCATCTATTTTGTCGTGAGATTACTTTAGGAATTGGTATAATGCATGTATTTCGAACAATCCAAAAACCTAATTGGTATTATATCTGTTATTCAGCAATGGCTGGTGCATCTGATGCCATGAAACCTGAGAAGTTCAATGGTCAGAACTTCCACCGGTGGCAGACGAGGGCCAAGTTTTGGCTTATGTCGCTGGGGATGTGGTGGGTGATTCACCCCGTGTTTCCTCTGACTGTTGAGGAAACTGGGCAGTTTGAGAATACAAACAACACTGCATTAGG
>SPJY01009242.1:0-10144 GCA_005191435.1 Raddia distichophylla
GCACTCAGAAGGTGACAAAGTGATTGCAAGGTGTTGTTCATGTGATTAGTAGTATGTGGAGCTTGGACATGTATCAATATGTAGCAAGGAGATACTAGAACCACACTAGTTAAAACAAGTTGAAAGAACGTTCAACAACGGCACGTGCTAGTCCTAGGCTAGACCTGCTAGAGACGCGAGCCTAGACACCAATGAAGTCACAGAACGGCAACAAGAATGTTCTCAACACACAAGAAACATCTAGGGCTGCTGAATACCAAGATGAAAATCACTAATTTTCTCCTCTCTTTTTTTTTTACTTCACTATCTTTTTTTTCACTGATTTTTGTTTTGAAACTTCTTTTCTTTTCTTTTCTTTTTTTTTTGGCTGACTCTCCCTCTCTTTTTAGTTTTGCAGCCACGTTCTTTTCTTTTCTTTTTTAACCCGAGATAACAAATCTGGTTTCCTTGGCAAGCCCAGCGGGTTGTTGATTTGCAGCTGCTCGGCTAGGAAAGAAAAAAAAATGCGACTTGTTGGTTGGCTATCTTCTTGGTTGGCTTGTGATCTGGTCGTTATGGAAAGGATCAAACAACCAAACCAATCCTTTTTTTTTTGTAGCATACGGACGCAGATTGGCGTTTGCAGTGAGAGGAAAACGGCTGAAAATACGGAAGGTTAGGTGGGGGCGTGATCTGATTTTTGGGAGGATGTCGGATTTGTTTTGTGTCGCTCACGGAAATTGGTGGCTGTGATGGAAAGGGTGTGGCTGGTTGTTTCTTTGCACATGGAAGGCTGGGCCAGCTGCGATCAGGCGTGGTGGTAGAGATGGAAACACAAGGACAGCAACACACAGGACCAACAACTCAAGAACAAAACTGGAACACACCACTAACACGGTGACGGATATGTGTCTCGAACTCGAAACTCTAATGATCAAACACTAAGACCAGCAACAACTCGACGATGCAACACAAATTCAATAAGAATTAAACTAGAAAGTAATAGCAAAGGCTAAACAATGCTCGGATGAAAGGTAAACACACGATTTTTTTTTGTAGGCTATTTTCTGGACTCTAGGACGATCAAGAACAGATCTAGAACAAGAAAAGGGGTGTTCTCACCAGGCAAGCGTCGCTCTGATACCACTTGATGCGCACAAGGTCGGCTCGATCTTCTGATGAGAACGATACGTCGATTTGGTGTAGTGACGACGCTACTAATCCACAGGATCAGCAACCGAACAATCGCAATGTCACCGCACGAGTCGATCAACCGAGCAAGGCACGATTGATCCTTGAACCTGCTAGCAATCGAGAACAAGCAAGAACAAGATGATAACTGATAAATCAACTCATAAAAGGGTGAGGTTCTGTTTCTCGTCACGGGTGGTCTAGTCGACACACGCGAACACGAGGAGGGACGCACACGGGGTCAACCAAAACACAACAAAACCTAAGCGTAAAAGAGAGGCACCGGCCACATATATAGCGGCGGCCAGGGGGAGTGGGGCGGCCAAAACAGGGGCACCCACCAAAACCCTAAGTTACATGGGCCATAGGCCCAAAGATAAGGTGACGCAGCACCCTGAAATTGTGGCCCGTGAACTTTTTCTGTGTTTTCCCGACGCTTTGGAGCGAATCTGGAGGTGGGGCTGGATCGGTTGGAAAGCTTATCTCCTATGCTTTCCAACGAGTGGTCGCATGCTGAAATCGGAGTTCGGGAGCCCGAGTTACGCCCGTTTGAAGTTGACGTGCTGCTGGATGGCCGAACCGGGCTTTTTGGCGTCTTGGGTTTCCATGTGGGCCTTCCTTGAGTCGTCGAGGCCTCACGAGTGTTTTTTGGCGTCTTGAGCTTCCATGTGGGCCTTCCTTGAGTCGTCGAGGCCTCACGAGTCTTGGACTTGTTGCGCCGCTTCTTCGGAGAAGGCTTGAAAGACTGGGCTTCTGGATTAAGGCCCCTCGGCGATGAAGATGGAGCAGCGTCGGTCGTCGTTGTAGCGGTCGGAGAGGAAGGAGGGACAGTGGTCACACTGATCGTATCCACGCTGGTGATGCCCTCATCAACTGGGCTCGGGGGTGTCGTCTCCGGCGACGGCGGGGTTTCCCCGGAGCTGCGAAGTTTGACGCGCTCGTCAAGTGAGGTTTGGAACTCTGGACACGGCCCATGGGTACAGTGTTGGGTCTCAGGGTGGTGCTATTCGGACGGCCCAGCCGGGTAGGAGTAAAAGTGGTTTTGGCGAGAATATCCTGTATGGGCCTATTCGAGCTGCCTCTTTCTCTCCTGCGGCTAGGGTTCCTCCTTGGAGAAAAGAGAGAGCGTGTGGAGTATTCCGATGAAAGTTGGGCATATTCAGATGGATTTTTTGGGAGGAGATTGGGTTAGAGGTGGACGAGGCGGTAGGAGAGGGTTTTGTGGAAATGAGGGTAGATTTGGAAGCAGGGGCAGATCAAATACTTGGGAAAGATTGAGGGATTCCAGTTTCCAAAATTTTGGGGGTTTGAGTCAGGATGGCAAGGGTAAAGAGATATTGGGTACAGGAGGGGGTAAATCTGATCCTATTCAGGTGGAATACATGGTGATGAAGAGATCTGCAGCGGCGAAATCAGTGAAGGGATGAACAAGCATATTAGTTCGAGGGCTACAAATACAGGTAACCTCCAGGGTGGTGCTGATGGGGGGATCTGGTCCTTTTCGAGGAGAAAAACCTATTAGTTTTGCTTTAGATGTGAAAAACTAGGTCATCTTTTGTTCAATGTGCTGGAATCCTTTCGTGTAGATATTGTGGAGGTGAGGTTCATGTTTCTTAGAATTGTATTAGTTAAGATCCCTGGGAATATGGAGTAGGATTATGTGCTTTTCATACGGAGGGTCAGGGGATTTATGTTTGTGGAGAATTGCAGTTAGATAAGGGTGCTAGGGAGAAATCAAATATGGCGGTGATTTCAGTTGGGATCATGTGTCAGTAAGAGATAAAGCAGAAATTCAATGCTATTTTTAAATCTTCTCCAAACTGGAGTTGTGTTGCAAGGATCTTGGGGCAGAATGATTTTTTGATGCGTTTTCCTAATCCTCGAAAAGTGGAGGAAATGGAAGTTCTTCCACCTATGAAAGTGAGGAACTTAAATTCTTTCATGAAAACTTCTAAGTGGTCTCCAGAGGTGGAGGCAGATCAGACTTTGAATGAAGTGTTGGTTAGAATCTTTAAAATACCTATGGGAGCAAGAGTGTACCCTCTGATTTGCAGAGTTGCTTCTTTAGTAGGCATTCCTTAGGAGGTGGACTTTATTACTATGCTAAGAAGTGACTTTGTTAGGGTGCACACTTTTTGTATGGATAAGTATAAGGTTCCAAGTTCGGTTGCTGGGACAATTGGAAGAGGGATTTATAACTTTATTTATCAGGTGGAGGAATTGGATGGACAGGATGGCATTTCTATTGGAGTCTCTGCTTTGGATAAAATGGAGGAAGATGTTCAGGTGAACAAGAAGCAGAAAATGAAAGACTCATTTGGCACAGGGGTTTCCTCTGGTGGTTGGACTAAATGGGGTGGTACAAAAAGCTTAGGTCAAGGAGAGTCTCAGGGGGTGGAGGCTAAAGATAAGTTTGATGAATCGGAAGAGTCGATTGGATCAGATGAGGAGTATAGTCAGAAAATGAAAATGGTGGCTAGAGAGATAGGCTTGAATTTTGATAATCTGAGTGATGCTGACAACACTATTTCTCAGGAGGAGGTTTCTTTTCCCTTAACCTTCTTTGTAAGATGTCCTCAGATGGGTCATTATCCGTTTTTCCTTGAGGTGCATTCAAATTTGGTGGATGTTGGTAGGAAGAGTTGGTGGGGATAGAAAACTAGGCAATACCTAAAAGGGGGATCAGGGGAATATAATTTGAATCTTACATTGCATGCAAGTTCTTGTGTAATAGAGGAATCGAAGGAAGGTGGTGGATCTGAGAAGAGGAGAAGTTCTGAAGTGGTAATATCTCAAGAAGATCATATTGCTGGGAAGGAGGATATTATATTTCTTCAGATGGGGTTAGCTAGGTGGTGATGCCTATTCATAGAAGTACAAGGCTCAAGGATGGTGGGGTTCATACTCTGGATAAAGCTTCTATTATGGCTAAGAAAAGGAATTTAGAAGGTACTTCTCAAAATCCTGATTCATTTGTTGATATGAGTAATTCTGATATTATTTCTTTTACTGAGATTGTGGGTCTAAATGGGAAGGATGTGAAGGTGGATCATATTAATCATATTAGAGAATTAGAACAGGCTAGGTTTGATTTATTAAAACTAAACCAAAAAACATATAAGTCTAATAATAGTTCTAGTTCATTTGGAGAAAAAGATTTAGATAAGAACTTTTTTTGCATTGTGATTCTGATGAATCTGATTTGGATGATAGATTGATAGGCAAGGATTCTAGAAGGGAAAGTGGTACTAAAAAAGGGGTAGAAAGAAAGAAAAATTTCAGCCAATTCTCAGAATTTTGGTAGTAAGAGAGGGAATAAGGATAGTAATAGTAGAGTAAGGAGTCCTTTTATTTTGAGAGGGAAGGCTTTAAATAATAATATTAAAAAGGTTTCATGATGAAGGTATGTGGTATTTTTTAGAATTGTAGAGGTATTTCCAAAAAAAGGTTGTGGTGCTATTATAAAGGATTTGATTAGGAGCATGGATGGGTTTCATTGGTTTGTTGGAAAACAAGGAGTTTAAAGATAGTTTTTTAGGATGATTGACCCTCCTGGAGAGTTCAGTTGGAATTGGGTTTCAGCTAGAGGTAGGGGAGGAGGTATTTTTGGGTGGTATTTCAAAGAGTTTATATAACATCTTGGCTATTAAAAGAGGGAGTTATCATTTAATGTTTTGCTTATGGGACATAAGATTAAAAATTAAATGGAATTTAGTGATGGTGTATGGTGCAGCAACTTATGTACAAAAAGAGGATTTTCTTAGAGAGTTGGTGTCTTTTTTGTGATAGTTCAGATGTTCCTCTGTTAATGGGTGGGGATTTCAATATTATTAGATTAGTAGATGACAAGAATTCTGATGGTTCTTTATCTAGATTCAGTCGTTGTTTTAATTTTATTATTAATTCTTATGGATTGAGGGAGATTCATATATTGGGAGGGAAATATACTTGGTCTAACATGCAGAAAAATCCTGTTTTAGAGAAAATTGATTGTCTTTATGTCTCCTGAGTGGGGAGATTTATTCCCATTGGTGTCTTTGGTGAAATTGCCTAGTGTTCTTTCTGATCATTGTCCTATTTTGCTAAAGGAAGGGGAGAAGCATGGTTTTATTCTAGGATTTTTTAAATTTGATATGAATTGGTTGTCAAAAGAAGGTTTTATTCAATTAGTTTTAGAGGTGTGGAAGAATTCTTATTCAGGGGGGATAGTATTTCTTGTTTAAGTGGAAAGTAAAAAAAGTGAAACAAAAGCTCAAGGGGTGGGGGCCATAATTGTGGTATTACAAAAAAAGAGAGAAAGGAGTACATTATTTAGAAATTGAAATATATTGAAGACCTTGAGGAGTGGGGTATTTGTCTAAGGTAATGGTTGGTTTGAGAATTGATCTGCTAGCTGAACTTTATCTTTTATATGAAGAGGAAGAGGTGCAATGGCATGTCGTTTCATATGAGAATTGGCTTCTTAAAGAGAATGTTAACACTTCCTATTTTCATAAAATAGCTAATGATAGAAGAAGAAAAAAATATTGAGTTTTAAAGAAGATTCTTCTGAAATTAAGGGGGAGCAGAACTTGGTGGACTATGCTACAAATTTTTATAAAACATTATTTGGTCAAAGTAATGAGAGTTCTCTCTATCTTAAAGATGGTGTGTGGGAGGGTGAGGAGAGAGATTCAGATTTAGAAAATGATATTTTGATTTATTTATTTTTGGAGGACGAAGTTTATTTTGCTCTCTGTTCTATGTGGTCTAATAAGGATCCTGTAACTGATGGATTGCATGTGGAGTTTTATAAAAAAAATGTTGGGCTATTGTTACATTTGACATTTTAAATAAGTTTAGAGATTTTTTTGATGGCATAATGCATATTTCAAGGTTAAACTTTGGGCTATTACTCTCATCCCAAAAGGGGAAGGGGTGGAGAAGATTACACAATATCGTCCTATTTGCCTTTTAAACACAATGTATAATTTTTTACAAAAGTGTTGTCTATCAGATTGGAAAAGGTGTTAGAATAATTATTTCAAAAACCAAAGTGCTTTTTTAAAAATAGGGATATTATGAATGATATTTTGCTTTTACATGAAGTGCTACATGACACAAAAAAATGCTGATGGGGTGGTGGTAAAGCTAGACTTTGAGAAAGCCTATGACGAAGTTAGATGGGAATTCCTTTTTAGGTGTTTGGAGCTAAGGGGTTTTCATTCTACTTTGTGTAATTGGATTGTTAAGATTGTTAACAAAGTAACTTTGAATGTTAGTATCAATGGGAAAAATGGAGGGTATTTTTGTAGTTTTCAGGGGGGTTAGACAGAGGATCCTCTGTCTCCTCTTCTGTTTAATCTAGTGGCCGATGGTTTAAGTAAAATGATTCAATTGACAAAAACAAATGCTTTATTTGGGGGGTTTGGCAGGGGATGTAATAGAGGGGTGGTTTGGTAAATCTGCAATATGTAGATGATACTATTTTGTGTTTGAATCATGAGCTGCAGGGTGTTGTTAATATGAAGCTTTTTTAGCCTTGTTTGAGAATTGCTTTGGTCTTAAAATAAACTTTTAAAAAATGTAAGGTGGTGACCATCAATGGGGATGTTAATATGGATTTAAAGTACTTTGAAATTTTCACTTGTTCTGTGGGGTCCTTTCATATCAATTATTTGGGGGTGCCTGTGGGGATTCAAAAAGTCAAGGTGAAAGACTGGAATTTTTTGGTGGATAAGATGGGAAAAAATTGGCTAAGTGGAAAAGTGATTGTTTATCTTTTGGTGGGCATCTCACTTTGGTAAATGCTTCCATTTCTAGCATTTTTGTTTACTTTATATCTATTTTTTTGCTCCCTAAAATGGTGATTTACAAGTTGAATAAAATTAGAAGATCTTTTTTTTCGTAAGGTGGCAGCCTTAAGAGGAGATATCATTTGGTGAGAGGGGGGGGGGGGGGGGGGGGGTCTTGCATTCATAGGTTGTGGGAAATGAATATTTGTTTACTTTTAAAATGGTGGTGAAAGATTGATTCCGATAAAGATAGTTTATGGAAGAGTTCTGTTTTAAATAAGTATATTAAAGGTAAACCTCTTTCTCATATAAAAATCAATGTCCAGGACTTGGCTATTTGAAAAATATAATGTTTACTAGGGAGTTATATTTGTGTAATATAAGGACGAAAGTAGGTGATGGTAGGCTTGTTGATTTTTGAAAGGATATTTGGATTGGATCTAATTCCCTTAAAGACAAATTTCCTGAGTTTTTTGAGATGTGTGATTGTCAAAATATTTTGGTATTTGGGGCGAGACAGATGGATTGGAACTTGCCTTATAGACGCTGGCTTGATCCAATTTTACTTGCTTTTTTGAAGAATGTGATTAAAGAATGTAAGTTATTTGTTTTTTTGGATGATAAGGATGTTTTTAGATGGAAAGGAGGTAAGTCGGGAAAGGATTTTTCAGTCAAATGAATGTACGAGTTTATTTGTGGTTCTAAAGATAATCATCTGAGTTGGCCTAATTTGATTTGGAAAGCAAAGTTACCGTCGAAAATTAAAATATTTGCTTGGTTAATTTTTCGTCGAGCCATTTTGACTAAAGACCAACTTAGTGGGAGGGGAAGGTCTGGAAATCCATTTTGCATCTTTTGTTCTCATTTGGAAGATATGGATCATTTATTCTTTTGTTGTTCGACTGCTAGTGCTATTTGGAGTGTGGTGGCAGTTTGTTTCCAAGTTAAAAATTGACCTATGAGTTTGGATGGTGCTTGTAAATGGTTTAAATAAATTTGGCATGAAGGGAGTAAGTTTGCTGGAGTGTGTGCATTTTGTCTATTTTATGGTCTATTTGGTTGGCAAAAAATAAATGGTGCTTCCAAGGATGTGTGATTCATTCCCCTTTAACGATTTTGCATTCGGCTTGTGCCTTGGTTAATACTGAACAGGACTATATATAGCGACAAAGACACTCTACGGCTGGGAGTAGAGCAAATGAAGAAAATACTACAAAAGCTGGTGAAGAAACAGGAAGATGGGCATGGGTTGCTTGATTCTGATTGCAATAGTGGTGGAGGAGGCCTTCGGGGAGTTTTGATTAATTGTCTGGGGTTTGTGGAGTAGAAGTATTTTTGTAATAGGTGGTTAATGATTTGGGGGTAATGGAACTGACTAGTGAAGTACTGTTGTGTTGTTTCTAGAGTTTAACAGTTGTTTTTGGTTGGAGGTATTTTGGTAGTTAAAAACAGATATGTAGTGAAGGAGATACTTACTCCTAATTTCTGGCTTATCTTTGTAATTCTTTTCTTTGGAATGGAATTGGGGGTTGGGCCCCTTTTGCAAAATAAAAAGAAAAAAATGGTTGGACTAATCATGTGACACCCATTGCATTTTAAAATACTTCGGTACAACAAATGTTGTTGTGCGTACAATAAATGTTGCGGTGAGTTAAAACAAATGTTGCAGTATTTTTAAAGAAAAAATATTACATTGAATTAGACAACATTGCAGTATGTCAAACTAATTGTTACAGCATTGAAAATAAAATCACCGCAACATTGAAAGAAAACATTTAAATATTGAGAAGTAAGCACTAAAACATAAAAAAAAAATTGTTTGTTGCAATATTTGAATTGGCACACTGAAACATAAAAAGCATGGTACAACATTTGAATAAAAGCACTTCAACATTTAAATTAGATCACTGAAACATCAAAAAAATAGTTATTGCAACATTTGAACTACAAGACTACAATATTTTAATTAAAGCGCTGTAACATCATCCGAGGAGAGAGAAGCATGTTTATGTAAGGCAAATATGATGTTGCATAAGGGCAAACGAGATGAAGCCAAAATCAGGGGAAATGAAGAATGTTTCGACAAGGTTTATATGATGTTGCACAAGATTAAATGAGGTGTTGTATCACTCATATAATGATGTTTCATACCAAAATTTGGTGATCATCTTTCTTAAATCCGGCCATCTCCTCCCAAGGTGTGCTGCCTTTCTTTGTTGCCTTCTAGTGCTACTCATACCAGTATAACATCAACAAGTTTGGAGCATAAATTACCCTGTAGTCCCAAAAAGGCAAAAATTGTCTAGATTCAATCAGACCACAGTTCAATAAAATACATTTAGTAACATAAAGCTGTTCAATATGGAACAATCTAGACATTTTTTTGTTTAGCAATCTTTAAGCCTAAAAAACAAGCAACTCTAAACATTTTCTAAATCACATTCCAATTTCATTGTCACCTAAGTGGAGCTCTATTCTGGCACCACCGCTCCTTTCTTCCATCTCTCTCGACACTATTACTTCTCCCATCCCATCCTCTGCGCTGCCACGACATCCTTGTCCTTACCCCTAGCAGTGCTGCCTCGTCCTCATCTCTCTTCCTTAAGTTGCCTCACATGAGAGTCCTCCACATCTCTCTCAACACCTCCCTCATTATCCCTCTATGCTTTCCCCTCGACACCTCCACCCTCTCCTTTACATCTCTCTCTAACTTCATCCCTCCTTGTCCTTTGGTTGGTAGTATGCCCATTTCACTGTCGCCACGCGCCAAGCATCTTCCATTGCAACGTTGCCCTTATCCTTAGAGTATGGATATTAGTCACCAGGCTCTCTCATTTGTGAGAGGAAGGATGAGAAGCAAAGGGAGAAGGATGACATCATGGCAATGCGTCAGGAGCGGGGTGGCATCCTTGCGTGGCGCCAACCACATGTATAAGAGAGATAGGAAGAGGAACGACACCAACAAGGAGGGGAAAGAGGATATGGCATCATTGGATAAGAAAGTAGACGAAAAGATGCGAAGACACCTTGAAGTGAGGACGAGGAGACAACGACAACATGACATGGTGGTGGCGATGTAGGGTGTGTTGGAGGAGGGAAGGAAGGTAAGATGCTGCTGGATTCGAGCTTCATGATTGTGATAGCCAAGTGGGCAATTGCAAGGTAAGATGAAGGGGAGAGTAGGGGTGAAAACGGGTCGG
>SPJY01009269.1:0-11288 GCA_005191435.1 Raddia distichophylla
GATGCACCAAATTTTCTTCCGAAGTAGCTACACCCCGGTGTACCATAGCGGAGCCGTACACACACACACACATTATTGAATCATTGCTACTTGGTAGGCTAGATCCTACTCAAGTTTTTATAGAGTTTTGCTTATTGTAGGTTGTGGCATGTTTCGTTTCAATACTAGACGTTTGTTGACATGTTGTAGATCTTTGTTTCGAGGGAAAACACAGTAGATCTTTGTTTGCACGTTATTTTCTTTATCTTAGTGGCATGCAGTGTTCTACCTCTTAGATAGCAAAACTGTTTGACCAAGACCCATAGTCTTGATAACATGTCATCACATATTACATGTGTAGTTTCAAATTTTGATATGTTTCATGTATTATATGAGAAATTATATGAGAAAATGTAGCTACGTATACAATATTGAGAGAACTCCCCACATGTCACTGAAAATGTTTGATATTAAATATCTGCCACCAGTAATTCTCTCTTTCCTTACGTGTCATTGGTTTAAGTATTTTCCTTCCCTCAATGTCACTCAAGCGTTAAAGAATATAACGGGGTTACAACTTACAAAATGATCATTATACTCCTGCCTTTTTAATACGTTATAAAATAAAAATCACGAAATAATATCAAATTCATAAAAAAATGAGGAAAAAATACACAAATCATAAAATTATGTATAGACGGATTTGAAATTGAAAATTTAAATTTTTTTATGTAAATTTTATTTAAAAATTGATCGTACCTACATATATAATGAAAAAGGAGAACAAAAAAATGAAAATACCAAATATTACAAATACTTGAACAACAAGTAGAGCGTGATTTTACATAAATATAGAAATTTGAATTACTCAATTTGGAGTTAAAACGCAGGAGGTATGATTTTTTTAAAGATTTTAACTGAAGGGGTATTTTAGACCTTATTGGTCTTTTTAAATAGCTAACTCTAACGAACTTAAGGAAAGTGGCACTAAGGGAAGAGAAAACTTGAACATTGACATGCTATCTGCAATAGTGGGTGCTATTGTCCACGTCTCATAGAAAATCAAACCGGTTTGAAAATTGTTGACATATAAATTTTATTTAAAATTTTCACCGATAAAATTCAATGTTTTCTTGACTGATTATGGCAAATAATTTTGAATTGGAAACTTTATTTAAACTAGCGGCCAAATATCGTTACCGGTTATAGGTTCTAACCGACACTCTTCCATATATCTATCCACCGATTTATCTCTCGGATAATAATTAGGTTAGGGTGGAGCATAAATGTCTTTTTTTTGTGGCAATCCAAAACCGGTGATCTGACTTGTAGATGTTTTTGTGGCAATCCACATCTCTGAGACATGCTCGAAAATCTCCATAGCAGACAATACGCCATTTGGGCTCGTCGAAGCACTAGGATTACTCTTCAAAAATTTGTCCATAGCTCCTCTCTGCGTTTCTATAAAGTCATCCGTCCGTTTTTTCCTTTTCCTTTTTTCGCTATCGGATGGATACTTTCTTGATGGCATGATATCACAAAGCACTGAAAATAAAAATAAACGCATCAAAGGATGAATTGAAAAGAACCCTGTATCGTTCATTTAGTCCGTGAAATTGAAAAGTAAAATAGAATACGCACTGAAACTTGAAAGCAATCGTACATGAGATATTGAGATGATGGATGGATTGGACGTACAGATCGCTTATCGGCAATCGCACGCACGAGGTGATTCACTGATTCCGGAATTTTTGAGGCCGTGAGGGGCGGCGTTGGCGTCGGCGACGGGCGACCTCCGCCGTTCCGCGAGACGCCGAGACGGCGAGACCGCGAGTAACAGGCGTGAGGAGCCGGGGGTGTCGCCGTGTGCCCGTGTCGGCGTGCCGCGTGCGCGTTGGGGACTCGGGGCCTCGGGGGTCAAGGGCTGGGGGCCGAGGGGTGTGGCCGCCTTTTGCGTTCAGCGTAACAGACTAACAGCGTTCTGATACATACTTGCGTACAGCATTAGCATACAGCATTAGCGTACGCCCTCTCCTCCAAGCAGACGGGCCACGTGTGCCCGTCTCCATCGTGGCCGGCAAGCACCTCTGCTCGTCCGCCGTGGATGTGGCCGGGCACGTTGTCTCCATGCTGGCCGGCGCGTCGCCGGTGCTCGCCTCCTTCAGCGTGTGCTGAGGGCATGCCACTGTCCTTGTGCGGTCGGCGCTTGTCTTAAGCGCATTGGTCTTTGGACAGCAAGCCGGCGAGAGAACCCTTCTCCCGCGCGTCCATGGTGCAGGAGCGGTATCGCTCAACAGAACACATGGACGTGCACGCTCATGTGCCCATGTACACGGCTCATGCATGAGTTTCTACGTTGACGAACACTCTGTGAAAAGACGAGTAAATTAAGTGACGGCTCGTCATCTTCGATAGGCCAAGAAAGAGCCCGGACGGCTTGCCGAACGACAAATAAATGATGGCCGGTTCCCTAGATGGAACTGGGCACCATTGTCGCCATCAAGCGAAGACGAACGAGAATAATGTTAATCGATGAAATTAAATAAACGATGGCCGGTTCATTTGAACGGTACTGTGTACCCTCGACCTCGTCAAAATCAATAAAACAATGGCCGGTTCCCCCACACGGAACTGAGCACCGTCGTCTTCTAAAGAACGATAAAACAACGGCCGACTCCCCTCGCGGGGTTGTGCACCGTTGTCTCCGCCAAGTCTAAATAAAGCGATGGCCGACTCCCCTTCCGTGGTCGTGCACCGTCGTCCTCGGCAAATCAAATATAATGATGGCCGATCTCCTTCGTGGTGTCGTGCACCATCGACTTCGCCAAACTGAATAAAATGACGGCCGGTTCCCCACGTGGAACTGTGCCCCGTCGTCTCCGCCGAGCTCAACGATGAAACGACGGCCGACACCCATCACGGGGTCGTGTGCCGTCAATGTCGTTGAAACGACGGCCGACACCCGTCACGGGGTCGTGGGCTGTCAACGTCGCTAAAACAACGACCGACTCCTGCACGGGGTCGTGCGCCATCATCATCGTTAAAACGACGGCCGACACCCATCACGGGGTCGTGCGCCGTCCACTTCGTCGAAACGACGGTCGACTCCCGTCACGGGGTCGTGCACCGTTGCCTCATGCCTCGTCAAATAAAAACGACAGCCGGTTCCTAGACGGAACCTGGCACCGTCGTCTCCTCCATCCTTGTGAGGACCCCAAAATGGAGTCGAGTCCCCTCTGTGCTTTACCTGTTCTAGTCCCTGGATCAAGTAGCTAGAACACACAGATATACAGCTCTTGGATTATTACCATTCAACGAATAAACTTTATTGCATCAGAGTCCTTGCAAACATGGTAAATAGTACCATAGTTTTGTCTCAACAGCCGTACAAAAACGGAAGTCTTTAGATCTGAACAAAATACAACTGATAAACAATAAAGACCCAAATAAACTCCATAGGCAAAACTATAGAGGTGCACTCTAAGACATTTGGATAGGCTTCGTCTTGAACTCCAAAGGTAAAATCGCTCTCTTGAAAACTTATCTTGTCAAACTCCCCATCTGAATAAAGATTCTTCTGGCTACAACCTGCTCGTTGGAATGAGCAGCCCGCATGAAAGGCGAGGTGAGTACGCGAATACTCAACAAGCTATCGTCCTTAAAATGTAATGCAGGAACAATAGGATAGGGTGATTATTTTTGCCCAGCATAAATTCCTAACTTATCTGCTTTCAAAATTTTAAACAAAGCAGATTCATAAATTAGCTAACCCATGAGATTCATCTAATCCAGAATATATTTTCATGTCACGAGTTTCATCGCTCGGAATACCCGGAACCACACCTAGAACCACATCGAGCTTCACCACTCAGAACACATAGAACACATTGAGCTTCACCACTCGGAATACTTAGAACACATTGAGCTTCACCACTCGGACAACCCCAAAAACCCCAACGAGCTTCACCACTCGGGTATCACAAAACCACACCAATCGTCAACAACCCATTTTAATGAAAACAGTGGGACTACCAGTGCGAAATCCTCCTTGCCGCTCGTGACCGTGAGCACGGCTGTCATGACAGTTTAACTAAACTCTGCAGAGTGTGTACACTTTACCCCTGAAACCATATTCCCAGTGAATTGGTGAATAGAACAAAGCCACTACCCGGATCCACTCACTTGAGCCTGCACACTCAGAGTGACTCACCGACATTGGAATCACCTCACGAGACGTGAATCACCCCTTATGTAGGAAGACGAACCCAAACTAGTTTCTTCGAGCAGCGAACTAGGGCGTTACCATTATCCGCATCCAGGGTTGTACTGTAAGACGAGGGCGAAATTATCACAAAGAGTCGGTCCTTAGGGTACTCAGGGCAATCACTACACTAGCAGTGCTTCCTTCACTGTTGTCCCACACACACGTTGCCGCATAAGAGTGCTCTATCGTCCTCGTCCCACACACACGTCGCCGCATAAGAGTGCTCTATCGTCCTTGGAATCCTCACAAGTCATAGCCACCCTTATCGTCAAAGCATATGTACACACCCAATGGCATTACGCCACACCCACAAGTCGCCCAACAGGAGTGGTCTACCATCCTTGGAATCCTCACAAGTCATAGCCACCCCTCTTGTCCAGGCAGGTATACACTACATACACAAATACACACGATGCAAATCTTTGCATACTTCACCACATGCCTGGTTGTAGCGGGGATCCACGACCCCACGCCACCTCTCACATCACCCTAAGTCGACACACGCCACTTAGATTTTAGTTGTTTAATTTTAAATACCAAATGACCAATCCAAGCCCTGATAATAGTTTTGAATAGCGATGATTACTTTGTCCCAATTCCCAAGCAATTAATCAACTACCCTTCTATAACCAAAGGGTTGGCTTTAAGGCGAGGTACGATTCTAACATGATAATCAAGCACTATCATATAATGGGATCGATAACGTATGTCTATTACATGCCTAGAACTATCCAAATATACATAGCCCAACTATATATATAAATATACATGCAACAGTAAAGTTCTAGCCATTAAATATGGGTAACGACATGTTGTGGATGTGACACCCACGGGATCTAGATAACCTACTTTATAAGAGCAAAAGATACACTTCTTTGAAATATCGATAAATCTTCCTTCGTCGCTCGAATCCCTCCCCGGAAATAACAAAAATAATTTCCATTAAGAGAAAACAAAAATACGGTGAATGCATATGCTCATGAAAATTTTATAGTAAGTAATTTCCTATTCATAGAAAATTATAAAATTAAGTTTATAATTTTTAAATGCTTATAATAATTACTAAAATTACTAGAATATTGATTAGACAATAAATCATGGATAAATCATACTGTGGATAGACAATACCAAACTTTATCATAAAATAATAAATATTTTTATGAACATACTAAAATTTGTTGCATGATTTTTGGAGCTACAAAGAATATTTGACAAATATTTGAATCTAGGGTATTTTCGGAAATTGCAGAAAATGGGGGAAATCCCGTAAGGCTGACTGGGCCGAATTGGGCCTCAGCCCGGCTGAGGGAGAGAGTGGGGCACAGCCGCACGGGGTCTTGGCTGGGGTCCACCCGTCAGGTGGGTCCCACCTTTCGTTGACCCAGAGCAGGGCAACGGGGCGGCGGCTCCGAATAGCGGCGGCGGCGGCGGTGGAGAGCAGCGACGCGAGACAGGGAGGGAACGGCGAACTCGTCGGCGGCGGCGACGCGGTGCGGGGTGGCCTGAGGCGGCCACGCGGCGGCGAATGGTAGAGGCGGTGGAGGCGCTTCGGCGGCGGGCTTGCCGGAGGCGAGGCAAGGGCGCGGCGGAGCTTTGCAGGGTCGCAGGGTAGGCGTTGGTGGCGACGGCTCGGGCAAGAAAGGCCCGAGGCGGCGGCGTGACTAAGGGGCGGCGGCGGTGGCCATGGGGGCATGGCGGCGGTCCTCCAGCCTAATCAATAGGGACGAAATGTCCCACGTTGTCTATATGTGCTTCTAGAGAGATGTCAGAGAGGATTATTACCCCTCAACGGTGACGTGGTGACGAATTCGGAGAAAACGGCAAACTCCGGCGAGCTCTCCGGCGACAAATTCCCATGGCTTTGGTCGTCGTCTCCTACGGTTTCAAGGCAAAATGGGTTGCTTAGAAGATTGTTTAAGACCTCCACGAACAGAACGGCGGACATACTTACGCAGCCATGAATCAAAGGGGAGAAAGAAAGGAAGGGAAAGAGTTCACTGTGTACTGTAGTTTATATAGGAACAGAGTACACAGAAAGAGGGTCGGTGGGCACTAAGAGGTCATCCAATAAAAAAAGAAAAGAAAAGAACATCAAGCATCGGAGAAATTAATACCTTAACTAGAAAATAAAGGATGGAAGATGAACTGAACAGCCAATTGATCTAAAATCCTGGCATCCACGGAATAGCAGGGAACCTGCATGCATGCAGGAAGAGCAGGGAATCCTGCGCAGGGAAAAAGTAAAGTGAGAGGAGAAGAGAGAAAGATAGAGAAAAGAAGAAATGAGAATGGCAAGTGGGTCCTAGGGACGGTGAAAGGGAAAAAGATGAGCAAATGGATAATTAATAGGGCCAGATAGAATATAATAAAAATAAATTTCTCTTTCTAGATAATATTTATTTATCACATAGAATAATTGAAGTCACAATATAAATTTTAGTTTTGGAAAGGCCTCTAAATATTATTTTATAATTATCATTCTTGAACATATGTAACCAAGGGTTACACAATTGTAGGAAAATAATTATCGAAAGAAATTATTTAGATATGGTTTTCAAGAAGTCACCCAAAATTTTAAATTTTATTTTCACAAATACAATAGCCTTTGTTCATAAATAAAAATCAAATTACCTTTTATTGTTTTAGACTAACATATTAATTTTCATGCTTTAAAATTTACATGCACAAATTTTTTAATTATGCAAATTCCATGCATGATTTCATTTATATAAAAATGAGGACGTTACAATCCTGAAGACGGCGATCCAAAACAACAAACAAACGTGTTCTAAATAACACGACGGCCGACTCCCTTCGCGGGGTTGCACACCACCGTCTCCATCAAGCCGAAGACGCGCTTGAACACGCCGATGATGCCTTCGGACTGTAAACAACGACTCCAAGACAAGTGCCAATCATGCACTCACCCCATATCAAACAACGTGGCGCTTGACAACAAATAGCTCAAGCTACACGGGCGGGCGCAGCCAAACATGCACAACTGTGCTAGGCATTTCACGGGCCCTGTTACCCCGTGGATTCTGCCGATGCCAATTCTACTCCGCCAACCAACCGCATGGCGAAGCACAAGTCAAGGAGAAGGAAAAGACAATTCCGGCGATCTAATCGGAGGTGTTTCGCGTATCCACGCGGATGTAATTAACCGGGTGGCTTTGCGAGGCCCCCGGTATCTAGAACACTACAATCGCCCCCTCTCAGATGTAAAGCCGAACATGGCTAACGGAGCAAATTAAACGATAACCGTGTTCTGTTTTATCTAAACAGAATGTCGGTGTTCGTTATATGTTTTTTGTGCATTTCGCAAAACGCTCTGGCACGCCCCGCATGTATTTCTTGCGTCTCTCGAGCGCGTTAGGAAATAAATTTGTGTGCATCACAACCGGCGGCGCTAGAGGAGCTCACCCGCGAGCTCCCCGCCGGGGAGCTTGTCGATGACGCCGGCTCTCAGCCGGTTGCGTGTGGAGGTGGGAGAGGGAATGGAGAGTAGGGGAAGAAGTGAGGCGTTCCTTGGCCTCTTGTAGAGGGGTTGCACCAAGATGCAAATCCTTGCCCAAATCTTCTCTGTACTATGGGTGATCTTTGTGGGACCGGCTAGAAGGTGTACTGGGGAGCTTGCTCGGCCAATGGGGAGGCGGTGAATGGAGATTCTCCTAGCAGAAGCTTCGAGAGGCGGCTCACGGTCGTTGGATCCGCGGCGGCGCGGGATGGGCGGCTGGAAACCGGCGCGGCACACGGCGGGGCGGCACTGGAGATGCGGAGCATGGGGGCAGCAGGGTGGAGGCGGTGCACGGTGCTGTCTCGCTCTGCTTTCCTCTGGGAGCCGGTGGCCATGGACAGAGGTGGGGAGAGGAGCAGAGCATGGGCAGAAGGAGGAGTAAGTGTATGAGGTCATGTTGCAGCAGAATCAGGTGGCACTCGACACTGTGTCAGGTCTGCAATAAACTTGGCCACACGGCGCTTCGCTGCTACAATCGTTTCAATCACTCCTTCCAGGAGGAAGATCCACGGCTTGTGTTTATCCATTAAAACTAAAGCTGATGCTTATAAGTTGTTTCCCTTATTCAAAAATCGAGTTGAACGGCTACTAAATGCTAAGATTATTAGCCTGCACTATGATTGGGGAGAAGAGTATCAAAAACTTAACTCCTTTCTTCAGTCTCTTGGCATTAATCATCGAGTATCATGTCCCCATACTCACAAAAAAAAAAATGGAACAGCCGAACGGAAACATCGACATATAGTCGAGGTTTGGCTCACCCTGTTAGCACAATCTGGTCTACCATTGTCTTTTGGGATGAAGCGTTCACTACGGCGTGCTACCTCATTAACCGCACTCCATCACTAGTCATAGGATCTATCACTCCAGTGGAAAAACTCATTGGGCAGGTACCAGATTATTCCTTCTAAAAATCATATGGATGTGCTTGTTGGCCATATCTTCGCCCATATAATGCCAAGAAACTTCAGTACCGATCAGCCCAATGTACTCTCTCCGGTCATAAAAAGAAGTCGGACACGTCTTTGGCCATTCGTCTTGTTCAAAAAATTATGTAACTTATCATTTATTTTGTTGTCATTTGTTTTATCATCAAAGGTACTTTAAGCATGATTTATATTTATGCATGTTTGCACTAAATTTTTTAATAACAAATGGTCAAAGACGTGTTCAAAACTCAATGGCGACTTCTTTTTATGACCGGAGGTAGTATCTTTCTCAGCTACAGCAGTATGCTTAAGGGGTATAAGTGCTACCATCGTCAGTCTGGTCAGGTGTACATCTCACATAATGGCATCTTTGACGAGTACATCTATCCTGCGCTCTCTGTGTCATCCACAACAGCCTCACCACCAACAATCTCTGGAACATCGATTCTTCTTCCTCAGCCGTTTTTTGATCCATCGACATGTTCTAATTTTGGGAATAATCCTGTGTATTTAGAGCATGCTAACCCAGGCGCAAGTACTCTTGCTCCTGCACCTGATTTTGTGCTTCAGGATTCTTCCAATGCGACTGACGAAATGGGGGAGAATGGTGAGGCTTCTGCTGTTTCTGAACACCCACAGTCTGGAAACACTATTCCTGGTCATGCGGTTGACGACAATAGCAGTGACAATGCCCCTACCTCTTCTGCTGCACCTCCTGCTTCTTCTGCCGCGCTAGCGTCTTCAGTTGTTGCACCTGGGTCATTGGGCAACGCTGCTGCGCCATAGGAGAGGACACATGGCATGCAAACAAGACTGAGAGACAATATCCGACGGCCTAAGATTTGCACTGATGGTACTATCCCATTTGGTGGTCTAGTACAGGGAAATTTCAGAGAGCCGTCTTCATTATTGCTCGCTGGCGCTGTATAAGAATAATAGAAGAGAAATTCCCTATACGCCATCGAAAATTTTTGTCTTCCCTATCTGCCATCCGTTAGTTTTTCCGTTAGTGGCCGTTAAGTAGGAGATAAAAATACCAATTTACCCCTGAATACGAGTTTTGGACAAAATTCATTTAAATTGTGCATAAGTCATTTAAATTTGACAAAATCATTTAAATTCAATAAAATTAAATTAAATTCAAAATTTAAATGATTTTGTCAAATTTGAATTTATCAAAATTCATTGAAATTTCATCTGATTTAAATGAAATTCTATTGAATTATGTCAAATTTTAATGCAATTGTGTTATTTTACCAAATCTAAATGAATTTTTTTGATTTAATTGAATTTTCCAAATTTAAATGATTTTGTCAAATTTAAATGAATTATGTTGTACTTAAATGATTTTGTCATATTTAAATGACTTCTACTAAATTTAAATAAATTTTACCGAATTTAAATGAATTTTGTCCAAAACTCGTATTTAGGGGTAAATTGGTCTTTTTGGGTGTGTTTGGTTCGTAGCCCTGGATGGCCATGCCAATTCAATGGTCATGCAAATCCAGGGCGTGCCAATTCGTTGGCAAAAATTAAGACATTTGGTTCATAGCCAAATAAAAATAACCAATAAAAATTAATTTTTTAAAATAAATTAGAAAAATTTGAAAGTATTTAAAATGGGTTGCTTATGATTTTAGATGAATTATAAATTTTGTTTTATACAATTTGGACAATGTATGAATTTTATATAAAATTGCAAAGTTTTGAAATGAATAAGTACAATTAGCAGTTAGCAGAGCTGGTTCGCTGGTCCTCTCGCTGGGGCTCGCTGGAGCTGGGCCCGACGTTGTCCTACGCTGATCGCTGATTGGTTGCTGGCTTTGGCGAGCGTTGGCAAGGCGCCAGCGCCGAATTTGCTCGCCATTGCCAACAGCCGCTGCAGCGAAGGAAATCATTGGCGCGCCATCATTTTGGCAGGGCGAGCCATCTGAGGGACACAAAGCAAACGGTGGCCAAACTAGCATGGCAGCTATTTTTTTTTGTGAAACACAGTACAAACGCAAGCGCGCACACTCACCCCTATGAACGCACGCACGCACACCCTCAGTGAGCCAATTATTTGGCATGGCAAACCATGGCTACAAACCAAACACACCCTTTATCCCCTACTTAACGGTCACTGATGGAAAATCTAACGGCGATGACAAATAAGGAAAGGAAAATAAACTTGATAGCATATAGTGTAGTATATAACAAAAATCATGCTGCTTGCTTTCTCCATGGTTTCAAGAAAGTTGATATACCAAGCGTGCATCACTTGATTGATCAAGAATCACGTGGCAGCTTGCATGGTGAACCCAAGCAAAGCATCGAATCGCTTGAGATATGGGAAAGCATTTCCGGATACACTAGTAGAGTTCCCGTGCGCCGCTACGGAGACATAAAAGATTAAATTTTCATTACATGAGTCATCTCTAAAAAGATAAAACATGACTACAAAGGGATGAAAGAAAAACATAAATTAAAAATATTTTATTACAATGCTCAATGGACTACAAAAAGACGAAAGAAAAACATAAACTAGAACAATGTAATTAGAATGTTTGACCACGGGCCACCATAGTTTGCCATCTTTTTAAGGAAAGGAAAATAAACT
>SPJY01009297.1:0-270850 GCA_005191435.1 Raddia distichophylla
GGGCATCTAAACATGTTGGATTAACACATGTGGGTAAGAGGAAGTAGAAAAATCCACCCAAACAGTGTGACCCAAAGAAACAAATGCTGGGCGAAGAAGAGGAGATGGACAGTGATGAATCCTCCGAAAAACTTGCCCCGCAGAACCCTCCATACCAAGAATCTAACTTGAGTTCGTCAGCCTCTGATGATGACGACGATGACAATGATGACGACGACGACGATGGTGGTCACGGTGCTGATGTTGGCGGTGGTCATTCCCAGCCTGTTGCTGCCTCGCTTGCTCAATTTACCCAGGGTGGTCATTCATCACATGAAGCAAGCTCACAGAGAATGCCTCCTCGGTCTAGCGTCGATAGGGCGCCTCCTCGGTCTAGTGTCGACAGGGTGCCTCGTCGGTCTAACATCGATAGGGCTCCTCCTTGGTCTAGCATCGATAGGGGCAGGGGAAAAATGCATGGTCATGGCCCACATGAGTACAGCTCTAGCTCAAACAGTGACATCACTCAGCCACAGCCGCAATATGGAGCTTACTACCCCACCCCCAGGAGCTTACTACCCCCACCCCCAGGAGCTTACCATCTCGCGCCTTACCCCCAAGGAGTATAAGATACCCTCCCACAGGATACCCCTCAGGAGTGGCAGCTTACCCCCATGTAGCACCCCAGCCAGTAAGGTATTTTTATGAAAGTCAAGGGCCTGACCAATATGACATGATATATGCACGCTGGCAGGCAAACAGCTGGACGACAGGACAAAGTTGGAATGAGTTCAGGACCATTTTAAGGACAACTCAAGGGGTCATAATTATTTCAAATGAAGATCAATACTCCCAGTCCCAGCAATATCACCAGTAGTAGGCTTACCACATATCGAAATAACGGTAATGTGTGCACTTACCATTTGACAATTCACATCTGCCGCTCTTTATTTACTTTCATTGCTCATTGCATTTGCAGATTGCATATTACCCATTGGCCATTGTTAATTGTCATGCTGATGTACGTGTACAGCATGAGCAGGAGTGCAGGACCGCTAATATGGGAATATGCGATCGATCATCGATTAACTTGTTAACTTGTTATTTTATGCATATGGTTCTGAACTTGTGATTTCTGAACTTGGTAATGTAATAATGGACAATAGCGATTTCTGAACTTGTTATTTTATTAGTTTATGAACTATGAAATATGAATCTATGCTTGCTACCATGAACATGAAATGATGAAATATTAATTTATGAGTATGATTGTCTTTTAATTCAATTAGGAATATATATGATTATTCGTCTTGATTATGTTTCTATATATCATGTATGTCTCTTAAATTATATAGCATAGGTCATGACAATTTTTTTTATTTTTCTCCTCATTTTTTCCTTTTTTTCCAGCTTTTCCCTCTGCAAAACCGCGGCTAGCCGTCACTAATCGCGGTTAACCGTGCCGAACCGTGGCTAGACGGCACAAAATTCGTCAAATAGCGGTTCCGACGTTCGGGTGCAAAACCGGGCAAAACCGCGGTTAACCGCGATTAGCCGGCTCCGCGCCAGTCACGGTTCGGAGAGCGTGGCCGGTTTTGGAATACCTGGTTGGGACAGGCAGAACGGCTTTCATCGGTGATGTTCTGGGGGAGGACAGGTCGTTTATCCTTGTATAAGAAATTCTCCGGTCTTTTTTTCCCTACACTCCTTTTGCAAAAGTTTCTTCGATTTAACACAAAACGGTTGAGTTCATCTCTTTTTTTTCTTCTCTTCCTATCTCCTTTCGTCACCCTAGCTAAATTGTCCCCTTCTTCGGCGGCACGGTCGCTGGCAAGCACCTCGGCCCCACAGCACGACCACATCGGTGCTTAGGGAGCCATTGTGCCGGCCATCCTCGATGAACTAGAGACGGGTCGCGCCGAGCTGAGCGAACGTGGCTGGAGGCGTAGCTTCCTCGAGCGCCGGCGTGGTCATGCTGCCGTCAAGGGGTTACTCGCTTGGCTGGGGTGACAGGGGAGGAGAGAGGACGAAGAGTGGAGGAAGAAGAAGATGGATCCAATCTCTCTGTATAAAAAATCTAGGGTTTTTTTTTGGCAAAAAACCATGTGAGAGTAAGGCTTGTTTGCGCAAGAATCTTGACACATGACAATAGTTTGAATAAGCCTGAAAATTGTTTGGCCAAGTTAAGACATATTTATTTTTTAGATCTTCTTTTGATATGAGAGTCAAACTTGTTAGGAGCAACGATTTGTATAAGATAAAAAAATGAGATCGAGATGCATGCCATTTGCTAGGGTTGATAAGCATTTTAGCCTAAATTCCACACCAATCATAGCAATCCTTGTCAATTATAATTAACGGGGCATAATGAGAAAAACAATAAATGAAATATTAGTGGTATGTATAGCAGATATAACCAATGTCGGAGATTTCCATAGATCATGGCAGTGTGTATTATACATTCCCAATTGAACAGTGAAATTAGTGTGTGAACTTTTTTTTTAAAAAAATCACTTTAATATGATGCGTGCTAGACATGGCTTGTGTTGTAAGAGGGGCTTACCCCTTTTACCCGAAGATCATGGCGAAAATCCCGAAGATGGTGATCACCAAGACCGGGGAATCCGAAGATTGTGAGGGTCTTCGGGAGTTCTTATGAGTATACAAGCAAGGGGATAGCGAGGAAGGGTTCCCCGAAGATCCCGCTTGAGCGAAGATAAAATTACCCGAAGATACCCAAGGGCAAATGGACCATGATAGGGATTCAGAGATTTATGGGCCGAGAATCGATTATGGGCTATTAGCGCGGCCACTGTGAGATGGGCCCGCAGCAGCCTGGCCCAATAGTTCAAAGGGGCCTTAATGTATCAGGGGTAGTTCGGGTGTTTCCTATAGACAAAAAGGGATTATGTGGTGTAAAGGGCCGTCTATTTAGTGATCGACGGCCTAGATTCGAGGGCAAATTTGCCCTCTTGTATCTTCACTGTAAACCCTAATCACCATCACCCCTATAAATACAAGGGCACCCCATTCATTGGGGGCAGAGCATTTATTATTCCTAACCGGCCATTTACGTCTCTAGTTCCAAAACCCTATTACTCCTAGTGATCTTTCCATTTTTGGGGGGACACTTCGTACTATCCGAGACACTTCGACGACAGTTGGCGCCGTCCATGGGGATACTTGGTGTGGAGACGATGGTTCGGGGTAGGAACCAATCCACCAGCGAAGTACCTGCGAACGAGGTGACGGAAGCTGTGACTGGAGTTGTTACGAGTGGAGGTGGAACAAGGTGGAATATGTTGCCAAGGATACCAGTGGGGAGAGGTGAAAACGAAGATGGGGCACCCGAAGATGCACTTGCTATCCTCGGGCCAGCACCACCCGAAGGACCCGAGTCAAGTCAAATGGGAGAGAGGAGAAACCGCGAAGAACCCATAGCTGCCTATGACCCCAACCAAAACATAGTGGACCCCCTCCCACTAAGCCCAGCCAGGCATTCTTCGCAAAATCCACCCACTTTCCCTTGAAACCTCTTAGCCTACCCACAAAACCCATCCATTCTGCCTGAGGTCCACCTAGAGCCCAAGGAATCACCTTCGCAAACACCCAGCAAGACGAAGAATACCTGCAGCACCGAAGGATGATGGAGCAACAGATCGAGGACTTGAGGAAAGAGCTGGCAACCGCTCGGGCGCCACCACCCTAGCAACACCATCGAAGGTAAAATGACCCCGAAGGATCCCAGGCTGAATCACCAGTCACGTACAATACTCAAAGTACGTACCGAAGAGAGCACGGAAGAGGAGGGCCACTTGATGGCTTCCTTAGGGCTAAGAAGTGGCCAAAAAATTTCAAGATGCCGAGTATCAACAAATTTGCTGGTGATACCGACCCAATGGAGTTTCTCGAGGTATACGAAACAGCGGTTGAGGCTTCGGGAGGTGACGATGATATCAAAGCCAAGAGCCTTCTCCTAGTACTAAGGGGAACGACCTTGTCGTGGTTCACGTCTTTGACCTCGGGATCAATCCACTCATGGGGGCAATTAGGGGAAGCCTTCGCTAACAACTTTCAAGGCAACTACGGTGCTAGAATGTAAGAGAGCAACCTGTTTGCGATGAGGCAAGCCAAGGGAGAGAGAGTGTTCGGGACTTTTACAAGAAGTTCACGAACATGAGATGCCAAATCAGAACCATCAGTGACTCTACCATCATCAATGCATTCGTCGTGGGCCTTCAGCCTGGAGCTTTATGCCATGACTTAACTAGCATCCCACCCAACACGCCCTCGGAGCTGTATGACAGGGTGGAAAGGTATGCCCGAGGAGAGGAGGAAAACCTAAGAAGGGAAGCACTGGCCAAAAAATAGCATCCCGAGAAGAAGCAAGAGAAGAGGAAAAGCGAGGATAAGTAGCAAGGTCGTCATCACCAAAGTAAGAAGGTTCATCACATCGAAGACAAACAAAAGGAAGCAAAAGGAGCAGAAACGAGGAGGGGCCAAAGGAAGGCGAACTATTGCGCCTTACACGGTGAGAACCAAACCCATAACACCGAAGACTGCCGAAGTATCATAAGCCAGAGAAATAGCTTTATGAGAAGGCCAAAGCAGGAAGGGCATCGTGATACTAACCGAAGATGGCAAAACAACCAGGGAAGGCATTATGATAGGGACCGAAGAGAAGACCACAACAGGGAAGACTATAGAAGAGAAGATAGGCATTGGAGAGAAGATAGAAACGGGAGGGGAGAAGGAAGAGAGAGAAGGGAAGAGAGGGCTAGGAATGATGAGAGAAGGTCGCCCGAGGAGGTACACCATGTTGATCCCCTCAGGAAGAGCAGAGAAGGGTGATACACGTAATATCAGGAGGATCTTCGGTGAATTTGCCTTCAAATAGGCAGAGGAAACAGTACCTCAGGGAAGTTTCCAACGTCTCATCTTCGCGTCCACAAGCAGTCGCTATAACATTTGATAGCACTGATGGGAGAGGGGTTCGATTCCCCCACCAAGACCCCCTGATAGTCACAGCTGAAATCGTCGGTTACCATGTGGAGAGGAAATTGATAGATGGAGGCAGCTCAGCTGATATCATTTCTCTAGCAGCGTTCAAACAGCTGAACATACCCGAAGACAGGGTGAGACCTTCGCACCTGCCTCTGGAGGGCTTCGGAGGAGAACCGGTGACGGCCGTAGGGCAAGTCACTTTGCAAATATCATTCCAGTAGGGCCGAAGAAAGGTCACAAAGTCCATATGCTTCGACATAGTGGATATGGAATACAGATACAATGAAATCTTCGGGAGAGGAATCATCAAAGCTTTTAACGCCATCATACATCACAAATATCTTTGTATGAAGATGCCAGTCGAAGGGGAGGTCATCACTGTAAGAGGAGACCAGCAAGCGGCGAGAAAATTGGAGATTTAAGCCACCCCGAAGGTTAAAACAGTCCAAATCATGGAAAGAGTGGATCCTTTATTCAGCTCCAAGGGGTGGAAGCCGAAGGCAGAACCAGAAGGGAACACCAAGCAACACCAGCTGAACTCGGAGAACACCAACAAGATGGTGACCCTGGGGGCCCAGCTGACGGCTCAGGAGGAGGAAGATTTGCTATGCCTCCTGAAGCAAAACGAAGATATCTTCGCTTGGGCCCCAGAGGAGGCAAAGGGTGTACCTCGAAGCACCATTGAACACTCGCTGCCCGTCAAACATGACGCGAAGCCTTTAAAGCAGAAGCTTCGGAAGATGTCTGGAGAGAGGATTGAAGCGGCGAAAAGTGAAGTTCAGAAACTCCTCCGGGCGGGCTTAATTCAAGAAATTGCATACCCGGAATGGCTGGCGAACGTCGTCATGGTCCAGAAGTCTAATGGTACCTGGCGCATGTGCGTCGACTTTACAAATTTAAACAAAGCATGCCCGAAGGATGATTTCCTATTGCCGAGGATTGACCAGCTTGTGGATTCCACAGCTGGGTGTGCACTAATGAGTTTCCTAGATGTTTACTCTGGATATCATCAAGTGTACATGAGAGAAGAGGATGAAGGGAAAACAGCCTTTGTGATGCCGTTTGGGACATACTGCTTCCGCGAAATGCCGTTCGGCCTGAAGAATGCGGGAGCAACCTTCGCCAGGCTCATAGCGAAGGTCCTGGCCAAGCATATGGGCCGAAATGTGGAGGCATATGTTGATGACATTGTCGTCAAAATCGATCAAGACGTGGCAAGACCATGTTGAATATCTCAAGGAGACCTTCGCTAGCCTCCGAGCTAAAGGTATAAAGCTAAACCCATTGAAATGTGTATTCGGTGTTGAAACAGGGAAATTATTGGGTTTCCTAGTATCACAAAGAGGTATTGAAGCGAACAAAGAGAAGATCGATGCGATATACGAAATGAATTCTCCAAAGAATAAAAGAGATGTACAAAGCCTCTTGGGAAAATTGGCAGCATTAGGAAGATTCTTACCAAAGGCTGCTGAAAAGCACAAGAACTCGCTACATTGAGAGGAACGAACCCCTTTAATTGGGAGCCGAGGTGTACCGAAGACTTCGAAAAATTGAAGAACCATCTGCAACCGCTGCCAAAGCTCATAAGCCCAAAGGGAGCTACGAAGTTATTGCTATACCTCTCTGCAAGCCATTATGCGGTAAGCGTGGTGTTGGTTAAAGAACATGAGGATGGACAAATGCCAGTATATTATGTATCAGAGGAATTACAGGGAGCAAACAGGAATTATGTGGAGTTAGAAAAAGTAGCATATGAGCTTTTGATGGCATCAAGGAAGCTAAGACATTACTTTCAGGAGTTCAAAATCGAAGTGCCAACTTCTTTTCCATTAAAATCAACCTTCGAAAACAAAGAAGCCACATCAAGAAAATCGAAGTGGATAGCGGAACTGGCACCCTTCGAGATAACCTTCACATCGAGAACAGCCATCAAAGCACAAGCAATGGCGGATTTTCTAACAGAGTGGACGACGGAACGTTCGGAAGATCCGAAGATGCCACCCTTATGGACGATAAAATTAGACAGATCGTGGACGGCTCAAGAAGCTGGGGCAGCGGCAGTGTTGGTAGATCCCGAAGGGGGAACAACGGAATATGCTCTAAGATTGAACTTCCCAACAACCAACAACGCCGCAAAATACAAGAGGCTTATGCTGGGCCTTCGGAAAGCAAGAGCACTGGGAGCAAAACGGGTGCTAGTATGCACCGACTCGAAATTGGTACAAGGTCACATATCAAAGGATTTCCAGGCAAAAGATGCGGAGATGTCCAAATATCTAGAAGCGGTGAGAGCAGTGGAGAAGCATTTCATGGGGATAACGGTCAAAGCAATACCTAGAGGATCGAACGAGACAGTTGCATACATCGGATTTAAGAAAAGCATATAAGAATATTGACAATCGGCATTGCGGGGTAAATACATATTACAGATCGATTAAACGAGGCAGTGTAATATGCAAGAACATGATAAAGATCGGTAAAACCTGAGACAGTCTAACATGTTTTGTATACATGAGATCAAGACGATACAGCCATGCATACGAGTTACAAGAAGAGAATCGATTATTCCATCGAGATAGCTCTACCTGCGAGTTGAAGCTTTTCGATGAAGTCGATCGGATTCGAAAGAAGTATTTGTGTTTGTGTATGTCGTATATATTTTTACGAGACTTGGGACCCTATTTATACTACTACAAAACCGAAACCGACACAACCTAATTTTCCGTGTTGCGGATGATATATTCTGATCAGAGCTTCGTAATTCTTTCGGAGTCTTGTTACTATCGAAATCTTCCTATACTCTTCTTTCTTTTGTCAACGAAGCCCATTTTCTGATTCGGCCCAATAATTTCGATGGCATTAGCTGCTATCTAATATCCGATTTTCCTGTCAAATTTGGGTGGCAACATTGGGAACATCTTGAACTTTGTAACTAACTTGCTGAATTTGTTTTTACGAAGGCTTGAATGGTATAGCATGAGGATTTTTCTACTCCATCAGCAAGCTCGTCAGTGATGTCCTCATCATCCCCCCTTTCTTGAATTTGAGTTGTCCTTGACTCGAGCATATTGTCCTGCAAAAGGTTAGGAGCAACAGGGGCAAAACAATAGACAGATCTTTTAAATCATTGCATGGTTCTTTAACTAATTCATGATCTACACAATTCGTTTTAGCTAAAAGAACAGGACTTTTCAATATAATTTCATATTTATTTTCACATAGTTCATTCTTTTTAGCAACATCAGGTTTCTCAATTTTATCACATTTCTGCTTTTCTTTTTTGCTCTTTCAACATTAGCTTTGGTTATTTCAGCAGGGGTCATAGGTTCTAGCAAAATTTGCTTGTCTTTAAACTTGAATGCATATTTATTAGTTCTACCATGATGAGCAACATCTCTATCATACAACCATGGCCTACCTAATAAAAGTAAACATGTATCCATAGGTACAACATCACAATTAATATGATCATGATAAGAACCAATAGAGATGGGTACTCAAGCAGTTTTCGTTACCTTTAGCTTACCACAAGAGTTGAACCATTTAATCACGTAAGGATGTGGATGTGGACTCAGCATCAAGACAAGCTTCTCAACCATATGCATGCTAGCAAGGTTATTGTGATTACCTCCATCAATAATGACTTCGACAGCGTGATCCTTGACAATGAATCTTGTTTGAAAATGATCATGTCGTTGGTTCCTCTCTTCGATGTCAACATCCTTGTTCTCATGTTTTCCAGGCGGCACATATTTTAATTGTTCTTTGTCATCTTCGTTATCTTTCTTTCCATGTGAACCTGTCATTTTTAGCAGAAACAAGGAAAATACATAGATGTATATATATCCTATGCTCTACTAGGTTGTGTGAGTGACAAAACTCTCTCTCTATCTCTCTCTAACCTATCTTTTACACTTATTAGTTCAAACCATGCAAGCAGTAGGTACGATCGGCAACTGGTCGATGATAATTTCAAATCACGAGGTGGTAAAGGGATGGCTAGAATTCGTCCCTACTTGGTTAGTAGAAAGTGGAGCTTGGACAGGCTTTAATATGTAGCAAAGGAAGTACTAAAACCACACTAGTTAATACAAGTCGAATAAGTGTTCAACGGCGGTACTATGCTGGTCCTACGCTAGACCATAATAGAGACACGAGCCTAATCATAGACGTCGTCACGAGAATACAACTAGTACACTGCAAAACAAGCACAATTTTTTTCACTTCTTTAGTATGGTTTTTTCTTTTCTTTTTTTTTGCAGTTGCCTTTTCTTGTTTTTATAGTGTGGCTTTTTCTTTGCACTTGCCCCTCTTTTTTTTCAACTTTTCAAACAGGACAGCAGAAGAAGCAATCCTTTAGACGCAATTATGGACCCCAAACAATCCAAATCCGAGAAACACTTCTATACAAAAGTTGTAGAGGGTCTTTTAATCTTTCCAAAACATCCAAGATCATCAAAATCCAAGTTCATATGAGTGAGATATGGAAAAACACCAAACTGGATACAAGTAAACACGAAATCAGCCTAACAAAGATACAAGTTTTCTCACCGTTAGAGGCCGAATTTGGGAATCTTAATTTCGTCGAAGGCAAAGTTGGATCTGATAGGAAATTTTGAGATCTTTCTAACGAGCACAAGAACGCTCAAATCCGAGTTCGTATACAAAAGTTATGACTGTTTTACTGCAGCAGTCACAAAATTACACACGAGGACGAATTGGAAACGGTTTTGGAGTATCCTTTTTGGGCTTGGCCTAGATGGGGGAGGGGTGGGGCTCGGCCAGGGGGGTATGGAAGGTGTTTTGGTAGGTGGAAAGTGTTAGACTCTTGAAAGATAATTAATCTGCTATTTTTTGGGAAACCAATCCGCTATTTTTTTGGGAAGATATGATTGGGCGACATATAGCAGATCATCTACGAATAAGAACACGATGAACACTGTGACAAAAACATGACTCGAACTCGAAACTCTAAAGATCAACACTAAGACTAGCAACAATTCGACGATGCAACACAAATGCAACAAGAATTGAACTATTGCAGAAATAGTAAAGGTTAAAAAGGGCTTGGAATATTTTTTGTGTGTGGCAATTTTTTGGACTCTAGGTTTAAAACCGATGTACTAAACAGAAAACGAAAATTTTTTCACCAGGCAACAGATGCTCTGATACCACCTGATGGGCGCGGACGTGGGGTCCCGATCTTCTGGTGAGAAACGACGAGGATAATTCGGTAGGTATCATAGAGACCTAAACGATCCGGCTTCCAACCCCGCAAGGAACTGAAAATCTCGGCGATCGCTGAACCACCACGACGAGTGTTATCGACCGAACCAGAGGCATGATCGACCTGTCCACGAAGGACGGCTCCTGCAAACAACCGAAGAACGAGGAAGAACACAAGATAAGCAATCACAATCACGAATATAGATTAAGATCAGCCGAGGTCAGAAACTTGGTCTTGTTAGTCTGGCCGACACAAAAAGAACAAGGCGATATCTCACACAACCGTGACGAAATCAACTGAACAAAACCCAACTAGGACGAAGCACGGCGTGAGACTTATATAGGGCGGCGGCCAGGGGAGCGGTGCCCAAACAGGTGCCAACACGTGCTCAACCCTAACTCTAGGGGTACACGGGCTTTGGGCCCAAAAATACGGTGACGCAGCGCCAGAAAGTTTCTGTACGTCAACTTATTTTTGCAATGCCCGTTGACTTGGATGGAATTTGGAGGCATGGCTGGATCCGTTGGAAAGCTTATCTCGTAAGTTTTCCGTAGAGTCTTTATTTGTCTCATTTGGACGTTGTGTGTGATCTGGGTGTCCGTTTGAAGGTGTACTGGTCCTAGATGTCCGAACCGGAGTCGACAGCGACTTCGATGTCCTCCTGACTTGGGCCCGACGGTCGGAAACGTCTTGAACCTTGTAACTAACATGCTGAATTATCTTTGATGAAGGCTTTAATGGTATAGCATCACTACAGGAATTACAAGTTTTTTCGTCGGCCCGAAACAATTTGGTCGGCCTGAAAAAAGCCAATGAAATTAAAGTATTATTTTCGTCGGCATCTAATAACCGATGAAATTAAAATACTAATTTCGTCGGTTTCTGGAAACCCACGAAATTAAAAATGTAATTTCGTCGGCCACAACAGGCCAACGAAAGTGCCCGGGACCCGCGCGCAGGAAATATTCCACGGATTATTTTCATTGGCCTAGTCCGATGAAAATAAAATTTAAATTTTTTTTTGTATTTTCGTCGGCTTGAATCGATGAAAATAAAATTAAAAAAACATTTTTTTGTGATTTCGTCGGCTTTGGCCGATGAAATTTTAAAAAAGGGGTAAAAAAAGATCCAATTTTTCACACCGCGCGCTTAGCTGCCCTAGCCACTCTGCCCTGCCTCCACGCCCCGTGCCCGCCGCTGCCACGCAAGCGCCGGCCGCCGCCGCCTTGCCCTGCGCCCGCTGCCATCCTTCTCTCTGTGCCGGCCGCCGCCACGCCCGAATTTCGGCCCACGCCGCCTCCTCCTGGCCTTTTTTTCCAGACGCCACAACCGGTAATTTAGTTTCAACCTCGTAATGCATTTCTATTTGTTAAATTATCCATTTTTAGGTTCACATATTTTTTTCACTTATAATGTTTTAGGGCATGTCGACACCACCTCCTGCTGCTCCCGTTCAAGACAACGCCGCTATTGCTTCGGGGACGCCTTCCATTAGTCAATTTATAAACTCGACACCAGAGAAGAAGGGACTTACACCCCTTGATCTTGTGTGAGGCCCTGACTACTATAAGTGTTAAGCAATATGGATCCCTGTAATTGCGTTGCTTGGTTTAGCAGCCATATTATGGCTTCCTGTAATTACACCATTAATGGCTCTCCTGTAATTGCTCCTGTACATGCATGTTGCATGCTATATATATCGAGCCACCCGGCACCTCGGCCGTGTGGTGTTCTGCTCCTTTCCATCTCTTTCATGGTATCAGTTTCTCTCTCCTGAGCCTCTTCCGCTGCTCATTTTTCCCATCTTCCTCTTCATCCCGAGTCTCCATGGACACCGCCGACCAACTGGCCGCCGCCGCCGCGGCCAGCAATGCTGATCTAGCCGCTGCTGTGGCCGCTGTTCAAGCCGTGGTCCCGGCGCCGCCATTGGTGACGCCCTCCATCAACGTCGCTTCTGTGAAGGCACATGTCCCTCTTGTTCTGGATCTCAAGACCTCCAACTACACCAAGTGGAAGACCTTCTTCACGGCCATGTGTGGCCGCCAACCCCGCCGACCCTGCTTGGTCCCAAGCAGATTACACCGTGCTATCGTGGCTGTATGGCTCCATCTCCTCTGACATTCTTGATGTTGTCATGGAGCCCGACCAGACTGCTCGTGATCTGTGGATTCGCACCCACGATCTCTTCAACAACAATCGCGAAGCACGTGCGGTCTACCTCAACCAACAGTTCCGCACGTTAGCCCAAGGCGACTCCTCTGTTGCTGTCTACTGCCAACGCCTCAAGACAACGGCCGATGCCCTCTGCGATGTTGGCTACCCTGTTAGCGACGTCGATCTCATCAACAACTTGCTGCGTGGTCTTGATCCACGCTACTCAACGGTCGCCGACATCATCACCTTCCGGGCAACCCCACCTACCTTCGCCGAGGCTCGTAATCTTCTCCAACTTCATGAGCTACGCCTGGCGAATTCTCCCTCCGTGCAACAACCTGCCACCGCTCTTCTCTCCACCACAGGCCACCACTCCGGTGGAGGTGCTGGACCTACTACAGGTGGTAATTACACCCGCAACAACACCCACAACAACCGTCGTGGCAAGGGCCGTCGCACAAACAAGAACAATATACCCTCTGGTGGTGGCGGCGGCGGTTTCTCCGACGGTCACTTCCCTTTGGCCGGCGGTGGTTCCTCCGGTGGCGGCTCCTCCTCCGGCAGCGGCTCTTCCACCAATGGCAGTCGTGTGCCGCACTCCGTGCCGTTTGTGCCCCTCGGGTCGTTTGTCTACTACACCCCCGGCACGCATATGGCCGGTGCACCCTACCAGGGCCTTCTTGGTCCTCGTCCTTCGGCTCCACAGGCGATGTACGCTGCTTCTACTGCACCTCCCGCTCCGTCACACATGAACCAGCCCTCCTAGGACCAGGCTGGCCTGGTTGCGGCCATGAACCAGCTTGCCTTGCAGAACAATGGCACCTGGGTTATGGACACTGGAGCTACCTCCCACATGGCATCGGATGATGGTATAATACTCCTTCCTCTCTGTCGGGGATTAAATTACGGCCCATTGCCATGGCCCACTCCCTGACGGCCCAATCGAACAGCCTACCAGGGCCCAGCTCCCTGGAAGGTTCTATCAAGCCCATATGCATCCTGCCGAACAGCTTCTAGGTTGGCATGGTGCGTAACGGCCAAGGAATCGTGTTTGAGTCTGACTCGAACAGGAGTTCTGCACGGCTACGTAAAGACCCGGACGTTGGTTTCCCAGATTAGAATAGGAGTCGTGATCCCCAAGACATGGAGTTTACCTTATCTACCTCAGGATGTATTTAGCACGTTGAGTTTGTTACGATCTCGTAGTTAGCCCGGCTCCCTTGGTAGGTCGGTTGTTCACCACTATATAAACAAAGCCCCTACGGCGTGTTGAGAGGTCAAGCCATCATCTGATAGCACACCAGATCATTGCATTGAAGCTTAGATCGCTTATTGCTTCCTTGTACACCCATAATCTCGCTGAGACTTGTTCGTCTCGTCGAGCATCCTCTTGTAGTCATCTCTGATATATAAGAAAGGCTGGACGTAGGGCTATTATCTCTCCCGAGGCCTGAACCAGGATAAAAACCCTTGTCTTCCTGTTGCTCGTTGATTGCTGTTCGTATTGTTCGGCGTGTCTCCTATCTCCCCTTCTCAAGAACCTTTAAGCGACTTGAGATCGATATCTCAACCGTCGACACTCTCCCTGTCCCCCCATCGTCTACGGTCACCGTGGGTGATGGCTCTCTCATTCCAGTCTCTACTTGCGGCCACTCTATTCTCCCGACTCCCAACTCCAATTTTCTTCTTACTAATGTCCTTATTGTTCCCACTCTAGTTCGTAATCTCATTTCTGTTCGTCAATTTACTCGTGATAACAATTGCTCCATCGAGTTTGACGCCTTTGGTTTTTCTATCAAGGACCTTCGCACCCAACGAGTGACTCTTCGCTGCAATAGCTCTAGCGACCTCTACTCGGTGTCGCCCTCCACCAACTGCAGCACATGCCTTCCTCGCTACATCCTCTACACTTTGGCATCATCGGCTTGGTCATCCCGGCGCACCCACTCTTCGACACCTCAATAAAATTGCCTCCATTCCCTGTACTAAATCAGATCACAAACTTTGCCACGCTTGTCAACTTGGCAAGCATGTTCACCTCCCTTTCACTAGTTCAAAATCTGTTACCTCGGAACCTTTTGAATTACTCCATTGTGATGTTTGGACATCCCCGGTTCTTAGCAATTCTGGTTTTAAATATTACCTTGTCATTCTTGATGATTTTTCCCACTTCTGTTGGACCTTTCCTCTTCGACAAAAATCCGAAGTTCATCAACATCTCGTTCATTTCCACAGTTATGCCGCCACACAATTTCGCTTACCCATCAAAGCTATATAGTCAGACAACGGGACCGAATTTGTGAATCATGTCTCCTCACAATTTCTACTCGATCATGGCATCCTACTTCGGCTTTTTTGTCCCTACACCTCTCCACAGAATGGCAAAGCGGAACGTATTCTTCGTACCATCAACAATACGATCCGCACCCTCCTCTTTCATGCTCATATGCCCCCCGCGTATTGGGCTGAAGCTCTTGCCACCGCCACCTATCTTCTTAACCGGCGTCCTTCTTCCTCCATCCACAATGGTCTTCCCTTTCAAAAACTTCACCACAAGCTCCCATCTTTCGATCATCTCCGAGTGTTTGGATGTCTGTGTTTTCCCAATCTCTCGGCCACAGCCTCCAATAAACTTTCACCTCGTTCCTCCGCTTGTGTCATCCTCGGATACCCCAGCTCTCACAAAGCGTACCGATGCCTCGATCTTACTACTCAACGTGTTATCATCTCCCGTCACGTTGTTTTTGACGAGCAAACCTTTCCTTTTGTGAGTCGCGCCCCCGTAACACCCCTCTCCTTTGATTTTCTCCTGGAGGATGACCCCTCTCCTACCCACGCGCACCCGCTTCGATCTGCACCCGATCGCGCGCCTGCCTTGCATGCGCCCACGGTTCACGCGCCCGTCTCTCCTGCTATCCCGGATCATGTGCCTTCCTCGCTTGCGCCCGCATATCACGCGCCTGTCGATCCCGCGCCCTCCGCCACTGCGGATAGCGCCACGTCCTGGGATCGCGCGCCTGCCTTACGTGCTCGCGCCACGTCCAGGGATCGCGCGCCTTCCTTGCGCGCCCCCGCGTCTGGTGATCGCGGCCCTGCTATCCCGGTTCCACGCGTGCCGGACTGGCCCTAGGCCACATCATCCGGAGATCATGTCCGCGATTGTCCAGTCACCGCGCCGCTGCATGGCGCTCCTACATGTGCCTCTGCCACCGACCGTGCTGCTCCTTCTTCTGCGGTAGCTCCATCGCCTCGCGATGTCGAGCAACCGTGCGCTCCACCAACCTTGGCGCCAACTGATCGCACAGCTACTTCCTCCGCGGAAGCTCCATCGCCTCGCGATGTCGACCACCCGCATGCTCCATCAACTTCGGCGCCAGCTCCACGTCCAGCTTCTGGAACACACTCGATGGTTACTCGAGCTCGAGCTGGTATCGTCAACCCTGTCGATCGTCTCAACTTATCAGTTGTGCACTCCTCAGCCTCTCCGGTCACGTCAAACTATCGGAGTGCCCTGACTGATCCTAACTGGCGTTCAGCCATGGCTGATGAACATCAAGCTCTGGTCGACAACAAGACATGGATCCTCGTTCCACAACCAGCCAACGCCAACATTGTGTCAGGCAAGTGGGTATTCAAGCACAAATTCCGTTCCGACGGATCACTTGCTCGTCACAAAGCCCGTTGGGTCGTCCGAGGCTACTCTCAACAACATGGCATTGACTATGATGATACTTTCAGCCCCGTCATCAAGCCCGCCACGATCCGAGCTGTTCTGAGCATCGCTTCGTCCAAGAACTGGCCGATTCGTCAATTTGATGTGAAGAATGCGTTCTTGCATGGTCATCTGGTTGAGACGGTCTACTGTGAGCAGCCATTGGGTTTCGTCGACCCCGCTTTGCCCGACCATGTTTGCCTCCTTCAGAAGTCCCTCTACGGCCTCAAGCAGGCGCCCCGCGCCTGGTACCAACGGCTTGCTACATATCTACGCAGTCTCGGGTTCACCGCTTCACCTTCGGACACATCGCTGTTCGTTCTGAAGGATGGTGAGCACTTGGCCTACCTACTCCTCTACGTCGACGACACTATTCTTACATCATCGTCCACCGCTCTTCTTCGCCGCCTCACTCAGCAGTTGCACTCCGAGTTTTCCATGACCGATTTGGGCAATCTCCACTTCTTCCTCGGCATCGCTGTTCAACGCTCATCGACGGGGCTTTTCCTCTCTCAGCGTCAATATGCTATGGATCTCCTTCAGCGCGCCGGCATGTCAGAGTGTCATTCAACCTCCACCCCAGTGGACACTAATGCCAAACTCTCTGCTGTTGAAGGCCCACCCGTTGCGGATCCATCAGCATATCGAAGCCTTGCAGGTGCCCTCCAGTACCTGACACTTACTCGTCCGGATTTGGCATACGCTGTTCAACAAGCCTGCCTATTCATGCATGATCCGCGAGAGCCCCACCTTGCGTTGATCAAGCGTATTCTTCGCTATGTCAAGGGCACTATTGACGTTGGACTTCACATTGGCACATCGCCTGCAACCTCCATCACTGCCTACTCCGATGCCGACTGGGCAAGGTGTCCGGACTCTCGCCGCTCCACCTCGGGCTACTGCATCTACCTCGGCGACAATCTCGTGTCATGGTCCTCCAAGCGTCAAACCACCGTGTCTCGCTCGAGCGCCGAGGCTGAGTACCGTGCAGTCGCCCACGCTGTTGCTGAGTGTTGTTGGCTACGCCAACTTCTCCAGGATCTCCATCAGTCTGTGGCTTCAGCAACTGTCGTATATTGCGACAATGTCAGTGCTGTCTACATGTCCTCCAACCCGGTTCAACATCGGCGCACGAAGCATATTGAGATCGACATTCACTTCGTTCGTGAGAAAGTTGCTCTCGGCCAGGTTCGTGTTCTTCACGTACCTTCGGCACACCAGTTCGCGGACATCATGACAAAGGGCCTCCCAACACCTTTGTTCTCTGAATTTCGGTCCAGTCTTTGCGTTCGTCATTCTCCCGATGCGACTGCGGGCGGGTGTTAAGCGATATGGATCCCTGTAATTGCGTTGCTTGGTTTAGCAGCCATATTATGGCTTCCTGTAATTACACCATTAATGGCTCTCCTGTAATTGCTCCTGTACATGCATGTTGCATGCTATATATATCGAGCCACCCGGCACCTCGGCCGTGTGGTGTTCTGCTCCTTTCCATCTCTTTCAGTAAGTGCTATGCAAACCATCTCAAGTGTGGCCATAACAAACTGTCCACAGATCATAGGACTTTGTGTTATCTTAGACTAGTCCACAAGCAACCCAATGGTCTTAAGTTCTGTCACTTCGTCTCAAACTGCATCTGTGTTGCCCCTTCCCTGAATTAACCCACCCATAAGCATGACACGTTTTCCGATTTCACCAGATCACTCCTTGGATATTCCAACTGATGAGGTTATAAACAGTGGTTTCTCTAGTGTGGTGGTACTGGTTAATAACAGAGGGATTGCATCTTTTGTTACACCCCATAAGTAGCGAACTATGATCAGCTTGGTTTGTGAAATTGCACTATGCACTTCCCATTCCCTTGGCGCATGGGGTTCTATATTGCAAATTTACAACCTTGGGACCTTCCTCTGTTACATCCTTTTGCGCATGCTTTTTTTTTTTAATTGACATGAATGGTTGTTTGGCAGAGACGTCCTGGCTATATGCTATAGGTCTGATGTTAACTAACTATAATATGAGCTACTTCCCTTTTTAGTAGTTCGACAACTCATTTGATAGGTTGACGTGTTTCCTACTTTTTCATATACTTTTGTAAAGTTCTCATGGTTAATTTTGCATCAGGACATATTTGAAGTGTTTTTGTTTTGACGAGTCAAATTGCAATCAAAGCTCATGAAATCTGTAGTGATTCATTTCTACGAGCTTTCTTTGTTTCTCTCTTAGTTAATAGTTCATCATCACTAGTGATAGAGTTTATCTGTTCTCTGACAATTGAATTGATGTGCATCCATGGTGTGCTCATGGAACGGTCACTAGGCTCTAGGTTTCCTTGAGATAGTGATATCGACAGCATGTGCTAATCGGTACATTGTATATTGTGCTTATTTATGCATGTAACCTTATAGATTTATGTTTCAGTCTTTCAGATATGTGGTAATGCGAATTTAGATACAGTTTAACATGCAGAACCTAAAAGGCAAATGCGAGTGCTCTTCTTTTCAGTATTTTATTTTATGTGCTACTTCCTTTTTTCAATAAATCTTAAAATTGTGCTGGTAGTTTCAAACCAATATATCCATAATATTCGTTCGCTTATCTTTCAGGTATGCAATCACAAAAGCCTTTGTTATAGCTTTTGTGATGACTTTCTTCTCTGTATTTGATGTTCCTGTCTTCTGGCCTATACTTCTCTGCTACTAGATTGTTCTTTTTGTCCTCACGATGAAACGCCAGATTCTGCACATGATCAAGTACAAATATGTGCCCTTCAATGTCGGGAAGCAGGTTAGTGTCCTTTATCGGCTATTAAGATTGTGTTCATGTTTGTCCATCTGCTGAATGTCAATTGTTGTGGGTTTGATGGATGCATATTTATCAGCTTCACATAGTGAAAATCTATAAATCAATGTCCTTAGGATATCTATTCAAGCTTGGGTCCTTTATATGTCCTCAGTTAGATGTGTGCATCGACTTCTCCTTTTTTGTTTAAATTTGGCATTGTTGAATATAGTGTCAGTCATTAGTTCATTTTTCATCATTTGTGATGTTTATGTCGGCAGAAATATGGCGGGACGAAGAGTGGCGCAAGCAGCAGTTCATGGAAAGACTGATTGCGAGCCTACCCGGTTGGAAAATGAAAAAGGGACGACAAGATACAGTTGATTATATGTCATGTGCTAATTACCAAGTGTAATACTTCATTCATATCTAGGGTTAGAAGGATGGATATTCACTTCTGTTAGGATATGCGCCGATGCAAGATTATGAACGACACCAAGAGACACGATGTTTGGTAACGCAGTTCGGCATTGCTGCCTACATCTGCGGGGCTCTGATTATGGGCGCTCCTCCCCAATCTATAATACCGCAGCACACCGGTTAACCAGGTCACGGCCACATGCCAGCCGTTGACCTCCTCTCTTGCCTATGCTACTATTATGAAGTCGCTGTCTTGGTTACACCAGGGCTGCCTTCCTTTATATAGTGGAGGCCTGGATAGAGTCCGACTCTAACACTAACCAACCCTGCCTATTACAACACAGAGTCCTTGTAACCTACTCGTACACATATTCGACACAATACCTAACAAACTCCACCTTGGAGAATATGGTCACTCCACCTTGAAATCGTTCCAGCGTCTTGCGCGAACCCTGTACCTGGCCTCTGATTGATTTGTCCTTTGGATATTTGTTTGACTCCCCTTGATCTGCACCTCTAGATCCAATCTTTGAGTCCTCGAGCAGGCTTCCCAGCCCGCCACCGTGCATCACATCCGTACACAGCAAAACATGCCGCACCCTGGCCATATGTATCACATCACGGCTTTGCCCTCAGTGACGTGATGCAGCGCCTCCTGTACAGCATCCGGTCGCATCACTGCTCCCGCCGTTCCGATCTATCCGACATCCTTCCGCGCCTACCGATCTGATCGCGAACGCCGAGGTCGTCGTACATACTTGATACTTCCTCCGTTCGAGAAAAGAAAGCGTCGTTGACTTTTGCACATATGTTTGACAATTCGTCTTACTCAAAAAAAGTTATGTAAATATCATTTATTTTGTTATATGATTTGGTTTATTATTAAATATATTCTAAGTATGACTTAAATTTTTACATATCTGTAATAAATTTGTGAACAAGACGAATGATCAAACGTGTGTCCAAAAGTCAACAACAGCTTCTTTTCGCAAACGGAGTGAGTACCATTTATTTTGTTGTGACTTGGTTTATCATTAAATGCATTTTAAGTATGAGCTACATTTTTTTTACAATGACTAATTTGCATTGCAACCACCCGATAAAATTCACGCATTGGAATCAATGTACGGAGCACCGAGGAATGATGGCATATGTTTACCTTGGGTAAGAAGGATTGGTTTGTGAGGAGGCAGTAAGACCCAAGCAATGCATAGCACAGCTCGAACAGCGCCCTCACGGGCCAGGCGTTGATGATGAGATAGGCAAGGCACTGCCGGAACTCGAGGTGCTTGAAGATGGTGGCGAGGATGGGGCTGTTCCGGCTGATGAGTATCTCCAGAAAGCCGGTCGCCCATCTCTTGAACTGGGTCAGGCTGGCCGGCCCGCCGGTCGGCGCGCATCCCATGAACGCCGGCGTGTCGACGGCCAGCAGCGTGGACCTCCAGCCCACCGCGTGGATCCTCTGGCCGGTCAGGATATCTTCTGTCATTGACCCATAGACCCAGCCAACCTGCAAAACCATAGGTTGCACTGTAGCAAAACCGAAAAGAAGTTGCCTTGACAAAAGCCTGAAGATATATAGCCATGGTAATGGCAGATGCAAATTACCTCCTGACCCCAGCATGTGCCGGCCTCGTAGCTGCAGCTGGCCACCTGTTTCGCTGCTTCGATGCGACTTGATATATCAGCAGCTGGCTCGGCGAGCGTGTCTCCTGAAATGATGCTCCTGGCTGACTCGATCAATTCCGTTGAGCTCCCAAACTTCATCTGCAGCTCCTTGTGAGATGGTGAACCTGACAAATTAAGCGCAGTTGCTCCATGTAAAGGTAGGGCCTAAAAAAACTCAAAATTTTATTGCCATGCGATTTGGACCCAAGGTGCATGGTGAGCTTTTCACACCAACACACCCCTACCATCTGTCCTAATGGCAGCTCTCGTGAAAGAGTAGCACTTGTTTAACTGCAATGTGCCACATGTATACGTTTTACTTGGGGCAATCACAATGGTTTATGTCAGAAAATTGGTACGTAATCGGAGTTTCACTTTTACATGGAGATGGAGGGGTCGATAGCGTGGACTGATAATTGCATTCGATCAACGAAGATCTATCATCGGCAAATCTAGGTAGGCGATAATCAGGACATAAAGAAAAAAGAAAATATAGGTACATGCCATGTTATTGGCATGTCGATCAACGACCCACATATCATTAACACGTCGAGTGGCATATTACAAAATCGCAAACTTGTCACGCCAGTTTTTACCTCCTGTCCTCTCACGCTGGACCACAGAGCCCGGAGGCTCGCCGTAGATGACTTTCCTGCGGTGAAAGCAGCCAGTCCCGCCATAGAAAATCCCCTGAATCCCTGCGACTCCAGCTCCAATTTTCTGAAGCAAAAAAAGAAGAAGAAGAAAAGCCACAGAATCAGCAGAGCTGCATGACATTTGCAAAGTCGCTCATATATATATACATACATGATACATCTATCTGCATCGATCTGCAGTACTGGGAAAGATGTGGGTGCGTTACCTTGTTGAAGACCTCGATCTGGTTGCCGAAAGGGTCGTCCCTGAGGGCATCGTAGAACTGCTGCGGCGCCTGGGCGAAGCCGCTGTGGGTGTCGTCGTCGAACCCCAGCAGCAGGCACATCGCGTGGAGGAGGACACGGGGATTGTTCGCGAACATGTCGCAGTCCACGTTCAGCATGATCGGCGCGTTGGTCATCACGGCGGATACCCTTGTCTGCGAAGGGAAGTAGGGCTCTCGCCATCTTATCTTTTTTTTAAAAAAAAGAAAGTAATGGAATGTCTACTTTTATCTTTTACATGGTCGAGCTGGCCTCGAAAACTGAGGGCCCATCGGTTTTGGAACCCGCGGCTAACCCAGAAAACCTAACGGCTAACTGAAGTGAACAACTTAGGTTAAACGGTAGCTGCTCAAAAAACATGGTTAGTCGTGGTTTTTTGTAAGATTTTGTAAACCGTTCAGACATATGTGCTTCTTTGAAGTTTAGTTTCTATGCCGGACTATATGCCTAGAGGTGGCCAAATCGGTAGGACTGCGCGGTATAGTATCTTGTTTGTGCTCAGTCTGGCACGACTCGGTTTGCTAAACCGCTTAGATCACCAGGCTAGTATTTGAGCAGTAGGATTTGTGTCAAAACAAATAAAAGAGATTTTATAGATATCATCTCTAAATATCCAATCAGATGAATATTGTTTCCATATATGAAACCATATATAGATCTCTGGATCTGAGAAAGACGACTCTTCCTCGCACCAACCTCTAAGTAAAACTCTAGACCCCGCCAGATCTAGCCCCATGTCCTAAGGCGGCTAGGCGGGGACCATGGACACATATCCAATCGCGATAATTAATCTTAGAGGAAATTCTTGGATTGGAAAACATGATAACATCCTTTAATGGAAGTTTTAGAATTTGGAGATCTATATGGAATTTGCACGCAGCGACTTTTGATCCAAGGGTTTCTTTGTATTTTTTCTTCTCTTACATTTGAATAGATGATAGCTCTCCTCACCATTACAGAAAAAAGAAAAAATTTAGTGTGATGCTGGTCTATCCATGTGCCACAATTGGGCCTAGTTCCTAGCGCATGGCCCGTTAGGGCAGGCATGCATAGTATCCAAACCTAAACAAGTTTGGTTGGCAGCTTGGCTGCCTCTACACTATACAATACGTGTACAGTACAGCCTCTACCCTTGTCTGGGCGCAGGGAAGTAGGGCTCTCGTCATCTTATCATTTTTTTTTAAAAAAAGTAATGGAATATCCTATTTTATTTTTTACGTAGTCGAGCTGATCTTGAGAATCGACAACCCCGTCGGTTTCGAAATCCGTGAATAGCAAACCGAACGGCTAACCTTTAGCGAAAATTCATAGATTGGTGAACACGACAACATTTTTATAGCGGAAATTTTGGATCTAGATATCTATATGGAAACATGACCTCTGTACTTTTTGGCCTATGGCTTTCTTGTATTTCTTTCTCTTACATTTGAATAGATGACAATTCTTCTGGCCTTCACTAAAAAAAGAAAATTTTGGATTAGAAAACAATAAATGGTTGGCATCATGGTCGTTGCCCCTTTTGAGCAGCATCATTGCCGCAACTCTGATGACCGACACCTCCTATGTGTATATCTCCGTGCCACATGATGGTGGAGCCATGCCTTGATATAGTGTCAACTCGCCTTGGTTGTATATCTACGTGGATATCTACTTTAAGATTCACCATAAATAAGGCAGGTGGTGTTGCATTCGTTGTTGAGGAGGATATGTTGTTATGGAGTTATCTAGATATAAGGCGGACATGGTAACTATAATATAGTCTAAATGTTATTGGGAGGTCTCTTCCTTCTTGTTAGCCTCCACATCATTTTTTTAGTGTGGTGCGACTCATGCTCATAATCGGGACAGACCGATCTATCCATGAGCCACAACTGGGCCTAGCCCCTAGCGTATGGCCCGCTAGGTCTATCATGCATAATATCCAAGCCTAAACAGGCTTGATTGTTAGTTTGGCTACCTCTACACTGTACAATACATGTCAACATAAGTTAGTAGGGCATTTACCAATATGCTCCGATCCCACTGTATTATTTGGGCCCACGTACCATAGACACATGGATGGAGCACCTTGACAATTGCCCATAAACTTGAGACATTTTGTCGGTTGCCATAACAAAATAGTGAAATTAGTAGGCACTGACCAAAACATTCATGGCGCCGGCCTTGAAATGATGGGGATGGTTGGGGCTCTTCTCTCTCGAGACGTATACAAGGCTTGGGAATCCTTCTCCTATCTTGCTCTTGCTGTTGTCCCAAAGAATCTGCACTCAATCAGCGAAGCCACACGAAGCAGTTAATTAATAAGGAACGGAGCTTGTCCTGCGCCTGCGGTGAAAGCAGCCAGTCCCGCCATAGAAAATCCCCTGAATCCCTGCGACTCCCTCTCCAATTTTCTGAAGCAAAAAGAAAAAAAAAAGCCACAGAATCAGTAGATCAAGCTGCATGACATTTGCAAAGTCGCTTATACATACAAACATACATACATACACACACACATCTATCTGCATGGATCTGCAGTACTGATACAGATGTGGGTAGGTTATTACGTACCTTGTAGAGGACCTCGATCTGGTTGCCGAAAGGGTCATCCCTGAGGGCGTCGTAGAACTGCTGCGGCGCCTGGGCGAAGCCGCTGTGGGTGTCGTCGTCGAACCCCAGCAGCAGGCACATCGCGTGGAGGAGGACACGGGGATTGTTCGCGAACATGTCGCAGTCCACGTTCAGCATGATCGGCGAGTTGGTCATCACGGCAGATACCCTTGTCTGCACGCAGGGAATTAGGGCTCTCACCATCTTATCATTTTTATATATATAAAAAAAAAGTAATGGAATGTCTACTTTTATCTTTTACATGGTCGAGCTGACCTCGAAAACTGAGGCCCGTCGGTTTTGGAACCCGCGGCTAACCGAGAAAACCTAATGGCTAACTGGAGTGAACGACTTAGGTTAAACGGTAGCTGCTCAAAAAACATGGTTAGCGTGGTTGTCTGTTAGGTTTTGTAAACCGTTCAGACATATGTGCTTCTTTGAAGTTTAGTTTCTATGCCGGACTATATGCCTAGAGGTGGTCAAATTGGTAGGACTGCGCGGTATAGTATCTTGTTTGTGCTTGATCTGGCACGACTCAGTTTGCTAAACTGCCTAGATCACCAAGCCAGTATTTGAGCAGTAGGATTTGTGTCAAAACAAATAAAAGTGATTTTATAGATATCATTTCTAAACATCCAATCAGATGAATATTGTTTTCATATATGCAACCATATATAGATCTCCGGATCTGAGAGGGATGACTCTTCCTCTCACTAACCTCTAAGTAAAACTCTAGACCCCACCGGATCTAGCCCCCTGTCCTAGGACGGCTAGGCGGGGACCATGGACACGTATCCAATCACGATAATTAATCTTAGAGGAAATTCTCGGATTGGAAAACATGATAGCGTCCTTTAATGGAAGTTTTAGGATCTGGAGATCTATATGGAATTTGCACCCAGCGACTTTTGATCCAAGGGTTTTTTTATTTCTTTTCTTCTCTTACATTTGAATAGATGATAGTTCTCGTCACCATTACAGAAAAAAATTAATGTGATATGCCGGTCTATCCATGTGCCACAAATGGGCCTAGTTCCTAGCGTATGGCCCGTTAGGCCTAGCACGCATAGTATCCAAACCTAAAAGAGTTTGGCTGGCAGCTTGGCTGCCTCTATGATGTACAATACGTGTACAATACAACCTCTACCCTTGTCTGGGCATAGGGAAGTAGGGCTCTCGCCATATTATCATTTTTTTAAAAAAAGTAATGGAATATTCTATTTTATTTTTTACGTAGTCGAGCTGATCTCGAGAATCGAGAACCGCGTCGGTTTCGAAATCCGCGAACAGCAAACCGAAAACGGCTAACCTTTAGTGAAAATTTATAGATTGGAGAACACGACAGCATTATTTTAGTGGAAATTCTTGGATCTAGATATCTATATGGAAACATGACTTCTGTGCTTTTTGGCCCATGGTTTTCTTGTATTTCTTTCTCTTACATTTGAATAGATGGCAATTCTTCTGGCCTTTACTAAAAAAAAAAAGAAATTTTGGATTAGAAAAACAATTGATGATTGGCATCATGGTCGTTGCCCCTTTTGAGCAGCATCATTGCCTGGCAGAGCAACTCCGATGACCGTCACCTCCTATGTGTATATCTCCATGCCACATGATGGTGGAGCCATGCCTTGATTTAGTGTCAATTCGCTTTGGTTGTATGTCTACGTGGATATCTCCTTAAGATTCACCATCAATATGACAGGTGGCGTTGCATTCGTTGTTGGGGAGGATATGTTGTTATGGAGTTATCTAGATATAAGGCTGACATGGTAACCTATAATATAGTCTAAATGTTATTAGGAGATCTCTTCCTTCTTGTTAGCCTCCACATCATTTTTTAGTGTGGTGCGACTCATGCTCATAATCAGGACAGACCGATCTATCCATGAGCCACAACTAGGCCTAGCCCCTAGCGTATGGCCTGCTAGGTTTGTCATGCATAATATCCAAGCCTAAACATGCTTGATTGTTAGTTTGGCTACCTCTACACTGTACAATACATGTGTCAACATAAGTTCGTAGGGCATTTACCAATATGCCCCAATCCCAATATATTATTTGGGCCCACATACCATAGACACATGGATGGAGCACCTTGACAATTGCCAATAAAGGCATTTTGTCGGTTGCCATAACAAAATAGTGAAATTAATAGGCACTGACCAAAACATTCATGGCGCCGGCCTTGAAATGATGGGGATGCTTGGGGCTCTTCTCTCTCGAGACGTACACAAGGCTTGGGAATCCTTCTCCTATCTTGCTCTTGCTGTTGTCCCAAAGTATCTGCACTCAATCAACGAAGCCACACGAAGCAGTTACGTAATTAGGAACGGAGCTTATCCACACAGGCATGCATGGCCTGCGTGGACTACGTTAACTGATGAGCGGGGAGGTTGATTAGCCACGTGGCAAAATTAACCTTGATGATGGCAGGGTGGTTCCTGCGCTCGGCGTCCAAGAACTCGGCGAACTCCTCCCCGCCCAGCTTCAGAAGGGCGCCCTCCTCGGCGCTCTCGATCCGGCTGATAAGCTTCTCGTACTCGCTCTGAGTCCACGTCAAGATCGAAGAGCCGGCCATGGCCGGACATTACAAGCATGTACAAGCGATCATGGTAAAAGACTGATTTACATAAAAATAAAATATCTCTCGATCATTTTTTTATAATTATGCTGTGACTATAATAAAGTTGCATAATATTAATAAGCGTAATTGTAGTCTTACTAGTGTGAATTTTAGATTGAATGAAATAAATATAGTAACTTGGAACATAGAGAGAAAATAGTACGAGAACACATGTATTTACCACATCTATATAATGATATATATGTAATCGACGAATAAAATACGTAATCAATAAATAACAATTTTGTATTAAAATTGCAATTTGACAAGGGGGTGTAATTCTAGTGTTACTGGAGCATAACTTTAAAATGACAGCCAACTAAATTTCATGGAGCAACCTCTGCGTCTACATAACTGCAGCAACAATGGCTAGCTATTGGCGGCTGACCTTCATGAACGTCCAGTCGTCGAGGAACCTGCGGTCGTCGGGGCCGAACTCCGGCGTGGAGGAGAAGTACATGAAGGGGGCCCTCACCGCGACGGCGTGCCTCCTGCAGAAGGGCACCCACAGCCTGGCGAACCTGGCGGCCTCGCGCAGCGCGTGGTACGTCACCGGCGAGCAGCCGTCGTCGGAGACGTAGCAGGCGAGCTTGTCGGCGGCGGGGTAGTCCACCGCCAGCAGCGACAGCACCGTGTTCGCCGTCATCGCCGGCGGCTCCAGCTCCGGGTCCGCCGTCGTCACGAACATGTCCACCGCCGGTAGCTCGTCGATCCTAACAAATATCACAAGACAAAAAAGATCATCTTTTTTTTTTCCACCTTGATCACAAAAATCTCTTTTTTTTCCCGAATTTCTAGAGCGTGTTGGATGTGGTGGAGCACCTTTCGGAAAGGTTTTCGGGGAAGGTGGCGAATACGGTAGGGCTCCACTTGCCGTTCATGTTGAGGATCCAGACGAAGGCGAACCATGCCTCGCAGACGAGCGCCGCCAGCCACGCCGCGCCGGCGCGCTCGCCGCGGAGCGGCGCGGCGGCGCGGCGGGCCAGGAGCGCGAGGAGGAGGAAGAGGAGCGCGAAGTCGGCCAGCTTCCACGCCGTCCGCCGGAGCGCCACCCTCTCCTGCAGCTTCTTCTTGGCGCCGGCCATGGCTAGCTACTTACGTACCTAAGCTCGCACTCCGCTCTCCACTCACCAGTCACCACTCGCTCAACAGCAAAGTAGCAACAAGCAGGATCACCCGCCCTTAATGTAGTCGTGTTCCGCTGCTGCCCGGCACATTAATTCATAGGACGTGACTCCTCGCCTGAAAATATAGAAAATTTCGATGATAATTTTTACATTAGACAATAACTAAGTTTATATAGTTTGATACCATAAAAAGTTGCAATGCAATCAACTAGATGATAGTTTTAGTGTTTTTATCTTCATTCAAAATTAAAAAACAAGGTACAAAAGAGACTATCTATAGAATTGAAGGCATGTGTCAAGACATAGACTTTTCAGGTAAGTTCTACCCTTTTTACAATATCGAACCATATGTAAATTTAGTTATTTACTAGTGTGAACACCTCGACGTCTATTTTCAAGCGACTAGCAGGGAGCAATTCCATAATTTATATCGAGCAGCAAAGTGGATTTTCCAAGCCTATTATGCCGGTACCGGTGTGTGCTTACAACCATTGGATATGCTTCAAGATCTATGCTCAGTTCCATTCATTCCTCCTTAGGTGTTATTATACAAAACATCTTTAAAATTTTTTGAAAAACAATCGGATCCTTCTTTTCTTTGTAACTGAGTATGCAACCACATGTTGTTGTCACGGCCACAACGGCACGACGACTGGCATGGTTGCTCATGCATGTGCTGGCGTGGTTGTGTGTCCCTTGTCTAGTGGTTGTCCCTTGTCTAGTGGTTGCCAGCTTGCTACCTACCGGCGGCGGACGATCGACTCAGGCGGGATTGAGAAAGAGGGAGAGAAGAGAAAAAAAAGATCTGATTGTTTTGAAATTAAAAAAAAAATACGACATTGGGCTATAAAAAAAAGAAAGAAGAGAGGCCATCACTAACACGTCTTGACTTAGAATGGTTTAGTCAATATTCGTAGCTGTTTTACACTATCCATCTATATATTTTATTTGTCATAGTATTGCATGTCCTAATTTAAAAGTCATTAAACATGCCTTTTAAGCCTATCAACGAATCACAGAGAGCATCGGGATGATGGTAACATCGTATATCCACACATAAAGACGCCGGAATGATTGAGCAGGACATCGTCCCCGATGATCTCACGGATGATCTATCATCCATGATTGCTGATTAATTACAGCTTACAGCAGCAGCGATCGAGACGGCGAGCAGAGGAGATAGAGCCCAAGAGGGTCTCGTCTTCCGCTCGCGGCCGCGAGCGCTTTGTCCGACGCGACGGCCGGCGGTTGCGGCTGTCGCTACGCGCGCCACGGGAGTGGTGAGCGATCTCCGCGCCGCCACGCCACCGGAAGGCCCCTATCGACCTCGACCACGTCCACGAGCCAATCATCTCGCGCGCGCGCGAGCTGGACCGGCCTGGCACGCCCAACCCTAGCTACCGACGTCGTCGTCGTCGATCTCTGACGACAGGCGGCGGCCATGAATTGTTTTGGATTTTTGGGCCTGACGTCGATTAGATAAACTTGTAATCTTGTGATTATGTAACTTGTAAAACAGCTCATGATAATGACCGGCCTAGAAGAGTGTGTAGTTAGCTAAATATAGACACGTTGTATTTTGGTTGTTGCACTGTTCATGGCTGGGCTTATCTAGGCCATGTTCTTTTCAGCGTATCGTACCGTTGCGTATTACTGTAACAAATTTTGTTATTTTTATATAGCCTATATGTTGTGATAATTTGTAACGATTTTTTTGTGGCTTTTAGTAGTCCTTTCAAAGATCCTAGAATTATTTTTTAATTAATTTTTTTATAATCTTTATACCTCTTTTCGAGGGCTCTCAATTTGCTACATTAATACGCCAACGCAACGATACGCTAAAAAGAACAAGGCCCTAGTTGTTACGGATGTAACAGATTGACGCATTTAGTCGCTCCTTATTAACATGCAGGTAGAGCACGAACACGGTGCAACTGCTTCCATCAAATACTTCCACACCTCTGATAGTTTTCATGGTATCAGAGCACTAGGCATAGATCCAACAATGGCTGGTTCCTCTGCCTCCAGCTTTGCCATGAGTTCGTTGATCACCCACCCTACCTCCGAGAAGCTTGCCAATAATAATCATGCGATGTGGAAAGCTCACATTCTTGCTGCCATTCGTGGGGCACGTCTTGAGGGCTTTCTCACCGGCAAGGCCAAGGCGCCTGATGCTGAGATCGATGGCAAGGAAGGTGACAAGGCAGTCAAGATCGCCAATCCTGCCTATGAAGAATGGTTGGCATCAGACCAGCAAGTTCTAAGCTTTCTCCTGGCCTCTCTATCAAGAGAGGTCCTGGCTCAGATGGAGGCAAAGAAGACCGCGGCGGAGGCCTGGCGCGCTGTCGAAGATATGTTCGCGTCACAGATGAGAGCTCGCGTTGTCAATACGCGTCTAGCTCTGTCCACCGCTCAGAAGGGAAATACGACGGTGGCCGAATACGTGGGAAAGATGCGTTCCCTCAGTGATAAGATGGATGCAGCAGGACGACCTCTCGATGATGAAGAACTAGTGGAATACATCCTCACTGGGTTGGATTATGATTTTAATCCCCTAGTGTCCGCAGTCTTGGCAAGAACCGAACCAATTTCGGTCAGCGAGCTATACTCTCAGCTGCTTGCATTCGAGACTAGGATGGATCTGATCGGCCATAACCAGTCCTCTGGGTCCTCTGCCAATATGGCAAATCGACGAGGGTGCGGAGGGGCTGGGTGCGCCGGGCGAGGTGGTCGCTGCGGATGGAGCCCCAATGCTCCTGGTTGCGGTCGCGTCACCGGCTTCAGCGGCGGCAACAGCTTCAACAGCAACAATCCTCGTCAAGGAAATAATGGCGCGCCCCTGAATATCAACAGCAATAATTCCTCAGATCGCCCAACGTGTCAAGTCTGCCTCAAGACTGGCCACACTGCTGATCGGTGCTGGCACAGGTATGATGAGAATTATGTTCCTGGTTCCAGACATATTGCTGCCACCGCTACAAACTCCAATACCGTGGACACAAATTGGTACACGGATACGGGGGCTACCGATCGGGACACGAGGAGCACACTTCTTAAGGTGAGATGTCAGAAAGGCCTATATCCTCTTCCATCTGCGCCATCATCCCCTACAAAGCATGCTTTTGGAGTTACTAAACCATCCTTTGTTAAGTGGCATAGTCGCCTCGGTCATCCTGCAGCTCCCATTGCTCAGAAAGTTATTGGTAATTTTAATCTTCCATATCTTGTTGAGTCCAATAAAGAATCTGTGTGTGATGCTTGCCAACAAGCAAAGAGTCGCCAAGTACCATATCCAAAGTCGTCTAATGTCTCAAGTCATCCTTTAGAACTTGTTTTCTCAGATGTTTGGGGGCCTGCACCTGATTCTGTGGGCAGATATAAATACTATGTGAGTTTTATTGATGATTTTAGCAAATTTACTTGGATTTATCTTCTGAAATTCAAGTCTGAAGTTTTCCAAAAAATTCATGAGTTCCAAAAACTTGTTGAGAGGCTGTTTGATCGAAAAATTATTGCTATGCAAACTGGTTGGGATGGTGAGTATGAAAAACTTCACTCCTTTTTTACTAAAATTGGCATATCTCATCATGTCTCATGCCCCTATGCACATCAGCAAAATGGGTCTGCTGAACGAAAACATAGGCACATTGTTGAGGTTGGCCTGTCTCTTCTCGCTCATGCTTCCATGCCCCTTAAATTCTGGGATGAAGCCTTTCTTGCTGCAACTTTCTTGATTAATGGTACACCTAGTAATGTTATTTCATATTCTACACCCCTAGAATGCTTATTCAATGCTACACCGGAGTACTCATCTTTGAGAATTTTTGGCTGTGCATGTTGGCCTAATTTGGGTCCCTACAATCATCGCAAGCTCCAATTCCATTCCAAGGAGTGCGTCTTTCTGGGCTACAGCAACATGCACAAAGGGTTCAAGTGCCTTGATGTCGCGACAGGACGCATCTACATTTCTCGTGATGTTGTGTTTGATGAAGGAGTCTTTCTTTTCTTTAAACTTCACCCTAATGCTGGTGCTAGACTCAAATCTGAAATCCTTTTCCTTTCTCCAACGCTTTTTGCTTCTAGCTCGCTATCTCCTGGGCATGAAACTGTAGATGGTCCACGGGCTAATCACCCTGGTGCTACTAATTTTTCTCCAGCAAATGCTAATTTCCAGGGCAACGATGGAGACACAGCAAATCCTGACGTAGGCTCCTCGGCTGGTTCTGCTCCTGAATCCGCACTAGCACCAGGAGATCAGCTACCCGTCGAACCAGCGTCTGCCACACCGCCTGTTGTTGCCGCGCCTTCCCCATCTATGGGCGCGCACGACAGGAGGGCTGACACGAGTTGCGCGGCGACGACTGGGAATGCCACACCGCCCGGGGGCGACACGTTGCCCGCCATCGTGCAACCTACATCAGCTATACGGAGACCGAAAACACGCCTTCAAGTTGGAATCAGAAAGCCTAAGGTATATTCAGATGGTACTGTTCGCTATGGTTGTTTTACTTCATCTGGTGAGCCACAAAATCTAGAAGAAGCCCTAGGAGATAAAAATTGGAAACATGCAATGGATATTGAGTATGATGCCCTGATAAAGAATCAAACTTGGCATCTTGTTCCATCTCAGAAAGGTAGAAACATAATAGATTGCAAGTGGGTTTACAAAATTAAACGTAAAGCTGATGGGAGTTTGGATAGATATAAAGCTAGACTTGTTGCAAAGGGATTCAAACAAAGATATGATATAGATTATGAAGATACTTTTAGTCCTGTTGTCAAGTCAACTACCATTAGGGTTAATCTATCTTTAGCTGTTTCAAGGGGTTGGAGCCTTCTCTGCTACATGTTCAGAATGCTTTCCTTCATGGTTTTTTAGGAGAAGAAGTTTATATGAAACAACCTCCTAGGTATGAGGATAGAACCAAACCAAACTTCATATGTAAGTTGGATAAGGCCTTATATGGTTTGAAGCAAGCACCAATGAAAGTGCATATAGGCCCTATGTGGGTTTTGGTGATAGATGATAGACATATTAAAGATCTAATCCATTTTTTAGTATTGGACAGTTTTTTAATTAGAAAATAAATGTGGAGGACACTTGGGGACCGTAAAGCTTAAAGGAGAAAATGGCATTTATTTCTATTTTATTATGAATCTTTTCTTTTGAATTGAGTTTAAGGACACGCCGTACTATTAAGAGGGATGCGACGAAAAACCATTTTTAGAAGTTCTAAGTGCTCTTGGTTGAAGAAGCTTGACACACTTTATCCACCAAATCACTTTGAGGGAGTTTTATTTAAAAACATATCGGACTATCCGATGTGGGTTCGGAACATTCCGATATGGACCGAAAATATCCGATGGTTGGTCCGATCGATCCCTCTCTGTCTCTACTCACAAAAATATCGAAACATTCCTGTCGGGGATAAAATCACGGCCCATTGCCATGGCCCACTCCCTGACGGCCCATTCGGACGGCCTACCAGGGCCCAGCTCCCTGGAAGGTTCTGTCTGGCCCATATGCACTCTGCCGGACAGCCTCTTGGCTGGCACGGTGCGTGATGGCCCAGGCTTTGTGTTCGAGTCCGGCTCGAACAAGAGTTTTGCACGGCTACGTGAAGACCCGGACGTAGGTTTCCCGGATTGGATTAGGAGTCGTGATCCCCAAGATTAGGAGGTTACCTTATCTACCGTAGGTTGTATTTGGCATGTATGAGTTCGTTACAATCTCGTAGTTATGGCACAAGCATAGGCACTGACACTATGTCAAAACCACACAAAGAAGACACCACATAGGTGTCGGTTGGATGTACCCGTCGGCAAAAGAACCATTAGTGGCGGGTCCTATAAGGTCCGCCACTTATGTAGGCTTGGGGCGGGGCCGGCCATACCTATGACACGTTAGTAGTGACGACCATTATTTGAACCCGTCACTTATTACAACAATGATGGTTTGAAATATAGACTGTCACCTATTCTAGCCACGTTGGTGATGGGTTTACCTGGGATAACTAAGAGTGATGGTTCCAGAAAAGATCTATCACTAGTATTGCCGAATGGGTGGCGGCTCGCTTGATGTTTGTCGGCGGTATCGATCTGCTTATAGGGTTCCCAGTGAGAGACGACGGTGATGCAATTTTATTGAGTTCCTTCCTTTCCGCCTCCTCTTCCGTTATTTGTTGTGGATTTGAAGCGGTCTTTGAAGATTTTCACTCCACTCGATCCCTCCATAATTTGCTGCTCGCTTTATCTCCTTTGTTCCTTTTCGGTAGATCAGTTAAGCACTACATATGTAGACCTCCTTTTGGATAGATTATCGTGCTTTTAGTTAATAGGAACTTTTTATGAATGCATTGCAGATGATCAATAGAAGTTGGATGTACCTAGAGACCCGTACTTGTGCGGATTACTTGAGTGAGGTGAAGTCGTTCATGAGTGTTGCCTTTGCTGATATGAAAGAGAAGGGTAAAATGATATTGTATTGTCCATTCCGCGATTGCAAGAATGATAACAAGTTTCCGAAATCAGACAATGTCCATGCATACTTGATAATGCATGGATTTAAAGAGAACTATTCATGTTGGAACAAACATGACGAAGAATGTCTTAATGAAGAAGATCTTCGTGCTGAAGAAACTACGGATCAAGGACTCCCACTTGGTGACATGGATGAGGACATATTAGGTACAAATGATAATGATGTTGAGAATTTTGTGTAGAATGTGGACTATATGGTGTGGGACGTCGAATGGCACGATGAGGATGATGATGGCGAGTTTGCAAAATTCCATGAATTCATACAAGATTCAAGAGAACCTCTTTATCCTAATTGTATGGAGAAGAACACTCTACAATTTGATGTCCTAAAGCTTCTACAGTTGAAGGCAGCCCACGGTTGGACTAACAAAAGTTTAAAAACATTGTTTGATCTACCAATGTATATTCTACCGTGGGGTACCTTGCTATCCAAGAGTGTCTATAACGCAAAGAAGATAAATTGTCCTTTGGGACTAGAAATAGAAAAAATATACATGCATTCAAGAATGACTGTATACTGTTTCGGGGAGAGTCCACAGAGCTAGATCAATGCCCGGTTTGTGAGACCCATCGATTCAAGCATACAGGGGGTACTAGGAAGGTCGTGTGGTATTTTCCTGTAATTCCCCATCTGAAGCGATTGTTTGCCAACAAAGAGGACGACCTTTTGATACGTTGGCATAAGGAGGGACGTCAGAACGATACAATGATACGACACCCGGTGAATTGTGATTAATGGCGAACCATTGATTCCACATTTGGTTGGTTTGCATAAGAATGAGAAATATTAGGTTCGCTTTCAGCACAGATGGCACGAATCCATTTGGTAACATGAGTACTGTTGGTGATTCATAATCGGCCCACCCCGAGATGGGCCTTGGGCCAGATCCGTATCGGCCTGCCGCGTGTACAAAGAGTCCGAAAGGCCATCCCTGACCGTACCAAGAGAGACGTCTAGCTCGCAGGGGCTATCCCCGGGCTTAACAAAGACAGCCACGCCTCCTTCGGTCCTAACCATGGGTGTCACGCACCTCCCGGGCTATCCTTAGCCCGGGAGAGGGCCCGGCGAACAGCTCGGCTGTCCCCTGGACAGGTGGCGACAGCTGTCGTGCCGCACCACCCTTTCCTCGGCCTTGACCAAGAAGATTGTACCTCCCTAGGGCCTCGGTAGCCCGGGAGAGAGCCGCGCAGGCAGTTCGCCGTGCCGTTTGTCCCTTGGGCAGATGACAACGGTTGCCGTGCTCCGCGACGCCCCCAACGGGTGGCGCGAAGCTGGCTCCGACCAGTCAATGCTATATTGGGGGGAAAGGGAAAGCGCTTTCTCCCTGTGCAGGCTGCTCCCCGTATGAGCACACCAAGACGAAGACGTGTCCAGTGCTAACCAGGCGAGCTTCTCTTTGCAGGCCACAGATAGGACCGAGCCCAGGAACGAGACAAGGGCGCCGCCACTAAAGATGGACAAAGCATGGATAGGCGCGGGCCCACGGTATCAGCTCCGGGCAGCCCGCCGCGCCTATAAAAGGGGAAGCTTGCCCAGCATAACGACCAAGTCTAAGAGGGCAAGCGACACCAGCCGAAGCTTCCTTAGCAGTAGTCGTAGTCTAGCAGAGCGGTTTCTAGCCACCTCAGTGTCCGAAACTCCCTTGTAAGCTTGGGGACGGCGCCTCCTAGCCCGGTCTCGGCGCCCCTGTACTGTTTCCACCGTATAATCAACAAAGGCTGGAGTAGAGCTGTTACCCGGCAGTGGGGGCTCGAACCAGGGTAAAAATACTTGTCTCGCACGGTTTGTATTTCCTTCGCTTCTTCTCTCACACCTCTTAGTCTCTCCGTACGACGGATCTGTACCCGGATGCGAAGTCGCACCAAGCACGGTCCGGGAAGACCGCGCGGCCAGAGCTCGGCCGCCACCCCGGGCTGCTGAGAAGGGTTGTTGTTGGGCCTCACTACAACTACAAATTCGTCTGCCGGTCCGTGGACCCGCTGGCCGCAGTAGGCGCGTTTCCCAGACACCGACAAGTACTTTACGTATAACTTGGCATGTTGTACTATCGATACTAAACATTCCACCTTGGTTGTGTAATAAGCGGAAATACGTGATGTTGTCAATTTTGTTATCAGGGCCGAATCAGTTTGGCAATGATATCGACATGTACCTTAGGCCTTTGGTCGATGATCTTAAAAAACTTTGGCCTGAAGGTATCGAGATTTGGGATTAGTATAAGCAAGAATACTTTACCTTGCACGCCATGTTGTTCGTCACTGTCAATGATCTACCAGCACATCGTAACTTGTCTGGCCAGATGTTGATACCATAAAAAAGATAATCTGGAATGATACTTTCTTCTGTGTTATCGGATATATGGGCAGATCATATGTTTTGGTTCGACTTGGTGTCGACATATGGTTAACAGAGGGGTGTTGTCAACAATAGTACATGTTGGGCTATGCATTAGATCCAAACTCGATGTTAACACAAGACAAGGGATTATACAGGTTTAGGCCCTCGCGGTGGAGGTAATACCATAGTCCTGTGTTCTGAAATTATGATGATGATCTGATGATTTGGTATCCAGTATTCGTTCCATGGATGGATGTCTCGAACAAGGGTCCCCTGCCAGCCTTATATTGTGGGGGGACATGGTTACAAATTAGAGTCCTGATCGATTAAGAGGTAGGATTCCTATTTATTTCCTTTCTTCCTGGAAACGTAATGATCCGGGATTACAATTGAATCTTCCCTATTCGGGATCAACTTCTATCTTTATCCTTTACCTGCCATACAAGGTAGATGACAGTCCGGGTGGCGCCCGTGCGTATGTAGCCGGCTCAGCCCACGCCCTGTTAGGTGGTCTTTCACGGCCCGCCATGCAGATACCCGGGGTACATGTATTCCCACTACAGGAAAACGATGTTTTTTCGTCGGCCTACTTTAATTTCGTCGGTATAGACAAACCGACGAAAATAAGACATCAATTTCATCGGTTCTGGCCAGGCCAACGAAATAACTTCTAATTTCGTCGGTTCAGGCCGACGAAACTAAGGTGGTGCCGCATCGCCGGTCCGAGTTGATGACGTGGAACTATTTTCATCGGTACAAGCCGATGAAATTGCGGTGCGGACGCACTGAAGAGATGACGTGGCGTTAGTTTCGTCGGTCGGAACCGATGAAATTAAGGTGTCGGTGCGTTGAGTGTGGTCTGTACTATTTTGGATGACGTGGAAACAATTTCGTTGGTCTGGACCGACGAAATTACGGCCCACTATACAAGCTTCGGCCGGCCCGTTAGGTGTTTTCCTTCTTTGACCTAGAAGGCTCCCGCACGCCCACGCCCACGCCGCCGCCGCCCCACGCCGCCGTCCGCACGCCCCGCACCCACGCCGCAGCCCGCGCCGCCACGCATACCGCCGGTCGGCCACTCGCCGCCCGGGCCGTCCAGTCGGCCACCACATCGCTCAGCTACGTCGCCGCCCGTGCGCCCGCTCACCAGTGCTGCCGCTCGGCCCCGGTACTCCGCAGCCCACGCTGCCGCTCAGCCGTGCCGTCGCTTGCGCACGGCGCATCCGCTCGGCCACGCTGGCCACTCCTCGTCGCGTACTACTTCTTCTGAAGCTAAGGTTAGTAATTAGGTTGCAGATTGATAATTGTAATGTATAGATGGATGTGCAATTAGTATACTACTATCCATAACAACATTTGCTGCATTAATCTTTGTGTTCAATCCACTGACGACAATGCTTGGAGCTAGAATTAGCTTTTGTTGTGTATTGTTGGGATCTTGAAATTATTATAACGACACTAGCTTCTTAATTGTATGGTGGTTTCTACATCATTGGAGGTGGATTATAACTATAGATATAGGTCTATATATATTAATATATTATGCTGATTAACTTAAGGTTTATGTCACGAAGGTGGTTGCTCTGTTTGCCTTTTCCAAATGAGATCTCTTACCATATTATTTACTTATGTTGTTCATTCTTGCTGAGAGGGTCTTTATTGAATTCTTGGTACCTTAGTATTTAACTGTGGAGGGAGGGAGGCGTAGGATACTTTTTTTATTTGTTTGCTACAATATGAATAAGTATTTAAAAAAGAACAAAAAACCCATTCATAGTACTTTCGAGCATTTTGTACAAAGTACCTTAAAGCAAAAAAATATTGCATTGGTTGACCTGTCGGTCCATTTCGTAGTTCTTTATATGCTCATTAATCTAATGATTATATGCAAATGCTTTTGTTGTTAGGAAGAGATTTTATGGCTTGTTGTAAATAAGTTACATCATTTTCTGATATTTATGTTGAGCTATATTGCATGTGACTTTAAATAATGTTCTTTATTTGTACATAACACATACGTCACCTATCATATATCCCATATTTACACAACACAAGTCACCAGTCACCTATCTCATACGTCACCCATTCAGGAGTGACGCAGATCATATTTATTTGTGATTTGTGTCACTCCAGAATTGTCCAAACTTTTGGACAGCCTTTGAATGGTTAGTGATAGCGTATTATGTATGACATGTCGTAGCATCTGAACGAAATTTCGGCAGCATAACCCCGCTGTTCTCCGAATGCATGTCCTGTTGCTGCTGTGCATCGGAGAGCAGCAGAGTTATGCTGTCAAAATTTCGTTTAGATGGTACGACATGTCATACATAATACGCTATCACCGACCATTCCTGGGTGGGTTTAGGACGTATCCTTGCCTAGAACCTTTGGTAGGACTTCAAACACACGTTCACACTAATCCATTCATGTAGTACCATCAAATGGATGTATGAGAGCTGGAGATGCAATGAAGCGCCAACAAGTGAATGGAGGGTGAAGACTCAAGATTTCGTGAACCTTGTATTTGCCTCAAATCCTGGTGGAGGCTAAGCCAAGTGTCCTTGCTTGATGTGTCAAAACTTCTCACGACAGCTGAAGGTTAACATGGCGCATCACCTGTGCAAGTACGGCTTCATGCCAAACTATCATATGTGGTACGAGCATGGAGAGTCAAGGCGAGAGAACACGTCATCAGTTCTAGTGGGATCCGTGGATGAGGAATATGATAGGATGGGGGAAACGATGGAGGATTTCATGGAGCAGTTTGAAGATGCCCCAGGTCCAGAAGTGGAGAATTTCTTTAGTCTTTTCTCGGTGTCGCAAGATCTGTTGCATGAAGCCACAGATGTTACCCAACTTGTAGCTGTCACAAGGATGATGGCAATAAGGTCTAAGTACAATTTCTTTGTACCTTGCTTCAATGACATTGTCGAATTAATATCCGACATCTTGCCGAAACCCAATAAGATGCCAAAAAACTTCTACCAATCCTAAAACTGTTAAGCAACTTAGGGATGCGGTACAAAAAGATTGATGTTTGTGTGAAGAATTGTATGTTATTCTGGGAGGAAAATGCGAAAGAGGACCATTGCTTAATTTGTGGCAGGTCCAGGTACATGGAGTTTACCAATGAAGAATGTAGTGTGCAGCAAACAAAAGTGCCGATGAATGTGCTACGATTCTTGCCTTTAACAGAAAGGTTGAAAACGATGTATCTGTTAAAGTCGACTGCGAAGCATATGAGGTGGCATAAGGAAGGTCTCCGTTTTAATAAGGGCATGATGTGTCATCCTTCGGATAGTGATGCATGGAAGGCATTGAATCGATGTGATGAAGATTTCGCTAGAGATCTTAGAAATGTGCGCATTGGATTGGCAACTGATGGCTTCTCGCCATTCAATTCAAATGTGTCGTCATACTCATGCTGGCCAGTTTTTGCGATCCCATACAATCTTCCCCCGGCGTTATGCATGAAAGATGAGTATATTTTCCTCACCCTTGTCATACCGGGACCTGAACATCCTGGAAAACATCTAAATATGTTCCTCCAACCGTTGATAGAAGAATTAAAACAGCTGTGGAATGGTGTCAGGACATATGACATCAACAAAAAAGAGTACTTCCATATGCGTGCAGCATACCTTTGGTCCATCCTTGACTTTCCAGCATACGGGATGTTCTCGGGATGAAGTACACATGGTCGACTATGTTGTCCGCTGTGCATGGGTGATTCAGATGCATTTCGACTGTACTACGGTGGCAAATTCTGCTTCTTTGATTGTCATCGGCGTTTAAAACTGCCGCCAATCATCCATTCAGGACGCACAGCGATGCATTTCGAAAAGGCACGATCATAACTAAAGGTCCACCTAAGCTTTTGACGGCACGTGAAATTATTGAATGGCACAATAAGTTAGTCATCACAGAGGATGGATACAAAGATTTTAAAGAGACTCATAATTGGACTCACATATCCTCCATTTGGAGCCTCCCTTATGCTATCCACCTAATTCACCGGCATAATGTCGATGTTATGCATCAAGAACGTAATGTTTCGGAAACTATTGTCAGCATAGTTTTCAACTACAAAGACAAAACAAAAGACAACATGAAGGCTTGTAAAGATATAGCTGACATCTGTGCTCGACCTACCCTTGAATTACTACAGGATCAAGATGGACGCACAGGGAAGTCATGAGCTGCATACTGTCTTAAACCGGCTGAAAAAAAAGGAGGTGCTCTTATGGCTAAAGAAGATTAAATTTCCTGATGGTCATGCTTCCAATCTGAGACGTGCGGTGAACATAAACACCGGGAATATTAGTGGTCTCAAGAGTCATGATTATCACATTATCATGGAAAGACTGCTTCCTGTAATGCTTCGTGGTTACTTTAAAGATGAAATCTGGACAATGTTAGCCGAGCTCAGTTATTTCTATAGGCAACTGTGTTCTAAGGAGATTAGTAAAAACATGATGAAAAAATTGAAGAAAGATATACCTGTGCTTGTTTGTAAGTTGGAGAAAGTATTTCCACCAGGCTTTATGAATGTAATGCAACATCTTTTAGTGCATATGCCTTATGAAGTGGAGGTTGCCAGGCCTGTACAATATCGATGGATGTATCCAATAGAAAGAAGTCTTAAAAAGCTTATGGCAACTGTGCGTAACCAAGTTGTTCTTGCGCACCAAGTTGAACAGGTGTATTACTTGCCTTATCCATGTACCAGAGTTGAGAGCTTGAAGTCATGGTCTGTTGTTCAAAAGGTAAACCCCCCAGGGAGGTTGCCGATTCCAGGTGACGATGAATACGCAGAAGCTGAGATAGAAAATACTGTTCACGAAGCCTACCAAGAAGGAGGTTTGCCACGATCATTCGAAATAGAAGCTGAAGTGTGTCTTGATGAAATAATTGGTGACCCCACTGATATTATTGTTGATAAAGTTCCGCGCAAAAAACGTAAGAAGAAACAATCCCGTCGTGCCATCAATGTTTCACCTGTTGTTCGCAAAACAAGGCGACGCTCTGCTATACAAAGAGTTCCTGATGAACTTCCACACCTTGATGACTTCTAACCAGTAATAACTTGTTCATTTAATTATGTACTTAATTATGTTTTTTTTGTCCATTTAGTTTTTTTCTTGTCTAATTAATTATGTTTTTTTATCATGTTTCTAATCCATTTAATTGTCGTCTTGTATATTTACTTACGTTTCTGTCTATTTTTCAACAGGATGTTTTCACATCGTAATAAAGGAAAGGGATCAGAAGATGGCTCTTCGAAGGGACAAGGAAGGAAAGGCTCTTCATCTTCGAAGAGCTCAAGGGCAGCTGGCTTAGTTACTTCTCTCTTCAGGGGCAGCAGTTCTCAACAAAGCCGTCGAAGAGAGTTGGAAAATTGCCTTCAGCAAGTTCGTTTGGAGACTTCTCCTCCAGAAGATGCTGAAATGGAGGCCGCTGACGAGGTGCGTAATACTTTTGATGGAGGAGTTGGTGAAGTGGGAGGTGAGTCAGAGGAAGTGGAGGCTGAGGAGGGAGAGGATGGTATTGAAGAGGGAGGTGAATTAGGGGGAGAGGATGGTGAGGACGGAGAGGATGGTGAAGAGGAAGAGAATGTTCCTGCACCTTCTTTCAGGTAATTAGTGATGTCTTTTGTCTTTTTACATAATAAGAAATAATCTTTCAGATATTTTACTAACTAATTTGTGTTTGTCTTTTTCAGGTATAGGTCCACTAACCTGATGAGCACATCACTTAATAACCCTCAATTAAGGAGGGTGATTATTCCCCATGGAGATTGGTAAGTGATGAAACGACAAGAGAATATTGAATGAATTTCATATCTTTTCATTTCTATATTTTTATTTTGTGTATTTAAATTTTGCAGGCAATGAGAGGATCTTCCTTGGATGGGAAAGAACAGGTTGACGCCTGTAAACGGCCAATTGGGGAATCTTCTTCGGTACCACTATCTAGGGATGGTGGTGGTGCAAAGTATTTCTCAACTGGCGACAAAGTGGGCACACTATAAACTGGCTATTGATGGCCAACATGGCACTGTTTCACATAGGGTCTGGATCGACTTTTGGGTAAAATAATTATACCTTCTATCAATATGAACTAATGCACTTTTTATTTGCATCCTTTGTTGATTCAAAAATCACGGTTATTAGGAGAGATACCGTTTGCCAAAAGGGCAGGAGAGGGCATTGGAGGCCAAGGCAAAATATGTGTTTGAGAAGGCTGCTACGAAGGTGGTAACTTGCCATTTTTCCTTAAACTTCCGCACTGTTAACAAAATGTATACATTAACTTCACATTTTTCTAATGTATTATTGTGAAGGTGGTGAAGGACATAATGTCAAATGCGCGTATCTCGGCTGTATGCTTATACTATAAGCGGGTCAAGAATGAAAACATGAATAGAAAGCTAGGCGCTTCAACAATATACCTTCGAGCTGATGAATACCTCCAGGTGGTTATCCCTTGGCTTAGAAAGTGCCCTGATGCTTGGCAGGCACTCTGTGCATAATAGGCGTCCCCTGCCTTTGTGGAGCAGTCAGAGAAGAAAAGGAGCAATAGGAATGCCAGCCCAAGAACAACACATCGATACGGCGCCGACGGACACCTTCGTCTAGCCAAAAGGATGGTGTGCATGGTCTTGATGATTCTGTACTTACAATTCATCTGTTATTCTACTCATTAAAATATATATCATGGTGTGCAATGCAGCAAGCTGAAAGTGGGAGTGCGCCAAGTGAAATCGACACTTATATCCGAGGTCACTTTGGAGACAACGCAGAACAGTCGGATATATTATGCAGTCAGACAGCGACACAAAACCTGGTAATATAGAACTACACGCCTTCAAATAATTTTTTTCAAATTTTCCACTATTGTTTGCAATTTTTTGCAGGCTCAGTATGGAGAGGAAATGGTGGCCCGTCATGGAGAAGACTATAATTGGAGGCAACAGCCATTGGATCGAGCGGCGTTGTACTCGAGCGGTGGTGGGAGAAAGCATGGGAGGTTTCCCATGTTTAACGGGGTGGTGGATTCTAGCCAGGCCGTAGCCGAGGCAAGGTCGTCTCATTCCTCACAAGGCAGCTGGAGCAGTTCTCGTTCCTCACGAGAGGTACAGCTAGAGCAGCAGTTGAGCCAGCAACATGAGTATCTCAAGTACATGATGGAGTATCAGACATATCAGCGAGAGCACGTCGAAGTAAGTAAAATTGATCTCTATTAAATACTTCATTTGCAATTGGATGACAATTTAATATGAAAATTGCATTATTTGCCTTCATATCTCAATAATTAGAGAAGACAGATTCATATTGCTTAAATTTATGTGAAATCGCTTAATTGTCATTATTATATGCTTCTTATGCATTGAATGTAAATTTTGGCTCGGTACCTCGATAATCGAATAACATAAGTGCATATGGCCCAAATTTGAGTTGATTAGCTCATTTGTCGCTATTAAACGTCTCTGTTGCATTGAATGTCAATTTAGCACCAAAGTTGCATAGTTAAGTGCCGCCGCTCGATAATTGGAGAAGAAAAGTGCAAATTTGTGTGAATTATCTTATTTTTCGATAATTGGATAATGCAAGTACATATAATTAAAATTTGAATGAATTAGCTGAAAATTAATACACTTTGCATGTTCTTTTTACTATAGGCAATGTTGTACTCTCAGTTTGGGCCAAATATTCAATTGCCTGCATTTCAGCCTCCGCCTCCTCCGCCTGGCTTTTTATTTCCAAAGACACAACAGGTAATAAAATTGCATCTTTATAAGCAAAATTTACTTTCATCTATTTGCTTTCATCTATTTACTTTCATCTATTTGCGCACTCACAAATGCTCCTGCTTGCGTTCTCAAAAATTCTCCTTCAATTGATTAGGGCTTTGCGACACCATCTCCTCCTGCTCAAGGTGCGACTACTTCTTCTTCGGATACGCCTTCCGTCAACTTGGGAGGCGCCGATGCGGCAGGCAGCAGACATGGATCGTACTCACCTGCGAGTTAGAAGATCCATTGTTTACCTTGTTGACTAACTTAATGATGCACTATATTATGTCGTTGTAGAAGTTTGAGTTGAATGTACGGACTTATGTGATGACTTATTGCCCTATGTGATATACGGACTTAATTATCTATTATTTGTATGTATGTGCTGGATGATATTTGATGTTGGATGTAATTTTGTGATGATATGAATATCTGTGAATTTTCTGTGATTTCTGGTGAATTTTCTATGATTTTTGTGAATTTTCTATGATTTTTTGTGAATAAAATAGCACCCTGTTTTTTTTTAAAAAAAATACTACCACGTCAGCCAAACCCACCTTGCCGCAGCCCATTTTCTTGCTGACGTGTCAATTAATTTCGTCGGCTAAAGCCGACGAAATTAATAGCCACGTTAGCGCCACTCCGGTCGGTTCTGTCTGATGACATGGCCTATAATTTCGTCGGCTCTGCCATTTTCTTGTTGTAATCTTTTTTTTTTGAGGTAACGGGCAGGAGCACTGCCATTTCATTAAAGCGGGAGAACGAACTGTACAGCATATACAAAGAGAGAAGGGAGGCGGGAGATAGGGGGAGGGCTCAGCCTAGAGAGCGATTTTTTGTGATTTTTCTGTGATTTTTGTGAATTTTCTATGCTTTTTTTGAATAAAACAGCTCCCTGTTTTTTTTAAAAAAAAACTTGTATTTTCGTCGGCCAAAACCGACGAAAATAAAGGTTTTGGCCGATGAAATTAAGTGACACGTCATCAGGAGCAAACAGAGCAACGGTATTTTTTGCTGACGTGGGTTTTAATTTCGTCGGTCTAAACCGACGAAATTACGCACCACGTCAGCCTAGCCCAACATTTTCACAATTTTTTTTGGCTGACGTGGGCTTTAATTTCGTCGGCCTAAACCGACGAAATTAAGCGCCACGTCATCGTTCCGTCGCCGACGCGGCCCATCGGGTTTATAATTTCGTCGGCCTCCAAAACCGACGAAAATACTGTAATTTCGTCAGCAACCGACGAAAAGTCATTTAATTTCATCTAGCACATTTCGTCAGCAAGACGAAATTAAACCAATTTCGTCGGTTTTCGCTTAATTTCGTCAGTTTTGGGCCGACGAAATTAAATCGATTTCCTGTAGTGGAGTTCATACAACGATGCGCTAAATGTCAAAGAGTGGGAAATATTAATTCTCGAGATGCTATGCCCCTAAGGAATAATCTTCAAATTGATCTTTTTTACGCATGAGGGGTAGATTTCATGGGCCCGTTCCCAAAATCAGACTCTTGTGAGTACATTTTAGTGGCCATCGATGATGTCTCCAAATGGGTCGAGGCACTTCCTTGCCGTGCAGCCGACTCCATCCACGCTAAGAAAATGTTCCAAGAAATCATTTTCCCTAGGTTTGGCGTCGCTAGGATTGTCTTTAGCGGTGGAGGATCACATTTCATCCACAAAAGCTTTAAGTTTGCACTTAAGAGCTTAGGGGTCGACCATAGGGTAGCCACACCGTATCATCCTCAAACAAGCGGTCAGGCTAAAATGTCTAACAAACAAATTAAAAACATCCTGTAAAAGACTGTAGATGCCATGGGAAAGGCTTGGAGGTATAAATTGAGTGACGCACTTTGGGCATACCGAACTGCATATAAAACTCCGATAGGTATGATCCCTTACCAACTTGTCTACGGGAAGACCTGCCATCTACCCGTAGAATTAGAACATAAGGCCCATTGGGCAATCAAACGATGGAACATGGATCTTCATTCAGCTGGATTAAAAAGACAAAAGCAATTAGCTGAATTGGAAGAGTGGAGAGTAAAAGCCTACCATAGCTCGAAGCTATACAAAGAGAGAATAAAAAGGTGGCACAACAAGCGAATAGTCATAAAGCGATTCAATCCTGGTGATAAAGTGCTTCTCCTTAATTCTCGAGTGAAATTGTTTGGACACGAAAAACTTCATAGCAAATGGGAGGACCTTTCACGGTGCTAAATGCTTCTGACCTTGGTGCTGTCACTCTCCAAAATAATGATGGCAGAATTTTCAAAGTAAACGAGCAGCGTTTAAAAATCTTTCTCGAGCCCGAAATGCCCGAGGTTCAGGACATTGACGTCCTCGAATTCTTTGAAAATTGACTTTTGCATATGGTCCAGCTCCGACTGACAAAAAAAAAAGCAATTAAATAAAATTTTCCTTTTCAAACACAAATAAACGGTGAAATTAGGCTTTAAGCCTAGTGTGTGAGTGACCCTAGGAAGAGTAGGCCCGAACCAGGCCAGAGCAAGGTCGGCCGACCCAGGCTAGGTTGGCCGACCCAGTCAGGTCGGCCGACCCAGGCTAGGTTGGCCGACCCAGTCAGGTCGGCCGGGCTGTGGTGGATCGGCCGGGGGACTAACTGCCTCCAAACTCAAAAATTTTTGGAGGAGGAGCGTATCTCCCGATTTTATAGCTTCTGAATGTCCCACCTCATTTGAAAAGCGACGGGAAGAGTCGATCTTTGCACTCTCTTCATCTCCTCTGCATCTTCCTCCTCTCACCTTTCACCTTGCAACCTTTGACCACCACCATGGCTGAACCAAACACCCCTAAGTCTATCCCGTCAATCTACGAGATTGTAGCTAGCGATCCACCGGCTCCAAAGCTTTCGAAGAGTACTTCCGACAAGCCAACGTTGGCCGGAATCTAAACTACTCGCCGGTGCACGCGCAGTAGCTGAACTTCTCGCCGGAGGAGAAACAGAAGGCGACGCCACAACCCGAGCACGGCCGTGCTACATCATGTGGCCGTGTTAAGAGATGTTATTTGATCCAATCATTTCCTTTCGCGTACCCTTTGTATTGCTAGCGTTTCATATCTAGCAACACTAGTTTCCATCTTGGAATTAAGCGTCAACCTTCGCCAGATATTCCAACCCCATAAAAAGTTAGCCAATTATCTCGTCTGGTGCTACCATACCTACCTATGTGATGGTCCTCCAAAACAAAATATCCATTTATCAAAACTTTCCAAAAAAGTTCTTATGCCAAAGGCCAAAGAAAGAGAGAGAAAGAGATCAATCGCAGTCTCTATAAAAAAAAGGAGATCAATCTCTCCAGGAGAATAGAAATATAATTTCTTTGTGCCTTTTAAGCCTTCTCTACAAAAGGAACAAAAAGGTTTTGGAAAATGGATTTTTGGGATGGAAACCATTGTTGACGTCAAATAAACGCCAATTTTACACGCCAACATATTCCGGAATTCCGGCATTTCCAAGGGAAAATCATGGTTTATACTAACATTTTATTTATTCTAATAAAGTTCCACAAGTTTTGGTGAGTTTTGGGTCTACAAGTACAAAATGGGAAAACCCAGAGCCAGACCGGGCAAAAAGCCAGGCCGGCCGACCCACCTTGGCCGGCCGACCTGGCCATGTCACCAATCCGGCTCTGTCTTCTCCCCAGTTGCATAAAAACACAAAATGAGGACATCTAGACCATCCACTGCCGTCGGTTTGATCGAATGGACACGGTTGCTTCACAAATGAGCATAGGATTCCCTTGGATTCCATTCTTGGGCAAGTCCATTTGATCCACCGGCTTAAGGGGTTAATCTACACCATCAAGGGAGCATCCTAGACGAAATCCACGGCCGGGAGGTGAAGAAGGCGGGTCGGCCGACCCACCCTAGGCCGGCCGACCCACTCTTGAGCCCCTTTGGATTCCCCTTTGGAGGCGTATATAACAATTCCCTTTTAATTTACTTTTGGGTTTTCGAAAATACAAGTGACATACGACAAAATAGAGGATGTCACAAACATGCAGGGTATCTACATCATCCCTCATTAAGTAAAATTAACACACATTTACAATAGTTTTCAATGTTTTGGGAAAATCTCTAAGAAGATAAAATAGTGATATCCAAATAATACTTTTGCTTGCATGGATAATGTGACTTCTAAATTTTATGTATTTCAATGCACATGTGATCCCGCAGCAACGCATGGGCATACTTCTATCTAGTTTTCTAAATGACATGGTGACTATGGAAACTACCCAGTAGATTCTAGGTTGGGATCAAAGCATTTAATTAGGGTTAGGGAGTAAATTCTAAAATAACTACAACCTTGATATCCTCCCTGGACAAATATTGTGGAATGTATTCTCCCATGGTCACTGACAAGTATTGTAGAACAGATGAGTTTTTTTTTCTAACAAGAACTAGAAGCGACCGCACATATGATTAATCGGTATGACACTCAGTATCACTAGTTACACCAATTACTACTAATCGACACTTGAACAGGAAGTTAGTTTACCATCCCCAACACATTTGTGAGGCATTCGGGACAAATGTGTTCATGCGAGTCACAAAAATGTTATGATATGAACTGGTTGTATAAATATATTAGCGAGCAGTCACCCTTCATTTTGTACATGTTATCCCCCGCGGAATCATTTAAAATAGCAAGATATCACAAAATATAACTTCAAACCTTACTTGAAGGAGTTGATCAAATTCCTTCTACTACTGCTAGAACACGAAGCTGAAATTTCATGGGTTAGATTATCAAAACCCTTAGAGACTTGGCTAAACACATATTAACTAAATTTTCTCAAATAACATATGGAAACTGCTAACATCATTGACATGATGTGAGGGTATTCCTGATGCGAGTGCGTGGGAACTGCAGCTCTGCTTTCTTCACCTGTAGAACCAAAGTTCTCAATCCGTCAGTAACCTGATAGTTACATACAGAGCCAAACATTAGCACTTGTGCAGAATACCAGCGGCTTAAACACATTGTATGGACAAGACCTGTATAGAGTGATGCTCAGCACAGCAATAAACAGCTATGTAACAGAGATCACATTCCAGGAAATAAATCTTTTTAGTTTCGGTTTCGTCTTTTGTTGAGGTGGTGGGAGGGACTGATGCTAGTAATAACAAAATTAATTGTATTAGGATTTCAGCTTATGGATTATGGGACAACTAAGCCTGCCTGAGTCTACAGCTGAATGGAAAGTAAGCCGGCCTGTGGGTATGCAACTACCCACATGGTCTAGATCTCCCAAATCATATTTACAAGATATTCTTACCTGTTCGACCAATTCGATACATCAGCATATCAAACCAAAGAAATCATCTTATGAATAATGCAGCATTTTATCTCCATCACATCCACCAGCAATGGCTGTGCCTGAAGCATAAGAACACTGGAAATTTGGTAACACTTCTGACTAATGAGAATATAATGCAACCATTGTAGCTAGTTACTGAGATGAACCGATGAATATGAGTTGAAGAAAACAACTTACATCGAAGCCATCTCCGTTGTAAATGCAAATAAAATTCTAAAAAGAATAGTACACTTACTAATCTCATAATGAAGAATTTAGCTCATAAGAAATAAAAAGGCATTGCGTAAAATTTATCTCAGCATGTCAAAGATGTAGATACACTCATTTGGATTTGCTAGAGACAAGAACTTCAGTTTTTTTTTTTGTGTGTGGTATACATGGACTAGCCACTTGGAGTAGAAGCTGTTATTATGGAGTTGAGTTTAAAAGCAAGATCAAAATAGATATAAAGTATTGAATAATATAATATAACTAGCTTTGAGGTTTCAAATGTGACAACTGATTTATCCATTTAACCATTGAGTTGGTATATGCAAATAGTGAAGACCAGCTAGATTCAATAATGGCATGAAAAATAGCATGGCGACCGCTGATAACAAAGTTTATGTAGCTATTGAACACTTAGGAATCATGTAAGAGAATTAATCATGTAAGAAAATTATTTTAGCTATTGAACAATAAAGTTATTCCAGTAATTATTTTAACAAAGTTTATGTAGCAATTGAACACTTAGGAATCAAAATAAAGCTATTCTAGTAATCATGTAAGAAAATTAATTATTTTAGCTTTCTCGAACAGTGGAAGGACCAAGCATGGGCAATCACCTGGAGTGTAAAAGCTCCTGAAAGGATGAAACATACTAACATACTTTCTTTCATTCCATTGATACAGCCTCTTGGATTGCATCGCCTCAAGTTGAACCATGAACAAAGTGGAATCTACACACATAAAAATCACATCACCATCCTCGTCATATCCCAGAATATTTTCTCTCCTTCTTGGCCATATGGGACGCTCCTGAAGCCCAAGAATACTGTGCAGGTCGACTGTCTTAAAAAGCACCCATGTAGCAGCATCGTGACAGTTGACCGTCCTATGCCACATCTGCAAGGTCGTGTAAGACAATGCAACGAGAGCGACACCGCCATCCATTGCCTTGATGATTCGAGAGTGGTGGATACGATTTATGGGAGGCCCCTTCATAACAGTTGGGCTCTGCCTATCCAAATCAAACTCAAGTATGCTATCAGGCTCGAGCATGTAGTCATCGTCATCGTCATCGTCATCCTCCTCGTCCTCGCTTCCAGAAGAAATCAACCAGTAAAGGATATGTCCGACAAGGGTGCTCGAGCCAGTCAATTCACCAATACTTAACCGATCTTGCCAGATGATATTTCCCCACATGCCAGTCTCCGATGAGTAGACACAGGCCATAGGACAACTATCTTTTCAGGACATGGACACCAGAACTACCTTGAAGGGGTTTGAGTGGCAGGCGCCGTGCACGTGGCCTTGCTCTCGGGCAGCGCAGACCACTGTCCCATTGATGAAAAAGCGAAACTCCGGCGGGACGGGCAATCGGGCATGGCCTCCGGTGATAGGATCGCAGACGAAGACAGTGAAATCCTTCTGCGACTTGTCGATGAAGGCGACGCGGCCGTGGCGCCATTCGAGTAGGAGGATGCCCCGGCCTGTGCTGGGGATGGCCCGTCCTAGAGAGAAGTGCTGAGGAGGGATGCGGTCTGGGGGTTCCAGGATGGGATTGAATACGATACCCTCCACACCATAGCGTTGCTCGAAGAGGCCGAGGAGGGGCGCCTTTCGGTGGTGTGCGCAGAAGCAGCGGAGGAACCACGGGTCGGAGACGAGGCGCCGCCAGCACTAGCACACGAGGGACGCGCGGAGGAGCGAGGAAGGCAGCGGGGGCACGCGGAGGAGGATCTCCCGGAGCTAGCGGCGGATCCAGGAAAAATAGATACGGGGGCTCACTATAAAGAGTACGGATTTGGATCCCCTGAGGGTTCCATTGCCCTCTTCTCCACCGCCCGATCAAGATCGGATGGGTGAGATTTGTTGCTATAGTATTTTGCTACAGTATTTTTCGGTACAGTAAAACCGTCACAGTGTTTGCTACAGCGTTTTACTCTGTAGCTACAGTACCTCTCTGTCATTGTCTCTCACAAAAATTACTGTTCACCTCTGACATTGTTGTGCAATGTCGGAGGATTTGCATCCAGTACGGATTTGTACATATCCTATGCACATTAGGGAGCTGTGCACGTATGCACATTTTAAAGCTGGATCGTCCATCTTCCATCCAACGGCACCACAAGATTTTTTCATTTACCCCCTCCCACCTCGCCAACAGGTCCTTTCCCCAATCCTCACCCGATCGACCAGGAGCCTGGAGAGCAAAACCCTCGTTCCTCCACGCCGCCGCCGTCGCCGTCGCTGCCTCCGCCGCCCACCTCGTCCTCCTCATCTGCAAGGTGCTTCCGCCGCCGCCCGCTGTACCGCCCCATGCAGTGAAGCCGCTCTCGACTCCCTTCAACTCCGGCCACCCCCACCTGGCCTCGATTCAAGCCGCCAGGAGGAGCGCCATGGTGCGCCGCTAGCAATTTCTGCACACCATTAAATGCTCTTGTCCGTAATAACTTCGTATAGCATACATTATACGAAGTTATCCGAGGCGCGCCTGGGGCAGTAGTACTCCTGGGCCAGGACCTGCTAGGGGAGGTGGGAGGGGTTAAATGAAAAAAAATTGAGCTACCGTTGGATCTCTGTTGGACACTCCAGATTTTAAATGTGCATATGTGCACATCTCTCTCATGTGCACAGGATATGTACTCCAATATAAATGAGCGCTAGATCAACAAAAGTTTATTATGTTCCATAGAAGACCAACATAGTAGTTTTATATGAAAACACAGAAATACATCGCGAGGAGAAGTAAAATATGCAATTTGTCCATACCAAAACAAGAGATATCGCATGACCCATCACCCATTATTCTTCGTGAGGAGCGATCTGCATATGAAAGACAGTAAGTTACTGACAAGGCAAATAGTAGCTTCAAAATAGTTCCGAAAGTAGAAGAGAAAGGAGCATACCACTAAATTTTTTTGAGGCACTAACATACGACGATGTTTCATCTCTTCAAACCGTTTTAAGATTTTCTCATTACTAATGCTTCTAAATATCTCCTTCTCTGTGTAGCATATCATCAAGTCATTGAGCCATTCATCACCCATTTTGCTACGCAAATCTGTCTTTATAAGGGACATAGCTGAAAAGACCCTCTCAACTGAAGCTGTCGCCACTGGAAGTATCAGTGTTAGCTCAATGAGTCGATAAACCAATGGACAAGATCTGTCCATGTTGATTTTGACCATTATTTCAGCAACTTTTGGAAGCTCTGTGCATCCAAGAAATTCTTTGTTTCTTCTAACACGGTTGACGAAGTCTTTTAGTTGACTCGGTAAAAGAATAATTTCACCAATATTGAGATCTTCAGAATAAATTTCAGCAAGTCTCATAAGCTTATCCACAACAAAACTAGAGAAGGAGTTCCTTGAGTTAAGAGGAGCCATACATACTAATAACTCTGAACTAACTTCATTGAAGCGATGATTCATCTCCGACAAAATGGCATCGATGGAAACAAGGAAAATCTCAACATGGTAGAAATGCATATTTGTTACCTTTTGCTTTCTTCGTGCAAATGTTCCTCTAGCATTCACTTCCTTGTCCATATTTGGCACTTTAATCTTATTTTTCTCACAAAATGTTTTAACTCTTTTGATTAATGGCTCCCATCCATTGTCCCTCATATCCTGCATGTGTTCTTTCACATCCATGATCAAATGCATTGCTTCAACAATGTCTTGATCCTTCCTTTGCAAAGCATGTGATAAACTATCTGTGATGCTCAACAATTCTATCATCAAATGCATAAGATCAAATGTTCAACACAAAATCAAATGTTTCCATTTTACCAATTAGACCAAAAGCTCCACCATTACTTGTTGGTTTAATTGAATCTTTCTTTACTATCTCAAGGACATCTAAGATAGCCTCCCACATTACCAAAATACGAAGCAATGTTTTAAGATGTGAACCCCCATCTAGTATCTCCAGGCCTAGCTAGGCTACTTTCCTGGTTCAAACTCCTACCAGTGGCAATCTCACCGTTCTCCACTTTTTCCATCAACACATCATGATGCCTTGTAAGCAAAGCATCTTTTCTCATACAAGATGCACCCACAGTGTTGACTATTAAAGGAACATAGTTAAAGAAATCTGCTATGGCTGGAGTAGAAGTTGAAACAGTAACAACCACTAATTGCAACTGATGGGCAAAACAATGCACGTAGAAAGCATACGAATTTTCATCCTAAATCAATTTCTGCATACCATTAAATTCTCTTGTCTTTGTACCAATCAACCATCTCTCTAAACATACCCTTATTGAGCAAAGTAGCGGACTCATCATGTCAACGAAAGGCATCACCTTGCTCAATAAGAAATCTTACAACATCTAAGGAAGATGTCAAGCGAATCTCATATCGCTTTTCTTCCTCCTTGCTCATATGATTAATTTTTCTAGCAACACTTGTTCTTTGATTCATAAAATCATAACACTTTAGTCTAGCATCTGTATGAGTCTTGCAACTAGAGTAACAAGATAAAGTATCCCTAGCTTTCTTCCAATTAACATAACCTTGCTTTGCAAAAACAGAACTCCCAAATTTTTCAGGCTTTCCCGGGTCAAAGAAAAGATAGCAATATAAGCAATAAGCTGCATCCTTTGAAATACTATACTCTAGCCAATCAAAATCATGAAACCAAGATTTTTGAAATGATCTCCATTCACCACCTTGCCATTTACGAGTAAAAGTATGATTAACAGGTTGTGTTGGTCCACTCAAAGCATATGCCCTCCTCAGTTGATCTCTAATTTCATGTGGATAATCCTCAATTGGTTTGCGGTTTCCTGGATCACCAATTATATCTGAATGCCTAAACTCCGCTCTATGTTTTTCGGTTGACTTGCGCCCTCATCAGTGCATGGAGTTGGAGTATTGCTTGAACTTGAATAATATGTGAGCAATGTTCTTTTGGACATTTTGAGATCTTACAACTAAAAATCTGTCATTAAATAAATCATGAATCAGTCGCTGGCTACTCTAACCGGCTAAGTTATTTGGAATGAGAAAATTGCAATATTGCATCAATGATCCGTGCGGAGGAATCCATCAGGGTTCTGATCCGCGGATACCCGCGACTCCACAAGGTGCGCTTCCCTCTCAAGGACGCACTGGTCACAGCCCTCCTCGCCGACGGGGGATATACAAGTCCTCCAACCGAGAGGGCTTCATCTTTTGTTCCTCCGCGAGCCAGTGACGAGCCCTAGCTCGATGTGCCGCGCCGCGGAAAAAATGTAATCAGGCCTAAGAGCCTTTTAATGAAAATCTTTTGAGTAATCGAATGTCCCTTTCTTCGCCTTAAATCTTGAATCTGCTACATTGCTTCTTCTTGATTTGACCTTGAATTCGCAACATCGCTTCATCCGAGTAGTTAGGCTCGTCCGTTCCTAGATCGGCACTCGGCGCACAATGCAAACCTCTCGGAGGGAACCACTCGGCCGGCCGAGTGATTATCCAGGCCCCTCGTAGAAAGGCTGCATCCAGCGCTAAACTAAGGCCCGGCCCAGAATGCGAAATACTGCCCGTTGCGATAAGTTAGGAACAGGAGAACGAAATTAGTTCACCTCGCTCACTTTTTGTGCCAGTCCATTAGCTTCTCCCAGCGAACTCCGCCGCTCGGGTTCTTCTCCATCGCCACCTCCGCCGCCACCCGTCTCCGATCGTAATGGCTCCACCATCTCCTGCCGCCCCTAAGGCTGCCAAGAGCGGAAAGGAGTGGATGACGTCTATCACGACCGAATGGAGGCTACAAAAGCTGGTCTCCATCGGGGTGCTCCCCTCGGAAGGGTTTGTGTCTTAGCGCGCCACCGCCGGCGAATCCTGCCCCACCCCTCGCCCGGACGAGGTAGTGGTCTTCGAATCCTTTTTCCTCCGCGGCTTCGGCCTTCCTTGCTCTCCTTTCTTCCGGGGACTACTCCACTTTTACGGGATTGAGGTTTCGCACTTGAACCCCAATTCCATTTTCCAAATTGCGATCTTTATCCATGTCTGTGAGGCCTATTTGGGGATTGCTCCTCATTTCGACCTTTTCAGATATCTTTACCTTCTCAAGCCCTTTCCCAACAAGAACTCTCCTAAGGCTGCCGACGGCGCGGGATTTCAATTGCGGGAAGGGGCCCGAAAGTTTTACTTCGATCTTCCTTTGAGAACCTCTAATAAAGGCTGGCACTCAGAGTGGTTCTACTGTGCCAACTCACTTTCAGTCCTCCCTTCCTTCTCCGGCGAGTGCCCCACAGTCCATCCCTCCTGGTCTTCTCCTCTCGCCGATGACGAGGGAGGCCAAGTGCAGGAACTTCTTGTTCTTCTCCACAGAGCTAAGCCTGCTGGGTTGACCGGTATTGGGGTGGTTTGGAATTACACCCAGCGCCGTATCCAGCCCATCAAGAAGAGGGTGCATCTCGCCTTCGAGTACTCGGGGACTCAAGATACCACTCGGAATTCCAACAAGAACCTTTCCAACAAGAACCTTTCACAGAAGGAAATCATCAGCCGAGTGGCCGAGCTCTTCACTCCAGGCTCGGAAATAGTTCGCGCCGAGTGCCCTGCTCCATACCACTTGGGATTTTTGCCACCAGCGGTAAGGAGAAGGTCCTCCTCAACTCGACCGCGGTCTCTTAGGATAGAGCCGGAACTAACATAATCTGATACGTCGCAGGGACGTGAAGCCTTCTTCTCCGCCCATCCGGTCCCAGGAGCCCCACACCACAAAGAAGCACCGCGCAAGCGTCCTGCCGAGGGCTCGACTAGTGCTCCTCCGGCCTAGAAAGGCAAGGGGGTCGCTTCAGGGGACTCGGACGAGGATGACGACGATGATAATGTCCAGAAATGAGGTCGCCCTCTACCCAGGCAGAGCAGCCTCAAGGCCCTCCGTCTCCCCAGTCCGCAAACCCACCGGCCGCGTCAGGGGCAGAGAAACCTCCCAGTTCGGGCCCGAGTGGTTCAGGCGTCCGACTTGGGTTTAAATCCTTCATGTCATCACAGAGGTATTTCCTCGTGCTACTCCCCTTTACGAGTTGTAAGGAACGTGTGTCTTGAATAATCTTCGAATGCTTCTCAGAAAACCCGTCAATGATGATGATGAGCCACCAAACTCGCGTGGCGGCAAAGTGCCAGCCTCGGAGCCTCCAAAGTCCGATTGCCAAGCCAAGCCCCAAACTGCCAAGGATTCGGCTCAACATGCCACACCTTGCCAAGACTCCGGTCCGTCTTCTAATACTCGCCATTCCTCGGCAGCAAAGGGGAAAGTCCCAGCTCCGGCTTCAGGAAGCTCGGAACCAGAAGTCGAGGAGATTCCTTGTCCCTCTGCCAAAGCTCACGCTCCACCCCTCCGATTGAAGTGGGGGAAGGAGATGGAGGGCTACGAGGTCGACGATGGGCAAGAGGCCGAAGAGTGGGAGGTGCAGGACAATATGGCAGCAGCTCAAGCTGTGATATATAAGGTAAGACCTTTCAATGCCTTGAATCCTCACTTCGCACAAGGGGGATCCCTCTAATCGTCCATCCATCTCCATGCAGCGCATGAAAGAGAGGTCGAGGCAGAAGTCCATATGCGTGGAGAAAATAGTGGGCGAGCTGAAGACCCGCGACGAATATGACAACGCGCTATACGCCGCCAAGTCACATTATCGCGGCCGAATTGAAGAACTCCATCGAGAAGTCACTGAACTTCGATTTCGCCACGTAGAAGACTCCAATACCATCCGAGCTAAAAATCCCGAACAGTCATGAACCTTCGTCAAAATAACGCTCCTTGTATGATGGTTCTTGAGACTTGCCTTCGAATGTAGTGCTGGAGGCGAGGCAGAAGGCCCTGGAGGAGAAATAAGCCAAAGAGCTAGAAGGTAATTCTCCACCAGTGACTCTCCCTGGCTCAGCCTCGTGCGGTCCGACTGGTTCGTCTCATCCCATTGGTTTTGCAGAATATCGGCAGCAGTCCAAGGCGCAATTCCAGGTCCTCCAGGAAGAAGTGAAAACCGCCCATGATCTCCGCCGCCGCGCTTTAATGGGAATAGTTCCGACGCTCCAAAGCCTTTATCCGGAAGAAGAGCTGCCGACTGATTCTGACCTCCTTGTGGCCCGCCTTGGCGATGTTCCCGAGCGGATCAAGGTCTTTATGCGAGAGGCAGCCGTAACGTGCACCAGCCAAGGCCTTGCAATCGCAAAGTCTAACTTCCCACGTCTAGACATCGAGGCTGTGAAGGATGGATTTGCGTGTACCGAGGAGGAGGCTTGTACTCTGCTGGAGGAAGTCTGCCCGACTGCTACCCATATTGTAAATCACTTGGACTTGTAGCTGTAAATGAAAATACTGGGTCGATCCTCAATACTGGTGATCCGGTTTATCCGAATAGTACGCTTTATCCTTTTTCATGAAAAGCATCCGCCGACTGGTCCAGCCCCGGAGTGCCAGGAATTAGCACTTGGCTTTCTCCCCATGCTACTACGGGGTAACTAAACGTTGTCATTGGGATATATAAGAGCCATTACTCAAGAATTTGCACAATACTCGTATTTGGCCAACACATGTAAAGAGAAAACAACTTTTATTAATGAGATAGGGTGCGGTTAACTCCGCACACTATTTAGTGTAGCCCCCGACTTACTGCTTGGTCGTTTATGGCTGAGTAGTAAGTCAAAAGAAGGGAACTAAAAACATGCTGCTTGAATACAAAGCTTTTAAGAATAAAAACGGCGTAGCTGCTCGATGTTCCAAGTATTTGGCACTTCAGACCCATCTTCGCGATGTAGCCGGTAAGCCCCCGGGCGAGTCACCTCAGCGATCACATAGGGGCCTTCCCAGAGAGGGGAGAGTTTGTGCTCGTGCTTCTGATTCCTTCGAAGGACCAGATCTCCTTTGGAGAACGCACGGCCCTGCACGTTGCGCTGATGGTGAAACTGGTGACCCGAGGGGACCGGATCTTTAACTCAGTCAGGAGAACCGCTTCTGCGCCATAGACTAGGAAAAAGGGTGTCTGCCCGGTTGCTCGACTTGGGGTCGTTCTGAGCCCCCAGAGCACCGAAGGCAACTCCTTGACCCAGCGCATTGCGTACGGCTTTAAACGATCGAAAATTCGGGCTTTGAGCCCTTATAGCACCAATCCATTGGCGCGCTCAACCTGTCCATTGCTTCTTGGGTGGGCCACCGAGGCATAGTAAATCTTGATGCCCAGCTCCTCGTCCCAATCGTGAAACTCGCTGCTTTTGAACTGAACGTTATTGTCGGTGATGATGCGATTGGGTACGCCAAATCGCATAACGATGTCCCGAAAGAACTCACGTGCTTTGGCTGCCGTGATGACAGCAACTGGCTTCGATCTACTTGGTAAACTTGTCAATGGCGACGAAGAGATGAGTGAATCCGCCTTGCGCTCGCTTGAGGGGCCCACCATGTCCAGATTCCAGACGGTGATGGGCCAAGAGATCGGAATCCTCTGTAGATCTTGGGCCGGCATGTGAATCTACCGTGCAAAGAACTGACACCTGTCACATCTGCGTACTATGTCTTCTGCATCTGTGACCGTGGTTGGCCAGAAAAATTCTTGCCGATAGGCTTTGCCCACCAGGTGCTGGCTGCTGCGTGGTGCCCGCATTCTTCTGAGTCGATTTCGTTGAGTAGATCATTGCCTTCTTGCTCGGATATGCAACGCCTTAGTACCCCGAAACTGCTTTTTTCGTAAAGCTTGTCCCCGACTACCTTGTATACCTTATAACTTTTGCTTCGGCGTGTAATGCACTCGGCGAGGCTTCGATCCTCGGGGAGCTCATCATGAAGAAGAAAATCTAAGTAAGGCTGAGTCCACCCGGGGTTAATTGTGAATACCTTTGTATCGGGTTCTTACTGCTTCTCATGAGCTTTCACCGGTGCAGAGGATAGCTTGATGGACGGTGCGCGTAGCTCTTGGACGAAAACACCGCTTGGGACCTGAGCCCGAGTGGATCCCATCCGCGCTAGCTCGTCCGCTGCTTCATTGTCTCGGCGGAGTACGTGTGAGAGCTCCAGCCCGTCGAACTTGTCTTCTAGTTTTCATACCTCCTGGCAGTAGGCCGCCATGCTGTCACCGATACAAAACCACTCCTTTTGAACTTGGTTGACCACAAGCTGGGAATCCCCGCGTACCATTAACCGCCTGCCATTAACCGTCTGACACCAAGCGATACGGCGATGCGTAGCCCGTGGAGGAGCGCCTCGTACTCGGCGGCGTTGTTGCTGACGGGAAACAGTATCTGGAGGACGTAGCGTAGCTTCTCCCCAGTCTGTGATATGAGCAAAATCCCAGCCCCCACACCGCTGAGCATGAGGGAACCATCGAAGTACATTGTCCAGTACTCGAGATTGTCCTTTGCTGCTGGGGTTTGGGCTTCTGTCCATTCGGCGACGAAGTCGGCCAATGCTTGACATTTAATGGCTAGTCGAGGCCTGAACTTTATTTCAAAGGCTCCAAGCTCAACTGTCCACTTGGCAATCCTCCCAGTGGCCTCCCGATTATGGAGTATGTCTCCAAGCGGGAAAGAGGTGACCACCGAAACTTCATGGTCTTGAAAATAATGGTTGAGCTTCCGCGATGTAATTAATACAGAATACAGAAGCTTTTGAATTTGTGGGTACCTTGTATTAGACTCGACCAATACCTCGCTTACGAAGTAGACCGGACGTTGTACCTTCTGGAGGGAGCCCTCTTCATCACGCTCCACCACTAAGGCGCTGCTGATGACGTGAGTCGTTGCACCGATGTAGAGTAGGAGGGGCTCCTGAGGCATGGGAGGGACCAACACCAGAGGCGTGGTGACGAACCTCTTTAGGTCTTCAAAGGCTTGCTGTGCTTCCGCTGTCCACTGAAAATCGTCTTGTCGGCGTAAGGGCTTAAAGAAAGGCATGCCCCGCTCCCCGAGTCGGGAAACGAATCGGCTAAGTGCCACGATGCATCCAGTGAGCTTCTGCACATCCTTCTGATTGGCCGGTGGCTTCATCTTGATGATGACGCCGACCTTCTCTTGGTTTGCTTCGATCCCCCGGTGGGAGATGATGAATCCGAGTAGTTTACCAGATGGAACCCCAAAAACGCACTTCTCGGGATTTAGCTTCATCCGAAATACCCTTAAGCTCTCGAATGTCTCGGTCAGATCTGTTATGAGATCTCCTCTGGATTTTGTTTTTATGACGACGTCAGTGATATAGCAAAAAATACCAAAGGGCGTAATAAACGATGTTTTGATGAAATCTTCCTCCTTCAGACTGATCTGATGATAGCCTGAGTAGGCGTCTAAAAAGCTTAAGAGCTCGCACCCGGCGGTGGAATCCACCACTTGGTCAATGCGGGGTAGCCCAAAAGGATCCTTGGGACACGCCTTGTTGAGGTCGGTATAGTAGACGCACATGCGCCATGTCATGTTTTTCTTCTGTACCAGGACCGGATTGGCAAGCCACTCGGGATGATACACCTCTTTGATGAACCGATCGGCCAAGGGGTGATACACCTCCTTGATGAACTGAGCGGCCAACAATTTGGTGATCTCGCTCCGTATGGTGTCTTTCCGATCCGGGGCAAATCTTCGTAGGCATTGCTTGACTGGCTTCGCCTTTTCGTCGACGTGGAGAGAGTGCTCGATCACCTCCCTCGGAACACCAGGCATGTCCGAAGGTTTCCAAACGAACACGTCCTGGTTGGCCCGGAGGAAAGTGATGAGCGCGTCTTCCTATTTGCTGTCAAGCCCTGTCCCAACCACGGCCGTTTTGGTCGGATCGGACGGGTCCAACAGAATCTTCTTGGTTTCTTTGGCTGCTTGGATGGATGTTTTGGCCTGCTTTTTGGCGGGATGTCCCCCTCCTCTTGAAGGAATGCGACCTCCAGCCGGATCTTCTTCATCTCAGCAGATGAATCCAGTGCCTGCGCCATCTCACAGCTCTCACTGTCGCAAAGCAGGGACTGTTTAACGTCACCAGGAAGGTGATTACACCATTGGGACCTGGCATTTTTAAGACGAGGTAAGTGTAGTTGGGAACAGCCATGAATTTGGCGATCCCCGGCCTTCCTAAGAAGGCGTGATATGCCGTCTCGAAATCAGCCACTTCGAAACTTAGACTTTTCATCCGATAGTTGTCCTTAGTCCCGAACGTGACCCGCAAAGAGATCTGTCCGAGTGGTATCGCGGACGTCCCGGGGATTACCCCGTGGAAAGGGGATGACCCCTGCCTTAGCTTCGTATAACTTCGTATAATGTATGCTATACGAAGTTATTACGGGCAAACCTCAATCCGAACTCCATCCTCCAGATGGCCGTCAATTTGCTTCCTCGCACGACCAGGTCCAGCACCAGAGGATACCTCCCAGGGAAGGCGATCCGGTCCGGGTGGTCCGATCGGTCGAAGGTGATGGGCACCTCGGACCAGCGCAAGTACTTTGGTATCGCGGGCATGATAGCATTGATCTCTCGAGTAGTAAGCTTTTGCTTCCGCTTGGACTCGTACGCATCAGAGCCCGCGAAGATGTAGCTGATCTCGCGCTTAGCGTCCTAGTAATCTCCATCGGGTTTCTTGCCTTGACCGCCTTTAGCCGACTGGTTTGAGGTCTCGTAGCCGACTGGTTCGAGCTCTCGGCGAACTTTCGCAATATAAGACAGTCTTTGGCAGAGTGCTTTCCTCGAGGATGGAAGGGACATACCGAATCCATCACTTTTTTGTAGTCGTTGTCGTTGGGGGGATTTGGTCGGTTGCGCTCCATGTTTGTGACATCCCATTATTTTTAACTCAGAAATATAATCAAATAAGAAAATAATTAATTAGCTTCTGGTTAACCACGAGCTTGTTAATCCGAATCCTTTCACGAGCTCGTTAATCGTAATCCTTTCCGTTGTTTCAGAACATCGTTGCGGTGCACGGCAGCCGTGTTCCCTTCCCTTATCAAATCCCCAACTGAACCTATCTCTAATCCCTAGCTACGTGTTAATCATCTATTAGCACGTTTTACATTCCTTTGTTGCCTAGTAAAAACTACTCTTATATTACCGCCATCCTTGAATTTGGTTACGTTAAATGCTTAGTCGCTTCGATGGGATTTATATTCACTATATGATGGGAATTCATTCAAATTATTTGGTAGAGAGAATCTACTCTTTATCTGTGATTTTGGTTAATTAACTCAACTAAAATCAACGTGGCGTGAGGAGTGGTCGGAGAGGAAGGAGGGGCAGCGGTCACACTGATCGTATCCATACTGGTGATGTCCTCATCAACAACCATGGGTATTAATAATGCTAATACCTTAGTCATTACTCTGGGAAGTTTAAATTCGGGTTGTCATGGCGGTGTGGGTGTGCTTGATCAGCACCGAAAGACCATCTGGCACACGAGGGGACCCCTGGCTTGGTGAAGAATCTGCCGAGGTGAATCATTAGTGAGAGCATCTCCAAGAGTAATAGTAAAAATGGAGCCCTATATTGATAGGTACTCCGTAAAATGTTTTAGAGCCTCAAAAAATATATCAACTACAATAATCAGCCCTAAAACATATATATATATATATATATATATATATATATGTATATATATATATATCCATTTAATCCGATTGCGCGTAGATCGACTGCGAGCCGAAGCAGTCGGAGCGGGAATCGCCTCGTTTTGCTGGATGGCAGCCATTTCCACCATGGCCGTCGCTCGAGCAAGGGCCTGGATACACGGACTGCCTTCCGGAAGTTGCGGCGCAATGGTCTCAAGGAGAGTCTTCGAATCGATGACGTTCGCCTGGGAGTGTTGTAGACTTCCTGATCCCTTGGCTTCACCGCGCGAAGTTCGTTCTGGATGTCGTGGCCGCGGACGCGAAGTTGATTCACGCGATCTTGTTTCTCTGTCTAGCGAGGATCTGGGTTGGCGCCAGTGTCCGTGGCGGTCTCCTCGTAAGCAACAATCGGAGAAGAAGAGTGATGATCCCCCGCTCTGAGGACAAAAACCTCTCGATAGTTGCGGATTTCAGCGCTCCCGTCTGACTCGGAGTCAGAAGCGGAGAGGCTCACTTGCTCGCTCTGTCCAATGGGTTGGCCACCATTGATGACACCCACGAACATAGATGAATCTGATCCGAGTGGATCTGGTGCGCTCGCCGACTGGTTATCTCTCATCCAAATCTCAGATGAGATCCGTGCGGAAGCCGCAGCGAAGCTCTCGAGTCCGGAGGGAAATCCAGCCGAAGGCACCATGTTGTTATTGGACGGAATACAATCCACGCCCATGCGGACGAACCCGCCGAGTCCCTTTTCATCTTCCTCCGGAGGAGGTGCGAAGGTGAACAGCGAAAGGGTCAATCCGGTGAAGGTGCTTGCTAAATTCTCCAAGCCAAAAGGCAATGGGTCACATTGATTGCGCGCGCCTCCTTGCGAAGGAATCTCTCTAGAGAAAGAGAGGTGAAGATTGCCGATGCAGTCGGCGATGAAGTCCAGGGTGCCAAAACGAAAAGACTCTCCTAGCCTCATGGCGACGTGCGGCGATCTCCAAGAAGCCATCGGACTTGAGAGATGATCTTGACGCTGCCCCCTACCTGGCACGCCAACTGTCGACTAGTGACTAACTGGGGGGTCACCGCCGACAATGAATTTGTACGAGGGGACGCTAGCCAAGAACTAAGTCAAATGGTAACATAAGACAAGGGTTTATACAGGTTCAGGCCCTCAACGGAGGTAACACCCTACTTCCTGTGCTCTGGGATTATATGGTGGATCAAGATGCGGGATGCAAGATGATGCTGTGCATATGACTTGAGATGCGCGTGTATGCCGATGGCCTCTACCCCCTCCCTTTATATAGTGTAGGGGGAGATAGAGTTACAGGATAGCATGGTAACTAATTCTGTTATGCTGTTACATGGAATGCATGTGTAGATCTGCTAATTACATGGAGATAGATTATATCCTCAGGAACATCCTTGGAACTCAAGGCGCGTACAACCCCAGTGGTCCTTATCCTTGACCGGCCGACTTGTATCGCCCCCTATCTGCTCCCTTATGGGCCTTCTAGAGGATACCCGGGGCCCATATAGTCCACATACGGTGACCTACGATAGGAACACGGAGTACGACACATTACTGCCGTCCCATGGAATGTTCTTAGAAACGACCAGATCCATAAATCAGCGACTCTGGAACGATTAGAGGCTCGTATAAATCAAGCCTGCAAAAGGACTGCCCTTGAACGAAGATAAGGATAAATGACGGCACCGTGTAGCCACCTCTGATGTCCCAAGAAACCTAGGAGCTAGTGTGAAGCATAAGTGATGCGAAGACAAGAAAGTAGCAGTTCATTCCTTTCAACCAGTATTTTAGCGCAAAACAAACTAAAATCACACCTAGCCTAGATTAATTTGTAGAGGTGCAAGAACTAACAATTGGTACAAACTAGGTGATAGGACTCATAGATAACACAAGAACAGACCCCATAAGTCACGGGTTGATGCTCGCCCGGTTCACCCTAAACATGAGTCCGAATGGATGGCTTTAACTAATTAATCCTTACAACTCGAAAATCCAGTACCATTCTATAAAGAACTATGTCACCTCCAACACCTTTGTAGGAAACCTTTCGACAATCTCCTGATCCAGTCACCCTATACACAATAGGGTAACGATTTGATTCAAATCTAGACGGAGCTATACCCTAGCAACCATGGGGCTACAACCGAGCTCGTAATTATATTAGAATATGAAATATTATTGAGCACTCGGAGGTTCTAATGATAGTGACCATGATAAGGAATAATCAAACCCTAGTGGATGAAACGAGGAAAGGGATATGTCAACAAACTTTTATCCCAAGGGTCGACAACCAAGGACCTGAACCGGAAGGAACCGACCGATTCTTCCTGCTTCAAGGAAGTTGTACTAGGCGCCTATGCTTAAAGAGCCCATGGTACCTTTATTTACCCTAAATAAGCGATTTGTCAGGGAATGCCAATCGATCATTAAAGGCTTGTGCCCTAGGATTAGGAAGGGTGGTGACCCTACGTCGACTGGGCGTATAATAATAAATACCAAACAAGTCTGAATGTATCATCGCCTTTCGGAGCCTGGTACGAATATATGAATAGAAATTTGCGCCATCAATGAAAAGGTAAGAACCACGATGTCCGAAAGGTCAAGACCTTCATAGACCTTGGTGAGACGGTTAAGGACATACCAAGGAAAGCATAGCCTGCCCCACCTAACCAATGGATCCATATATCCAACCGTCTCAAGGACTCATCTTTTTGTTATATACTCGGTCTACTTATATGTAACCCTACATATAGGCAAACAAAGGTTTCGATTAAAGAGTATTTCGACTCTCGGTATATCTTGCCTCACCCCAACCGAGGAGGACAAGTGGCACATCAGTTGAACATACCGATAGAACACGGGGAGGCACATAACGTATTTTAGGATTTTCCAAGATGAGAATGGTGGGCCTGTATCCCACAAGGTCCCAGGATTGAAACCTGGCAAAGGACGTCTATAAGTTATTTTTAGACTCGTACTTGAGCAATGGTGGGCCTACTTCCATCAGGCCCTAGGATCGAAACCTGGCAAGGATTCATAACGTAACCTAATCGAGTAGACGTCACATGAGATCCCGAGGAATTTATTCCGACCAAATTATCCTGAGTTTTTCACCATTTAGGTACACAAACTGGAGGTCGAGATTTTATTTTACGGGGGAGGGATTCGTAACACCCAAATTTTGTGTTAAGAATAAATTAGTGAAAATTTTGAACCAATTGGATCAATTTAAAACCAAAGATAAAATTGCAAGTACAAATCAAAAATCATACATCTCTCTTCCTCTTCTTATGGGCATTTTACCGAACACCTTGTAGGCAGCTCTCTCTTTCTCTCTCTCACCGCTTTCCCACGTGGCTATCTACCCTACTCTGCTCTGCCTCTGCTCCCGGCGCGCGCCGCTGTTGTCTCTGCAGCGCCGATGCTGCCTCTGCCGCACCCGTCCCGTCGCGCCGCGCCGCGCCGCGCCGTTTGTCGCCGCGCCTTGTTGCCTTGAGGCTGTCTCCAACAGGCTCCCCTAAAGCACTCTCTACCCTAAAATAGGGGATTGATTTTTTCTCTATGTGCTCCAACAGCATTCCCTATTACATTCTCTAAAATAGAGTTTTTCTCTCCATCCCCTTATATATAGGGGTTCTCTCTCCGCCCCCTATACAATTCTTCATAAGGAAATGTTGTTGGAGATGGAAGAAATATAGGGTGAGATTTTTTTTAAGGGAACCTGTATATGAGGCTATAGGGATCAAATTTAGGGATTCGTGTTGGAGACAGCCTGAGATCGCCCGAGAGTCCCCCGCCGCTCCTCGTGAAACCCTATAACCGAGGCCCAGCCACATGCCCGCACTCGGAGCTTTTGCCAAGAAAACCCCAAAATTCCCCAAATCCCACCAAGCTCGGCTTCTTCAAATTAGTTGGCTCCGCGGCAATTCCTTTTCCCCTAAGCTGCTCCCTAGCCTCACTAATTTTTCCCCTCAATCAATTGTATCCCAGTTTCGGGCACCACTGCGGTCTACGCCGACGAACGTCTTCCCCTCGCCTCGCGCATGCTCTTCGGTTCGGTGAGCATCTTTGTAATCCCCTAGAGCTCCTACAAGCAATAGTTTGTAGATATCTCGCACGTGGCTAGGACCACCGGCTCGCCGGCTAGTTATACTGCCGCCGCTCGTGGCGCCACCGCAATAGGTCACCTCGAGCTGTGCCATGTGTACGTATGGAGATGCATCGGCGAGCCCGTTCCATTTTTCCATAGCCCCCAAGCCATTGTGCCCCCTAGCTCCGGCGAGCTGAGCTTTGCCGAGCTCCCATGGCCGACACGAGCGTTCTCTGGGGAAGACGATGAACAGTGGATGGAGGGATTGAATGGCTGGCGGGTGGGGTCGGGCTGGTGTGAGGTTTTTGTGGCCGACAGGTGGGCCATCTGCCCCACGAGCTAATAAGTGGAAACGTAATGTTTGAAATACGCTTTTAGCGAAGGCTTTGCGTCCTCAGTCCAGCCACGTTTGACCCAATTCGGCCCAAAAGAAGCCCACGGCAGATTTGCGAATTATGGCCCGAAATCTGTTATTTCAGTTGTGATAGCACTTTGTAAGATTTATTTAAAATAGCAAACGATATCCAAAAATTATGAAATTTTGTACAAAAATACTACAGATGGATCACAACATGGTAAAAATATCACAATAAATAGTGCAGTGGAAAAATTGGATTAATAAAATCGTATAAAGCCCAACGGCAATCTTTTTCTTATTTTTACAATATGATTTCATAATTTATTTAAAATCCGTAGACACCTCCTAAATTCTTAGAAAATTATTGGTAATTACTAGAGCCCGTCACAAAATTTACAACAATACTAGCTTAAGCACTGTCCATAGGTTTTTTTTAGCACAGTAAATAATTAACCCCATGGTACATCCTACATAGAAAAGGGTCCGAATCGGCTTGCTTGTTAATGAAATTTAGAACTAAACTGGTAAAAAGGGAGAATTATATATAAAGTATAAACTACTCTCATAAACCCAAAGGGAATGATGGAAGCACTAAAAGGAATTAATAGTGCCGAGTATACTAATATTAGACGAGAGCCCCATTAAATAAGATCGTGTGTGGTTTATTTAAAACTTAAGAAAACGTCTTTAGACATAAAATAACCTTTTGGACTCATAATAAATCCTTGGACCTAAGGATATAAGAGGAAGACCTCTGAAGGGGTTGTCTGTCTTTGGAGATTGGTAGAACACCTAGGGTTAGTTAGCCAGTGTATAAAATAACATACACCCAAAATGTATTCTTTAGAATAGTAAGTCGCTAAACTCCTACTAATGGTGAGTAATAGGTTTGTCTTTAGAAAATGCATTAATAAACTTATAACTTAAAGTTATACCAAATATTTAGGAAAACTTAGAAAAAATGCCAACACCTACAAACGTGACTCCACAGGTAGGCTCGTCATCGTATATCGCTTTAAAAACCCTAATCACTCAATTACGACCGTATCGTACGAAACCATTTTTTGGGGTATAGGTAGATTATTGTATAATGATAACACTACTTATTAATACATCTGGACATGCATGGCATATCATACGAACATTAGCATTGTCACCCGGTCTTATACAATAGTGTCGAAGAGAGAGCCTAGGTCACGTGCATGTATCATGATTCTGATTTGCATCAGTAAGTAATTAGTGAGCCTACGTATTATTCTCTATATAATAAGTAAAACAAAATGATTTAAGTGTTAATAAATACTATAACCAAGTGGGGAATATCATAGCTCCCGCTTGAAACCAAAATACAACGCGTACGCCTACTTTTCAAACAACTGATTGAATCTCGATATGGGAACTTAATCGAAAATACGACACATTTTAGTCTAGAACATTTCATGCATTATTATTCCTAGTCGCAAGACCTCGGTGACGTTATACCACACCCGTGAGCCTCTGTGGATTGCATTGTGATGAGCATGTTGACCGGTTTGTTGTTTGGCGCAAAATTATCTATTTTGAGTTTTTCAGCACTTCAGTTTTTCACATATTTGAGGTCCTTTCCGTGCTCGGATTAAAAAGTGTTCTACATGAAAGTTGTTCACAATTTCATTGCGCATATTTTTTGTGTTGACAACCTTTTAAGTTGAGAAACAGAAAAAATTATAAAAATTCAAGAAGGTTGCTGCTGTATTTGAAACAGGGCCCAACTCGGTTTGATTACATTTTTTGCCGTTTCTCACTCTTACTAACCCCGATCGAGGATCGGTTTGTTGCGTTGGGTTCGTGGCTTCGCTGCGGACGTTTTGGATATATTTTCGTGTTTGTGGATGCAGGTGAAGGACACGTGGCATGCGGCGCGGATAAGGCTTCGGTCAGGCGGGCTCGCGGCCCGGTTGGAGGCCGGGTGCGGAGTTCGTGGTGAGGAAGATTATCGCGTCGGGCACGTGGCTTCACGGCAACCACATAAGCATGGATGCTTCGAGGCGAAGGAATCGTTGGAGGCGGTTCGCAACGCTTGGAGATTCGTGCGTGAGTTATAACCCGCGTGTTAATTGGGCTTGACGGGTGGCCCAAGGTTTAGGCCCAAGTGTGGGCTTGTGTGGCTATATAAGGGACCCCAAGGGGTGCTTGGGGGGGTCCCTTCTCAGCCAAGTGTGTTTGCTCTCAAGTTTGAGAGAAGTTGCCCGGGTTGTATTTCTTTGAGAAAGAAATAAAGCCGGTAGTTTTAAAAGTTCTTCCCGTGTTTGTGATGGATGATTTGAGCATGTTTTGCTGCATACCTATATGGTTTTGAGCTGCCCTTTTGCTTGATTTTCGTTCTCCTTCTCTCCTCATCCCTTTCTCTTTCTTGGAGATGAACTTACCTAGTTTGGAGATTGATTCGTGAACAAATTCGTGACTCTTCTCTGCTGCAGTTTTGGGGGCCAAAGAATCATGGATTAGGGACCCCTAGTGTTCCAAAATCAACCCCCAAGGGTTCCCCAAACTGCTAGCCTTGCACTCCCACGAATTTGACATGTTTTGAGAACGGTTTGAGTTGGTTTTTGTTTGAATTTCGTGACTCCTCTCTCCCCATCCCTTTCTCTTACCTAGAGGATGAACTAGATCGGTTTTATTGAAGAAATTCGTAGGTCTGTATTGCTGCTGTTTTGGGGATCAAAGAATCATGGATTAGAGATCCTAGGATCTCAAAATCAACCCCCCAAAAGGTTCCCAAACATCCAGCCCTTATATTTTCCCGTTTTGGACCCGATTTGGCCAAGTTCTTGCCCGGTTTTCCCGTTTTGGACCCGATTTGGCCAAGTTCTTGCCCAGTTCGTGCATCTGGTTTGAGCTGCGTTTTGGGGCTGTTTCCCACATGGATTTGGGTCCCTTGGGATCCTAGAATCACCCCCTTGAAACCCCCAAACACAGCCCTCTTGCTGCTCCTCGTTTGGACGCGATTTGGACTCGTTCTTGACCGTTCTTGCACCGTTCTTGAGCTGAACCTTGTGCTGCGTTCTTGGGCCACTTTGAGGTATGGAATAGGGTCACAAAGGACCAAGAATCATCCCCTCAAGAGCCCCTGGACAGACCACCTTTGATTTGCACAAGATAGCGATTTTTTGGTTTTGGTTCGGTTCTTTCTCACTGCTGTTTGAGACTGAAAAAGGTCAAGACTTTGGATGAATCTTTGGACGATTTTTGGAGGGTAGTTAGATGGTTCTATCATCTAGTCGCTGTCCAAATTTGGTAGAATTTGGTTGAGCCGTTTGGGAGTAATTGAAGTTCTTGCCGGACACGCTTATGCTGAAATTCCATAGCTTTGCTAGTTCGACGTTGAATTGGTGTCTGGTCCTGCTCTTAGTTGTACCGAGGCTTGTTGGGGTGAGTGCACATCTTGCCAAGTGCAAAAATTCCGCAAGGAAAAATTTGGCTTCCATTCACCCCCCCCTCTGGGTCGCCGTGGTGTATTCACAGCCTCATCACAAAGTCTATCTCTTTATATCGAAAATCATAGAATTCTCTTAGTAGGAATACCATAGAAATGGTAGGGTAGCCTTCTTATAGCCTTTGATTAGTCTGGTAACCACTTTAACCCTACTTAATGGGTAAAACTTGCTTAGACCGGCTTAGGCGTAACAAATCTTCTGACTAATAGCCACGGAACAGTGAACCGATATTCACCGGACATTCATGATTCTCATTCTATATGATTTAACATATGACAATTAGGGCTGGTAGATGTGAAAGTGCATCTAGACCCCTAAGTAGTTTTGGTGATTAATGATTAACAATTATAGAGCTAATTTTTCTATTGGAGAAATGTGCACAGATGTTATACAAATTAAATTCATGAATTACATGTTTAAATGTGATGGTGTACCCCTCAAACGTGGATTTGTTGTAAGAAGGCATCAAGACTAGTAATTATTTGTAAATCTTTATTTATTGAGTCATAGGTATGCCATACTATGAAGAGGGATGCTACGGAGAAGCATATAAAGGTTCCTAAGTGCTCAAAATAGGTATCTCGAAATTCGTGTGAGTTTTCCACTCAAAATACACTCTACACAGAACCTACACCATCAGAACATCCGACGTGGGTCCGAACATCCGATGGTGAACTCAGTCTGCCTATTTCCAGCGCTATCCAGTGAGCAGTCCATCGGAACATCCAACACGGGTCGGAACATCCGATGGCTGTCAGAACATCCGACGTGGGTCGGAATATCTGATGCAGGATCCCCTGCTGCAATGGCTATTTTTCGAGAATCCCTATTTAAGGCCTCCTCTTATACCTACCAAAAAGTTTAGCTCACTCTATAATTGTATGAATTAAAATTCATTTTTAAAATGTCACTATCCAACTAGAGATTGAAAAATGTAGGACTGTTTCTGAGCCTGTTGACTTTGATGGGTTGTTAGAGTTTTATAGGGTCATCACTGTTTTCAATGAATTAAGGACAACTCATGATAGGGTGCTTGATTTGATTGAAAAACTTAAGAAAGTTAATGTTAAGCTTGTAGCAGAACTAGATGATGCTAGGAAAAATTTGTTCCTTGTCACTTCTGATCTAGACTCTGTCTGCTTGATAAACTTTAGCATGCTTTCTCCTTATCCCTCTGCACACTTATATAAGGACTCAGTCAGTCCAGTTGCGGGCTGTATAGATCATGCTCCACCTAAGGACCTAGTCAACTCAGATGAGAGTTGTAGCTTCCATTCACTTGACTCTACATGCCGTGATTGCACACTTAAAACGTGAGAATTTGAACTTGTAACCTAAGATCTATGAGCTTAATGATGCTATTCTTAATGCCTTTATGTGTGATCGATGTCTTGAGCTTGACAGGAAGATGGTGGGATCTATCAGGACATAAGTGATAGATTTGAGCGTAGGTTGACCCAAGCCCAAAATGCTTAGTGTCTATTCCGTCAGGCTCTCAAAAGGGAAGTTAAGATGCTAGGTGAGAAGTGTCGCAAAACCTTGGGAAATGGTACAAGTGATAGCATGAACTCTTGAGACTCTTCCTCTTCTTGCGGGTTTTGTCCCCAACTCCATCAATAGTGCGAGTACCTCATGAGCACTTTCGAAAAGTTTGTTGGGGGGCAAAATGAAGCAGAACTTGATATTTGACAAAAGCAAGATATCAAGGGGCAGAGGTCTAGGTTACGATTGGCTAGAGCATATCAAGAGACAACCACCTAAAGTACTTGGAAGAGATGAGAACGGGCAGACAGTTATTCTTAGGGACAGTGTTTCTGCGACTACTGTTTTCATGTCCGCAAGGATCGTTAGGAAAAATCATACCTCACAGTCTGTTCAGTCTCAAAAGAATGCTCCACAGAGTTTACCTAGTCAGAGTGTTCCCCTACCAATCCTGCGCCTGAAAATAGCGGAGGAGTAGTTTGCACCTTCTGCGAAAGGATAGGACACACTGACCTGTACTGCTTCCGCCATGATAAGAAAGCACGTGAGGAGAGCAGGAAACAGGCTAGAATTCAAGACCCTCCTAAGAAACCTGCACCTAGGTTCATTCTAGCTCAGGCTAAACCGGTGGGTAAACGGGCAGGACATGGAGCTCAGCCTTCTGTTGTTCGTCCTGTAGCTGATCTGGGGCATGAGCAGCATCGTCTTCAGGACATACCTCCTATTGGCTACAAAGGTGAGCGTCTGCGACGTGAAGTGCCAGCTCCATGGTGGAGGAATGGCAAGAAAGGAAGAAAGCGCGGATAGGATGCACCTGCCTCAGCTCAACGGCAGGCTGCTTCTAAGTGTTGTCGCCACATGACCAGAAACTCTCAGTGGTTCTCCTCCTTAGTCTGTGAGCCCTAGGGTGAAAAAACCACCTTTAGGGATGCTTCGTCAGGTCGTGTGCCTGCCCGAGGCTCTATCCAGGTTAGTGACCAGGTTGTACTTAAGGATGTGTCCCTTGTTAGCAAGCTTCACTATAATTTGCTTTTGATTTCTCAGCTGATTGATGAGGGTTCTAAGGTTCGTTTTAAGCAAAATGAAAGTTGAATTCTTGATTCTTCGGAGAGTTTTCTTTGCGTGATTCATAGATTGGGGGAGTTTTTCGTGTTGATTTTTTATCTTCGGTTGGCTCTTCTCATTGCTTTATTCATTCAAAGTCCCGTGACACCTCCTTCTGGAATAGGGGACTGGGTCACATTGGTTTTGATCACTTGACCAGAGTTAGCAACCAAGATTGATTCGTGGTTTGCCCAAACTCAAAATGGTCAATGACATAGTTTGTGCTCCTTGCTGGTATGGGAAGATGGCTGCCGCTACTCATGCACCAGTCTCCAAGGTGATGACTGATGAACCGGCAAAATTGCTTCATATGGATATTGTTGGTCCTTCCCATGTGCAGTCTGTGGGTGGCAAGTGGTATGTGCTCGTTGTTGTCGATGACTATTCTCGCTACTGTTGAGTCTATTTCATTGTGAACAAGTACGAAACATTTGGTCATTTTCGATCCTTCTTTCGTAAGCTTTCTATTGAGTTCGCAAGAGCGCTTCGCGCAAGCCGTTCAGACAACGGCACATAATTCAAGAATGCACAATTTGAAAGCTTCTGATCTAATTCTGGTGTTGAGCATCAATTCTCTTCTCCGCACGTCACCCGACAAAATGGTGTTGTGGAGAGGAAGAATTGCACTTTCGTAGAGATGGCTAGGACTATGCTTGATGAATATTCTACTCCTAGGTATTTATGAGCTGAGGCTATTTCTATAGTTTGCTATGTTTCACACAGGGTGTTTCTGAGGTTCAAGTTGTATCACACATCCTATAAACTTCGATATGGGCGTAAGCCAAGTGTTTCACATTTCAGTGTATTCGGATGCAAGTGCTTTATTTTGAAGTCTAGAAATTTAGACATGTTTGAATCTCGATCTTCATATGGCATTTTTCTTGGGTATACAGCTTCCGCGGTGAATTAACATGTCTGGGATAGGGAGAGGTGAAGAGTTGTTGAGACTTGCGAGGTGATTGTTGACGGTCAATATCTATAACTTTTTATACACTTTCGACCGTCAACATAGCTCTCAAATGACGGAACATGGACTAAAAATGTGCAAATTAACAAAGTTTCACAAGTTTTGGTAAGTTTCTGTCTCCAGGGACTTACTGAGAAAAATTAGACCCAAACCGAGGAAAAACCCCGGTCGGCCGACCGAGCCCTGGCCGGGCGACCGGCACCTAGTCCAAGCCAAGGTTGCCCTTTCTCCAAGGATTCTAAAAACACAAAAGGAGACTATCCCGACCGTACACTTCAAGCCGTTTTGATCCATGGGGTGACATTGCATTAGAGAGGAACACTTGGCTCTCAAGAAAGCCAATTCTACCGGCCTCAGCTGCCAAAGATCTACATCGTCAAAGAGGGATCCCATGCGAAACAGAAGGCCATGATCGACCGAAGCCTGGTCGTCCGACCGACTTGTGTCGGCCGACTCCCTTCTGATCCCCTTTGGATACTCCTTCAGCTAGGGAGAAGAGCATACGTGTCCCTACATGTGGCACACCCTCACTCGCTGCGTTGCACTATAAAAGGAGCCCCTCTCCTCATTTGCAAAGCAGCATTACGCTGCCCATTTATCAAGAAGAGTAGGTGAGAGAGGAGAGTTAGTGCGAGGAGAAGCCGGCGTGTTGGCATCCCTCCACCAGAGCTCCTGAGCCGAACTCGGGTGTGAGTTTTGCTTCGTCTTCTATCGGTAACACTTAGTCCCATCCTTTATTTATAAAGCAAGTTTATTTCGTATACATTATCTCTCTGTTGGTATTAGGCTCGTGCTAGATCTTGAGTGCTAAATCTCTGTGCTTGGGTGACACAATAGATATTAGTGCTAGGTTTAATGGGAGTGCGTATTGAGTGACGTCCTGATACGTAGTACTGCTAGGAATAGACGTGGTGTCTAGACTAGTTAGTACTCGGTAGACACCTGATTCAACGGCTGAGCGGAAGGTAGTACATGGTGACAGCCCTGCTATCCGTGCGGTAGGTTGCGGAATCCGCCCCGTTATTCTCAGCCCAGTCGAGCCCAATCGGATGGTAGTGAATCGGCCGAGCTCCGATACAGAGTAGAAACTGTGTGTGGATTAACCTTGTGATGAGGACATCGCTACAACGGATACACCCATGGGATCAACGACCAAAGACTTCCCTCCCGACCAGCAGCCAACGACCAACATTCAAGAACTAATTACCCGAACCCGAGCGCAACAACTAAACTATCAGGTGAATTCATTTCTCGGGTTACATAATTCAAATTATGAGAATAGACCGCTGCCTAATAATATTCTTATACATAGGAACTTGGACATGCACCAGCTTGGAGGCATTAACTCACCAACAAGAGCAATAAAGCATGGTGGGAAAGCAAAGTGATTCCACTCGGCCATCAATGACCAGTATGAACTAAAAATGGTCTAGAGAATGCAAACGGACTCCGATTGGAACGTGTGAGCACTCATTGGAAAGATAACTTCGCTATCTTTCCAACGGATCCAACCACACCTTCAAACTCCAAGTGAGCTGGCCGCAGCAGTCAAAAACATCTCGCGAATAGAGCCAGTCTTTTGCTCTTCTTGGGTGCTGCGTCACCATTAATTTGGGCTGAGTCCCCATGTATTCTTAGTGCGTGTGAGCACCTTCTAGAAGCCATCTCCCTGCTCTTTATATAGGACAAGCCTCTCCCTTTTCTCCTCAGGTTTTTGTTTATTTGTTGTTGTCTTCCAGAATGGAGAAACACTCTCGAAATCCCTAGTGTCGGCTGACCTATCGATTCCGAGCTTCAGAACCTCAGTTCGAGTGTGTGCTTTACCCTTGTTCTTGCGAGTTCTTCGATTGCTTGCAAGGATAGACCTTCGTGGTCAGGTCATCCGGGCTTTGGCACGGTTGATAACAATCAGGAGTGTGGTTTAGCGATTGCGGGCGCTTATCCTTGTGTGGTTTGTAGCCGGATCGTCAAAGTCATTCTCCGCCTAAATCGAAGTTATCCTCTCACCGGAAGATCGGGAACCCGATAGCGCATCATTTGGTATCAGAGCGCATCATGATAATATTCTTTAACGGTTTTACTCCCTTGTTCTAAGCATTGAATTTTGTTAAATAAATGCTCATCATAATATTCACGAACAAATTCAAATCTCAAATTTTTTTATTCCATTCCAATTTGTAGGTTTTCTCTCTTTTTTACAAACATACTTCCATAGAATTAAAGCATAATCAGTAAGCGCACTAGCGGCAAAAGTAATCTTTTCATGTTCAGACAAAGCATGAACTTCAAATTGTTTGTCTACCGCTATTTCCCAATCAATATATGCATCCGGATCAAAGTTTCCAGCAAATGGAGGCAATACAGATTTGATTTTATCTTGTTTATTAGTAAGAGATGAAGTGCTGGTGTTGTTGATGTCGTGATTCTTTTTGGACCGTTGTAAACTCGCATGGAACACACGATCCAAAGGTGTCAAGCGTTTCTTGTCACATTGTGTGAAGAGACCTGTCATTGTTAGTAGCCAACAAGGATAAACACAAACATATGTAGTCCCCTATCAACTACGAGGATGTGGCTAAGCAAATCGCTCACACTCAACTCGTTCTATCAAGTTCTTACTAATTCTTACCAGGCTGAACAGAAGGTGTCGGCAATCGGCAAGATAGCAACTCTCAGAGATATGATGTACCGATGCCAGCCACTAGTACCTGGTTAGTCGTAGTTTCTGTGGAGCTGTAGGTGGCTGAGAGTAATATCAAGGAACAGCTAGAACCACATTAGTCAAAGAAAAGCTGAATAATCGTTCAACGGTGGTAACGTGCTGGTCTATGCCTAACCGTACTAGACACGCGAGCCGGGACACAAACATCGTCACGAGAATTCAACTAGCACACTTCAAAACAAGCTCCTTTTTTTCACTTTCTTTTCTTTAGTGCGGCTCTTTTATATGTACTTGCCTTTTCTCTTTTCTTTTTTTTTTGGTGCCTTTTTTCACTTGCCTCTATCTTTTCTTTGCACTTTTAAGATTGGACAGCACGGGCTGCGAGCATCGGACGTAATTATGGGCTGCAAAAACTCAGAATCTGAGAAACACTTCTTTACCAAAGTTGTAGACAATCTTCTAAGCTTTCCAACAAGTATAAGAACGCCCAATTCCAATATCAGACGTGTGTGTCAAGCCTGATTTTCTGAATCAGTCCAAATATGCACTTCCCAATATGGTAAGTATTTATCCGAAATTTTACACCCAGAAGATGCCCGAATCAGATCTTGAGTTGAATACCAAAGTTGTAGAGCACGACTTCCCCTTTTCAAAGAGTGCAAGAACACACCAATCCGAGTTCGTATGAGGATTTTATGTCCAAAACACCAAACTGGACAGAATCTGGAATCTGAAACCTACTTGGATTGGAATTTGAAACCGAGTTCAACTCTGTGGAAATTGACTCTAACTCAGAGATAAAAGTGAATCTGATTTGAAGATGGAACCTACTCTGATTCAAATACGAACCTTACTTTGATTTGAGGACAAAACCGATAGTGACGCAAAACGTGAGGCGAACTCGAAACTCTAAACGGGAAGACACTAAAACCAGCACACGACGCGACGATGCAACGAAAACTCAACAAACAAAGACTATGTGATAAAAGCAAGAGGCTCGAATTGGCTTGGACAAAAGCATTCTTTTTTTTGTGGCAATGTGGCAATTTTCTAGACTCTAGGTAAAATCAAAACAAAGAACAAGAAATCTCTCACCGATTAACCTGGCGCTCTGATACCAAATGATAGGGGCAGGGGTCCGATCTTTCGATGAGAGGAGGATAACTACGATCTGGTAGGAGTCGATATTGGCGGCCCGACTACAACCATCTAGGACGTTGCGCCTTAGCGACCGGTACACCAACTCCAAATGGTTATTGACCTCGCCGGAGCGCGATCAACCTGACCACGAAGGTCCATGATCCTGCAAGCGATCAAAGAACTAGCAAGAACAAGATGAACAAGCAACTCACTTACAGATATGCATTAAGATCTCACAGATAATATCACAAAGGTGGGGTTCTGTAACGATAAACAGGCGGTCTAACCGACACGCGCGAATACCGGTATGTAGCAAAGGCTAAAACATAACTTAAACAAAACCCACTTTACATATGACGGGTGGCCATCTATTTATACGCTATTTAGGTCGGTTTTCTACAGTACTGCTTCAGTAACCGACCTGCTACAGTGCATATGTCTAGGTACATTGTATTCTTGCATTACAAGTAAGCTAGTTGGAAAGCGAGGTGGCTACGGGGGATTGTCCTGATGACACCGGACGAATTCTGAGTTGAGGATGGATCCATTGGAAAGATCTCGTCGTGGGCTTCTCCGTGGATACCAAGAAGGTCCAAAACGGAGTTCGTATGCGGCCTGGGCGTCTGTTCGAATGTTGGCTAGGGGTTGATGGTCGAACTGGAGTATAATTCGATCTGACTTGTAATTTGGTTTTCTTTCATGCCTTCCTTTGACCGACTTGACAAGCAGGGCTTGTAGACATAGTAGATATGGATATACGCCTTTGTTTAATATGCCATCACGTATGGGAGGCGGCCAAGGTGGTGGCCTAATTGCTGGATGTGATGGTGCCATGTCCGAAAGCCGAGTCAGCGGCCGACTTTGTGATAGTCGTGGCAAAGGTGTAGATCGCTAAAGCCATGTAGATGAAAGCATCATAGTAGAAGTAGCCGTGGTCATATCGATGCCAAACATGGTCGCATCACCTGGAATCGAGGAGATCGCGTAGAACCGCTCAGATGCCAATCCGACGAAAGAGTAGATTAATTGATGAGGACATCGCTACATCGGATACGCCCATAGGATCAATGACCAAAGTCTCTCCTCCCGACCAGCAACCCTTGACTTGCATTACAGGACCAATTACTCGAGCCCGCGCGCGACAATTAAACTATCAGGTGAATTCGTTTCTCGAGTTACATAATTTAAATTATGAGAATAGACCGCTGCCTAATAATATTCATGTACTTAGGAACTTGGGCATGCACCAGCTTGGAGGTATTAACTCACCAACAAGAGCAATAAAGCAAGGTGGGAATGCAAAGGGATTCCACTCGACATTCAATGATCCTCCCTCTGACTTCAAAACGACCTAGAGAATGCAAACGGACTCTGTTTGGAACGTGTGAGCACTCATTAGAAAGATAACTTTGCCGTCTTTCCAACGGATCCAACCACACCTTCAAATTCCAAGCGAGCTAGCCGCAGCAGTTAAATTAATCTCGTAGACAGAATCTGTCTCTTGCTCTTTTTGCGTGTTGCATCACCATTACTTTGGGCTGAGTCCCCATGTATTCCTAGTGCGTGTGGGCACCTTCTAGAAGCCATCCCTCTCCCTATATATTGGGAGGACTCTTTCTTTTTCTCCTTAGGTTTTGTTCATTTGTTGTTGTCTTCTAGATTGGAGAAACACTCTCGAAATCCCTAATGTCGGTTGACCGATCGATTCCGAGCTTCAGAACCTCAGTTTGAGTGTGTGCTTTATCCTTGTTCTTGCGAGTTCTTCGATTGCTTGCAAGGATAGACCTTCGTGGTCAGGTCATCCGGGCTTTGGCACGGTTGATAACAATCAGGAGTGTGGTTTAGCGATTGCGGGCGCTTATCCTTACGTGGTTTGTAGCCGGATCGTCAAAGTCATCCTCCGCCCAAATCAAAGTTATTCTCTCACCGAAAGATCGGGAACCCGTGAGCCCATCATTTGGTATCAGAGCGATGGTTGACCGGTGAGTTTGTATCTTGTTTATTTGTTTGTGTTCTTCCTATAGTACAGAAAAATTTCCCCACAAAAAGATTGTTTACCGTTGTCCAAGCCCCCTTGTGCCTTTTCAATCGGTTATTTTAGTCTGCTAATTTGAGTTTGTGTTCGTTCTAGTGTTGTCTTGTTGCTGTTCATCATCTTGTTCTTCTCCCCACCTCAAAATCAACCCAAAAACACCCAAAAACAAACCATCAATCTCGTCCAGAAATTTTTCATTTCTACAGTCGTCACCAAAAACGCCATATCTCCCAATTCCCTTGTCCTTTTTGAGTGAAACCAAAAGCAGAAGATCTCAGACTTGTTCTTCTATCATCAAACCAATTCTCAACCCCATACATGAAATAACCAAGGAGTTATGATGTTTGATTCAGACCTTGTTGTTCGTTTTGTTTTCCGAAAGTTGGCCCAAAACAAAAGTTGTTGAAAAAGCCGTCAGGAAGAAGTGTAAAAAATTTCATAAGCAAAGAGGCACCTGACAAAACGTTACGGCCAAAATACCAATCTGCTGTCTTGTGGGCAGAAAATAGCAAACTGCAAAGTTTGATCTATCTTGTGTTTTTGTTCCATAATGCAAATCCGTGACTTGCTGAGTGTCTAGGACTTGTTGTCATCTCCGCATACTTGTTTAAGCCTATTATTGATCTTTGTTTGATCAGCAACATAGGCTATGTGCTAGTTTGAACACTTATTCAATCTGTGCAAATATGAAATTAGCTGATTGTTTCCATTGCTACTCATACATAGCTTGTCCAAGCTCCACTTTCTACTAACCATACAGGTGATAGCTTTGCAATCGCTTTACTCACACTTAAGATCGGTTTATCATGAACCAGCCGCCGGTTGAACCACTTGCTGCATTTGTAAGAATTGGTAAGAGCTTGAGAGATGTGACCCCCAATAATTCCAGCACCTAGTAGTTGATAGGGTTTCACATATTTTTGTGTGCTATCCTTGTTTGCTACTAACCATGGCAGGGTATTATGGACATAATGGTTCCAAGCAATATCGTCAGAATGGAGCAATTATCATAGCTAGCAGTAAGCAACGCCGAACATCGATCCTGACAGATTTGTGCTGCACTTTCCATGAGAGCTCTCCTCATGTTGGAAGGAAAATTTGTCAGATCAACATGAATGATGCAACATCTCCAAATCATGAACAAGGTAATTTAAAGTGTATCTTGCCTCCTCTCGGTATTACATACCTCTAAAGCTTTCATTGATTGGGAAATTGCGGTTGACAATGAATTTAGAAAATATGACTTGTCTGAAAAACAAAAGATTAAGGCTGCCACTAGTGTGCTGAATGGATTTACGTCAATATGGTGGAATACTAGAAAAGATGGACAACCTCATAACTGGAATGCCATGAAAAGAATTATGAGAGATATGTATGTTCCTGATTACCATGCTGATTTCTTGAACACTAAACTCCAACGTTTAAAACAAGGCAATAAAAATGTTAAGGATTACTTTGGACAATTGCAAAATCATTTGTTGCGCTGTGGTTTAGATGAATGTGAGGAAGCTACTAAACTTTGGTTTTTGAGAGGACTTAATCAAGAAATCCAGAACATTCTTGTTAATAAAAACTATAACTCACTCTCTCATTTGGTTAAGCTTACTTGCAAAGCTAAAAATCATATTTTGGAAGAAATGAAAATGCTTGATGCTAGGAAGGAAGAGGTTTCTAAATCTTATGAATTAATTTGCGCAGAAAAAGATAATTCAATGGATAATTTGCATGCTCTTGTGCCTCCCTCTTCGACTAACCTTTTGCAGGAGATTGTAAAGAATGAAGAGATCGGAATTGATATGGTCGAGCATGGGACATTTTCTTCGACCATGGTGTTAGATGAGATTACACCTTTTATACCCACTAACCAGATCATGGTTGATGGCAATTGTGCCATTGTTGGCCCATTGTCTAATGAAATAATATATATCGCAACATAGTTGTTGATGAAATATTGAGTGCTGAGCAATTTACACCAGTTCAAGAGAATGTTAATGGGATTACCATGGTTGCCAAAGAAACACCTGTTACAACACCTACATCATCTGAGAAGAACATTAAAGGTAATAATGGTGTTGAATCGATAGTCATCCATAAAGAAGAGGTGAGTTCTTGCATCAACACTTGTGCTGAAAAAAAATATCGTTCTCTGAATTTAATATTCCTGATTTGCATAATATTGAATTGATTACTCGCGGCAAAAATCTTAACAAAACATTTCAAGAAAAATCTTTGTGCTATATGCTATTTGATGAACCTGTTGAACTGTCTAGTGTGATTGACAAGGTTGCTGTAATTTCTAGTTCCAATTCACTAGATAGTACTTGCAAATTTTATTTAATTAGAGATTATGGTGTGAACAACACGTTTCATATATGTCAAATGTTTATCACAACCGATTTGCTTACTGATTTAAAATTAAATTCTTGCAACACGCCATCCATTGTGTCATATTGTGGTAGCTCGCGGATAAAGGAATTGTTTGATGATCACTGTTTGAAAAGAGATCTCCATTCATTTGCTCATATGTCACATGTGAATCACTTGTTAAAAATCTGTATGGCCCAAATAAATTATGTTATCTTCCAAACAACTTGACACAATGTTTAGTAAAGTTGAGGACAACATTCTTTCAAGCATGCCGAAATGATGAGAATGAATGGTTTATGGGAAAAACATTGCATAATTGTTTCTATATTGAAAGCGAGAATGACAAAACAATTGATGTATACATATACCACGCGTACACGTTGTTCTTTTTCTCGAGGACCTTTGCAGATTGTCAAAAGACGAGTATGTGTATTCGTAAAGGGAAGAATGAGAAGACCATGGCACCAATGCATATGTGGAAGTGCTCCTTGTTCTGGAATCTAATTCGTCCCCCAGAAGCACATCAAGATTTTACGTCATACTATGCAATAGAAGATCAACTGGAATCGAGGACGACTCCAAATAAAGAAGGGGAGAATGATGAGGACATCGCTACATCGGATACGCCCATAGGATCAACGACCAAAGTCTCTCCTCCCGACCAGCAACCCTTGACTTGCATTACAGGACCAATTACTTGAGCCCGCGCGCGACCATTAAACTATCAGGTCAATTCGTTTCTCGGGTTACATAATTTAAATTATGAGAATAGACCGCTGCCTAATAATATTCATGTACTTAGGAACTTGGGCATGCACCAGCTTGGTAACTCACCAACAAGAGCAATAAAGCAAGGTAGGAATGCAAAGGGATTCCACTCGACATTCAATGATCCTCCCTCTGACTTCAAAACGGCGTAGAAAATGCAAACGGACTCCGTTTGGAACGTGTGAGTACTCATTAGAAAGATAACGTCGCCATCTTACCAACGAATCCAACCACACCTTCAAATTCCAGGCAAGCTGGCCGCAACAGTTAAATCAATCTCGTAGACAGAATCTGTCTCTTGCTCTTTTTGGGTGTTGCATCACCATTACTTTGGGCTGAGTCCCCATGTATTCCTAGTGCGTGTGAGCACCTTCTAGAAGCCATCCCTCTCCCTATATATTGGGAGGACTCTTTCTTTTTCTCCTTAGGTTTTGTTCATTTGTTGTTGTCTTCCAGATTGGTGAACACTCTCGAAATCGCTAGTGTCGGTTAACCTATCGATTCCGAGCTTTAGATACTCAGTTTGAGTGTGTGCTTTATCCTTGTTCTTGCGAGTTCTTCGATTGATTGAATGGATAGACCTTCATGGTAAGGTCATCTGGGCTTTGGCACGGTTGATAACAATCAGGAGTGTGGTTTAGCGATTGCGGGCGCTTATCCTTGCGTGGTTTGTAACCGGATTGTCAAAGTCATCCTCCGCCCAAATCGAAGTTATCCTCTCACCGGAAGATCGGGAACCCGTGAGCGCATCATTAATGGGACCAAAACTAATTTTCTTTCACAACCGTCTTTTGTGGAGCATCGTGGATAACAACCACACCACAATTGTGGGGGGTGCCGCTCGGATTGCCACGAGTACCCTGGAAACGAGGAGATCGCACGGAAGGCTCAGAAGCCAATCCAGAGAAATAGGGGATCATGGGGGCAAAAATAGTTTGCTTTCAAAACAGTCATTGCTGGAGTAGCGTGGAGTTGAACCATACCACAATTGTGGGGGTTTGCCCCTCGGTTCGCCACGATTCTCCAGGAATCGAGGAGATCGCAGCGCAGAAGCCAATCCGAAGAAAGAGGGGATTAAGGGGACCAAAACTAATTCTCTTCGAAACCATACTTGGAGGAGCATGATGCTGTCCAACCACATCACAATTGTGCGGGGTTGCCCCTCGAATCGTCACGAAACACCTGGAATTGAGGAGATCGCGTAGAACAACTCAGAAGCCAATCCGGAGAAAGAGGGGATTGAGGGGACCAAAACTAATTTTCATTCAAAACCACATGACAATTGTGCGGGGTTGCCCCTTGAACCGCCACGAGTAGGGTTTGTGACTGAGAGTAGATAGTTGAATGGAGTGGTGATCTATGCTCTGGAATTGAGGAGATCGCGTAGAACAACTCAGAAGCCAATCCGGAGAAAGAGGGATTGAGGGGACCAAAACTAATTTTCATTCAAAACCACATGACAATTGTGCGGGGTTGCCCCTTGAACCGCCACGAGTAGGGTTTGTGACTGAGAGTAGATAGTTGAATGGAGTGGTGATCTATGCTCTGGAATTGAGGAGATCGCGTAGAACAACTCAGAAGCCAATCCGGAGAAAGAGGGATTGAGGGGACCAAAACTAATTTTCATTCAAAACCACATGACAATTGTGCGGGGTTGCCCCTTGAACCGCCACGAGTAGGGTTTGTGACTGAGAGTAGATAGTTGAATGGAGTGGTGATCTATGCTCTGGAATTGAGGAGATCGCGTAGAACAACTCAGAAGCCAATCCGGAGAAAGAGGGATTGAGGGGACCAAAACTAATTTTCATTCAAAACCACATGACAATTGTGCGGGGTTGCCCCTTGAACCGCCACGAGTAGGGTTTGTGACTGAGAGTAGATAGTTGAATGGAGTGGTGATCTATGCTCTGGAATTGAGGAGATCGCGTAGAACAACTCAGAAGCCAATCCGGAGAAAGAGGGATTGAGGGGACCAAAACTAATTTTCATTCAAAACCACATGACAATTGTGCGGGGTTGCCCCTTGAACCGCCACGAGTAGGGTTTGTGACTGAGAGTAGATAGTTGAATGGAGTGGTGATCTATGCTCTGGAATTGAGGAGATCGCGTAGAACAACTCAGAAGCCAATCCGGAGAAAGAGGGATTGAGGGGACCAAAACTAATTTTCATTCAAAACCACATGACAATTGTGCGGGGTTGCCCCTTGAACCGCCACGAGTAGGGTTTGTGACTGAGAGTAGATAGTTGAATGGAGTGGTGATCTATGCTCTGGAATTGAGGAGATCGCGTAGAACAACTCAGAAGCCAATCCGGAGAAAGAGGGATTGAGGGGACCAAAACTAATTTTCATTCAAAACCACATGACAATTGTGCGGGGTTGCCCCTTGAACCGCCACGAGTAGGGTTTGTGACTGAGAGTAGATAGTTGAATGGAGTGGTGATCTATGCTCTGGAATTGAGGAGATCGCGTAGAACAACTCAGAAGCCAATCCGGAGAAAGAGGGATTGAGGGGACCAAAACTAATTTTCATTCAAAACCACATGACAATTGTGCGGGGTTGCCCCTTGAACCGCCACGAGTAGGGTTTGTGACTGAGAGTAGATAGTTGAATGGAGTGGTGATCTATGCTCTGGAATTGAGGAGATCGCGTAGAACAACTCAGAAGCCAATCCGGAGAAAGAGGGATTGAGGGGACCAAAACTAATTTTCATTCAAAACCACATGACAATTGTGCGGGGTTGCCCCTTGAACCGCCACGAGTAGGGTTTGTGACTGAGAGTAGATAGTTGAATGGAGTGGTGATCTATGCTCTGGAATTGAGGAGATCGCGTAGAACAACTCAGAAGCCAATCCGGAGAAAGAGGGATTGAGGGGACCAAAACTAATTTTCATTCAAAACCACATGACAATTGTGCGGGGTTGCCCCTTGAACCGCCACGAGTAGGGTTTGTGACTGAGAGTAGATAGTTGAATGGAGTGGTGATCTATGCTCTGGAATTGAGGAGATCGCGTAGAACAACTCAGAAGCCAATCCGGAGAAAGAGGGATTGAGGGGACCAAAACTAATTTTCATTCAAAACCACATGACAATTGTGCGGGGTTGCCCCTTGAACCGCCACGAGTAGGGTTTGTGACTGAGAGTAGATAGTTGAATGGAGTGGTGATCTATGCTCTGGAATTGAGGAGATCGCGTAGAACAACTCAGAAGCCAATCCGGAGAAAGAGGGATTGAGGGGACCAAAACTAATTTTCATTCAAAACCACATGACAATTGTGCGGGGTTGCCCCTTGAACCGCCACGAGTAGGGTTTGTGACTGAGAGTAGATAGTTGAATGGAGTGGTGATCTATGCTCTGGAATTGAGGAGATCGCGTAGAACAACTCAGAAGCCAATCCGGAGAAAGAGGGATTGAGGGGACCAAAACTAATTTTCATTCAAAACCACATGACAATTGTGCGGGGTTGCCCCTTGAACCGCCACGAGTAGGGTTTGTGACTGAGAGTAGATAGTTGAATGGAGTGGTGATCTATGCTCTGGAATTGAGGAGATCGCGTAGAACAACTCAGAAGCCAATCCGGAGAAAGAGGGATTGAGGGGACCAAAACTAATTTTCATTCAAAACCACATGACAATTGTGCGGGGTTGCCCCTTGAACCGCCACGAGTAGGGTTTGTGACTGAGAGTAGATAGTTGAATGGAGTGGTGATCTATGCTCTGGAATTGAGGAGATCGCGTAGAACAACTCAGAAGCCAATCCGGAGAAAGAGGGATTGAGGGGACCAAAACTAATTTTCATTCAAAACCACATGACAATTGTGCGGGGTTGCCCCTTGAACCGCCACGAGTAGGGTTTGTGACTGAGAGTAGATAGTTGAATGGAGTGGTGATCTATGCTCTGGAATTGAGGAGATCGCGTAGAACAACTCAGAAGCCAATCCGGAGAAAGAGGGATTGAGGGGACCAAAACTAATTTTCATTCAAAACCACATGACAATTGTGCGGGGTTGCCCCTTGAACCGCCACGAGTAGGGTTTGTGACTGAGAGTAGATAGTTGAATGGAGTGGTGATCTATGCTCTGGAATTGAGGAGATCGCGTAGAACAACTCAGAAGCCAATCCGGAGAAAGAGGGATTGAGGGGACCAAAACTAATTTTCATTCAAAACCACATGACAATTGTGCGGGGTTGCCCCTTGAACCGCCACGAGTAGGGTTTGTGACTGAGAGTAGATAGTTGAATGGAGTGGTGATCTATGCTCTGGAATTGAGGAGATCGCGTAGAACAACTCAGAAGCCAATCCGGAGAAAGAGGGATTGAGGGGACCAAAACTAATTTTCATTCAAAACCACATGACAATTGTGCGGGGTTGCCCCTTGAACCGCCACGAGTAGGGTTTGTGACTGAGAGTAGATAGTTGAATGGAGTGGTGATCTATGCTCTGGAATTGAGGAGATCGCGTAGAACAACTCAGAAGCCAATCCGGAGAAAGAGGGATTGAGGGGACCAAAACTAATTTTCATTCAAAACCACATGACAATTGTGCGGGGTTGCCCCTTGAACCGCCACGAGTAGGGTTTGTGACTGAGAGTAGATAGTTGAATGGAGTGGTGATCTATGCTCTGGAATTGAGGAGATCGCGTAGAACAACTCAGAAGCCAATCCGGAGAAAGAGGGATTGAGGGGACCAAAACTAATTTTCATTCAAAACCACATGACAATTGTGCGGGGTTGCCCCTTGAACCGCCACGAGTAGGGTTTGTGACTGAGAGTAGATAGTTGAATGGAGTGGTGATCTATGCTCTGGAATTGAGGAGATCGCGTAGAACAACTCAGAAGCCAATCCGGAGAAAGAGGGATTGAGGGGACCAAAACTAATTTTCATTCAAAACCACATGACAATTGTGCGGGGTTGCCCCTTGAACCGCCACGAGTAGGGTTTGTGACTGAGAGTAGATAGTTGAATGGAGTGGTGATCTATGCTCTGGAATTGAGGAGATCGCGTAGAACAACTCAGAAGCCAATCCGGAGAAAGAGGGATTGAGGGGACCAAAACTAATTTTCATTCAAAACCACATGACAATTGTGCGGGGTTGCCCCTTGAACCGCCACGAGTAGGGTTTGTGACTGAGAGTAGATAGTTGAATGGAGTGGTGATCTATGCTCTGGAATTGAGGAGATCGCGTAGAACAACTCAGAAGCCAATCCGGAGAAAGAGGGATTGAGGGGACCAAAACTAATTTTCATTCAAAACCACATGACAATTGTGCGGGGTTGCCCCTTGAACCGCCACGAGTAGGGTTTGTGACTGAGAGTAGATAGTTGAATGGAGTGGTGATCTATGCTCTGGAATTGAGGAGATCGCGTAGAACAACTCAGAAGCCAATCCGGAGAAAGAGGGATTGAGGGGACCAAAACTAATTTTCATTCAAAACCACATGACAATTGTGCGGGGTTGCCCCTTGAACCGCCACGAGTAGGGTTTGTGACTGAGAGTAGATAGTTGAATGGAGTGGTGATCTATGCTCTGGAATTGAGGAGATCGCGTAGAACAACTCAGAAGCCAATCCGGAGAAAGAGGGATTGAGGGGACCAAAACTAATTTTCATTCAAAACCACATGACAATTGTGCGGGGTTGCCCCTTGAACCGCCACGAGTAGGGTTTGTGACTGAGAGTAGATAGTTGAATGGAGTGGTGATCTATGCTCTGGAATTGAGGAGATCGCGTAGAACAACTCAGAAGCCAATCCGGAGAAAGAGGGATTGAGGGGACCAAAACTAATTTTCATTCAAAACCACATGACAATTGTGCGGGGTTGCCCCTTGAACCGCCACGAGTAGGGTTTGTGACTGAGAGTAGATAGTTGAATGGAGTGGTGATCTATGCTCTGGAATTGAGGAGATCGCGTAGAACAACTCAGAAGCCAATCCGGAGAAAGAGGGATTGAGGGGACCAAAACTAATTTTCATTCAAAACCACATGACAATTGTGCGGGGTTGCCCCTTGAACCGCCACGAGTAGGGTTTGTGACTGAGAGTAGATAGTTGAATGGAGTGGTGATCTATGCTCTGGAATTGAGGAGATCGCGTAGAACAACTCAGAAGCCAATCCGGAGAAAGAGGGATTGAGGGGACCAAAACTAATTTTCATTCAAAACCACATGACAATTGTGCGGGGTTGCCCCTTGAACCGCCACGAGTAGGGTTTGTGACTGAGAGTAGATAGTTGAATGGAGTGGTGATCTATGCTCTGGAATTGAGGAGATCGCGTAGAACAACTCAGAAGCCAATCCGGAGAAAGAGGGATTGAGGGGACCAAAACTAATTTTCATTCAAAACCACATGACAATTGTGCGGGGTTGCCCCTTGAACCGCCACGAGTAGGGTTTGTGACTGAGAGTAGATAGTTGAATGGAGTGGTGATCTATGCTCTGGAATTGAGGAGATCGCGTAGAACAACTCAGAAGCCAATCCGGAGAAAGAGGGATTGAGGGGACCAAAACTAATTTTCATTCAAAACCACATGACAATTGTGCGGGGTTGCCCCTTGAACCGCCACGAGTAGGGTTTGTGACTGAGAGTAGATAGTTGAATGGAGTGGTGATCTATGCTCTGGAATTGAGGAGATCGCGTAGAACAACTCAGAAGCCAATCCGGAGAAAGAGGGATTGAGGGGACCAAAACTAATTTTCATTCAAAACCACATGACAATTGTGCGGGGTTGCCCCTTGAACCGCCACGAGTAGGGTTTGTGACTGAGAGTAGATAGTTGAATGGAGTGGTGATCTATGCTCTGGAATTGAGGAGATCGCGTAGAACAACTCAGAAGCCAATCCGGAGAAAGAGGGATTGAGGGGACCAAAACTAATTTTCATTCAAAACCAACTGAACACCTTGCTAAAATAATTTGTCAAGTCAAACTCTTGGCCTGGGAACTTCTGTGCTTGCTACATGAGCAGGTGTGAGCTCGTGTCTTGGGCTCTTGCTTCGTGAAAAGGTGTTATAGCTCTAGCAGTACAATCCAACCCGATATCTAAACATGCACTACGCAGTTAATTTCTTTGTGGACTTTATTATTGGCCCAAATCACTGTCACAAGCACATGTTGCTCCATTAAGCCATTTTGGGCTCATGTGTTGAGCATGGCATGCAGGTAATGGCTAGATTAATTATGGTGGTATTCTAATTGTAAATTTGAGGTATGGTGGGCGCCTTACCTCACCATAATGGAAGATCCGCCCCTGACTGTGAAGTTCCCTTATACCTTGGTCTTGAGATCTCAAAGTATTGAGAGTGTTAAATTGGAAGGGAGCCACATTGTAGTCCCAAAAATGTCTCATATCTGACATATTTGCAGTAATATAATTCTAGAATAATTTCCATCTATCATCCACCTTGTCTTTTATACTTATCCATTCTTCTTCCAATTGAGTGGAGATGTTATCCAGCCTTGTGTGAGTTGATTGAGTCAATCTTGCCACTTCTCCTAGCAATGTTGTGTTCGCTTCATGAGACACTCTCAAGGTATTAATTTTAGAGAGGATTTCATTCTGAGAGTTCCGTAAGTATGCTCGTTGACTCTTGACCAACTGCATATCTTCATATATTTCTTTTGGAAGGACTGAAATCGTTGTTCATACTATGCATCTGATCACCCAAATTTTAAAATGGTGACGTGAATTATCGCCAACTAGAAAACTGTTGCTCTGGTGGCACTTGATATTTTGCATGATTATGCTAAAAGTGTGACCTAGGAGGCTCAAATGGTTGAGGAGAGCCTCTAGGCGCACCTGATCCTCCAGCTTTATGATCATGTTCCTGTAGTTCAAAAGAAGCTTGCCGACCTTCATCAAATCTTGTTGTTACTACCAACTAGACCAGGTTTTGCATTGCACCAATGGATGATAGAGATGCACGATCAAATATGACCTCAGTCCTTGCATCTTCATTGAAATCAAGTTGCCTAGGAGAAATTTGACTAGGAGGAAGAATTTTTGTATGCGCACTCTCATAACTTTGAAAATTTGACATACTTAGAGGACTTGAAGCTACATACTCAAACAAGTTTGGTTGTTCATGATACTAACCATGAAGACTATGATGATATAGGTAGGGGCTAGCTTCATCAGAAGTTAGGAGTAAATTCATGATGTGACAGAGAAGGAATGTTTGCAGGACAAGTTGCTTTCCTCGACAAAATGTATCCTTGGTCCATCATTAACTTGATAATCATCTCCATCACTTTCACCATCTTTATCAGCTCCAATATCCATGTCACTTTCTTCATCATTTGGGGCAATACCTCTAGCAGGAGTGGGAGGAAGTCTTCTAGTCTCTCTGACTGCAATCCAATGTCATTCCTCATTTTGTATTGTTTAGAAAACTCTTTAAATTCCCTGTTGAACTCTGCTGATGAAATGATGTCCCTTCCAAATAGTAACAAGGTGATGAGTTGAGCAAATGGCAGAGGACTTGTCATCCTTTTGTATATGGCCTCCTCCATTTTTCCTATAAGGTAATCAGAAACATTAAATGCTTGCTTGCATAGGATAAGGTGTATGAACCATGCGAGCACTGGTGTGACAACCTCTCTATATCCAACCTTGGCATATAGTGTATGCCTAAGGATGAGCAACAATGCTTTTACTTCAGGAGCAAGGCACTTGACATTTGTTGGATGAAAGCCTTCATTTGTGTTCCTATAGAAATTCCATGATTCATTGATAGGTAGCATTTCTCCATACTACTTCCACCTTTTATCTGAAAACATCCTTTCTTGAATTCTAACACTTTTATTTTAGTTCTCTGTTCTGAAGCAACTTTTAATGTGAGGTGCCCAAAGTTTGCGTACTTTGCCATTCATTGCAAAAAAAACATAAAACCTCTATTTGTGCACCCACAACGAGACATAGAATTCAAGCACTCGGTTGGCATTCCAAGGGATGATTCTGTTTGACAAAAGAGCAGCCAGCCCAGGGGTTGAGTTCACACAATTATACAAGAAATTTGATCCTACCATTTCTTATATTTGTCCCTAATCCACATATTGCACCGATGAAAGTGGTCCTTTGTTGCCATTCCTGCTCTTTGTAGGATATAAAGATATTCCTTTGCAGTTTTGTTAAATCTTTCATTGATAGGTGCTTGATTCATGGAAGAACCATGACTTTTTTGAAGCAATATGATATTCCTCAGTTTTTCCACCTATTTTTTTATGATCTCTTTAGATTGTAAAGTTTTTCCTCAGTTTTTCCATGTTGAACCATGTTACGATCTTTTTATGATATTCCTCAGTTTTTCCACAGAGGGAACTTCTAATACAATCTCTTTAGATTCTCTTGGTGCCTCAAAAGTGTTGGGCACATATTCAATATCGTCTAAATTTGATGAGTATTTGTTGACGTCAAATAAACGCCAAATTTATACGTCACCATATTCCGGAATTTCGGCATTTCGGAGGGAAAAACAAGGTTTATACTAACATTTTATTTATTCTAATAAAGTTCCACAAGTTTTGATGAATTGTGGGTCTACAGGTACAAAATGGGAAAAACCAGAGTCAGACCGGGCAAAATGCCAGGCCGGCTGACCCACCCTAGGCCGGCCGACCTGGCCACGTCACCAATCCGGCTCTGTCTTCTCCCCAGTGGCATAAAAACACAAAATGAGGATATCTAGACCATCCACTGCTGTCGGTTTGATCGAATGGACAAGGTTGCTTCACAAATGAGCATAGGATTCCCTTGGATTCCTTTCTTGCGCATGTCCACTTGATCCACCGGCTTAAGGGGTTAACCTACACCATCAAGGGAGTATCCTAGAAGAAATCCATGGCCGAGAGGTGAAGAATGTGCGTCGGCTGACCCACCCTAGGCCGGCCGACCCACTCTTGAGCCCCTTTGGATTCCCCTTTGGAGGAGGGTTGGATGACATGTGTCCCTACACGTGGAGGACCCCGGTTGGCTGCGGAACACTATAAAAGGACCCTGTCGGTGTCTGGGAATCGCGCTCCTGAAGAGCAGCGAGACCACGGACCGACAGACGAGTTTGAGGTTGGTGGGAGGCCCAACGATAACCCTTCTCAGCAGCCCGGGTGGCGGCCGAGCCTGCAAGGGCTCAGGCTGCGCAGTCTTCTCGGACTAAGCCTGGTGCGACTTGATGATCCGGGTATGAATCCTTCGTACAGTGATAGAAAAAGAGAGGGAAGGAGGAAGAGAGGAAAAGGATACAAACCACGAAGACACAAGCGAGTTTATCCTAGTTCGAGCCCCCACTGCCGGGTAATAGCTCTACTCCAGCTTAGTTGATTATACGGTGGAAAACGGTACAAAGGTACCGAGACCGGGCTTGGAGGCACCGATCCCGAGCTTACAAGGGAGGTAGCTAAGGACTAAGACTACTGGTGAGGAAGCTTCGAGCGGATACGGCTTGTGCACTGGGAGTTAGGTGTGTCTGCTTCGGGATACCCTCGAGTGTCCAGAGATCCTCCTTTTATAGGCGCGGCGGATCGCCCGAAGCTGATGCGGTGGGCCCCGCGCTGGTCTTTGCTTTAGTGGTGAGCCCCTTGTCTCGTTCTAGGGCTCTGTCTGGTCTTGAACCTGCAGGGAGAAGCTAGTCAGGTTAGTACTGGGCACGTGTTTGTCTCGAGGTGCCTATTCGGGGAGGAAACCTTCTTTAGGGAGAAAGCACTTTCCCTTTATCCTTGATATAGCCTTGACTGGACCGAGCCAGCCTCGCGCCTCCCGTTGGGGACGTCGCGTAGCGTAACAACCATCCGCTGCCTGCCAAAGAGGGAAAAAGACACGACGGGCTGCTCGCGTGACCATCCCCGGGCTGCGGGTTCCTGGGGAGACACAGTTCGTTCCGGTCAAGGACGGAGAAAGTACAGTGGGACACGGCAGTTGTCGCCACCTGCCCATGGGTAGGCGGATCACCCGAGGGACCTTTTTCCCGGGCTAAGGATAGCCCGGGAGGCACATGGTGCCGCACGGTTTGACCTGGTCAAGCCCGGGGCAGCCACTGGCGGGTTAGGCGTCTCCTTTAGCATGGCTAGGAACGGCCTCTTGGACCCTCCGCTTGTGCGATGGGCCGGTACGCGGAATTGGCCCAAGGCCCGTCTCAGGATGGGCCGTTTATCCCCTCCAACGGTTGTGGCTGCCTCCGCTTCGGGGATCTGCTACGATTCTCCCACGGCAGGCCTTGACGTCGCTCGTGAGTATACAAAAGATGTTGCCGATGACCTTGAGCATACAAAAGAAAGCTTTAGCATGGTAGACGTGGTATTCAGGCGTATCCACCGTCTACATTGTTTTGAAGATGCAGATTTGGATCCATGCACCTCAAGTCCTAACGGCAGGGCAACATCTAATGACCTCAACATCCAATTGTTCGCCTCCCCGTTGCGCTTCAGGGAGGAGAGCCAGCGCGCGTTTACCAGCGCAACATTTTTTATCCACACGATAGAAAATGTAATGCCAAAGATCAGTCAGGCCCATTATAAATTTGGACGGAATGCACATCATACACAAAGAGGCATCCTTAATTAATTGGATTACCTCCGGCCGGCCGCCATGTCTTCTAGCTCTGATTCGTCGCCTCCTGAGTCACCACCACCTAAGTGATGGAGGCTCTCTGAGTTTTTCCAGTCCCCTGGGTGGCACCTCTTAGAGGGCACCAGATTGGAAGAGGATGAGGCGCCATAGTGGTTCGACGATGAAGATCTCGCTAACAATCCGGAGGGCGCTGAGGACTCCGACCCCGAACTCAACGGTGAAGACAAAGCGGACGACAATGGCGCGTCATCAGACAGCGGGGACGAGGGTGACAGCGAGGGAGCGGACAATGACGACGACGACGATGATAGCAGTGACATCGACCGCGAGGGTGACACTGATTAGACTTTTTTAGTACTTTTAAATTTTCTTAATTTCATGCGCATTTTCTTTTTTTTAGTCGAAACATGTAAAGTACTATTTATAAGGAATTTACTACAATTTTATAAGAATTTACTGGTGTTTATATTATTATATGGAATTAACTGGAATTTGTATTGTTTACTATAATTTAATGGATTTTATACTATTTATTAGAATGTTAGAATATTTCAAAACTTTTCGTAGGTTACAGTGAATGTATGCTATTTATGTACAATATTTACAATAATAGTGAACACCTCATTTTCCTAGTTTAAAGAGAATATACTATAATTTTCCTAGTTTAAAGAGAATATACTATAATTTTCCTAGTTTGAAAAAACACAACCATCACTCCCGGTTTAAACTTTTAACCGAGATTGAAGGCCTCTTCGGTGGCCGTTTTGGTTTGGCCTGGTTGGGTTGGGGCTTCGATTCTTCACAGTCACATCAGCCGAGAACAATAATGCCTGTGAGTCCCCCGTTAGGAATCGCTCAACAGTATCGCCATGACCGCCCTCAAAAGAATCGCCGCCTCCTAGGGCTTCAATCTCCACCAACATCGCATGGCGCCATGACCCACGAACAACCCGGAGCCCGTAATATCCTTCGAGCAAACGAATCTGGCAACCGCTCGTGCCAGTGGTGATGGGGCGCCTTCTCCGACGACTAGCGATTGCAACCAGGCATCCTCTGTCGCCTCCATTGGCCGCGAGGTGAGTGGCCCTCCGCGATTGACGTCGTCGACATGGAAGTCGATCGCCCCCGCGACAAGCTGTCTACGGGACACGGCGGCGTCGCCACGTCCCCGTCGGCTCTTCCGCGTTTACCCCTCCTCCTTCCTAGCTGTGTCCACTGTTGTTGCTCAGATTTGCCTCGGGGAGATTCCAACCCCTTCATCCACACATGGAAACGGCTGTCGCGCAACATCTTCCCCAGTGGCATCACCCCCAACAAATCGGCAAATCCGAAGCTCAAATTGCAAGGTAATCTCGCCCATATATACTTTCCCAAACATTGAGAGCACTTCAGTTTGGAATGGTTAAAAAGTTGGGTGTTAACTGGGGTTCAAACTTTGTATTAGGTGATTTCTGCAGGACCTTCACTTCATGGACTGGTAGGGTTCGTTTTGTGTTGCTGGAAGGATACATTCTATGTGTCTTCCCAAAAACTGTTGTTTTGTTTTCGTTGTCGCTTTGATTATTTTAGCAAGCTAGCACATTTATTGATAGTAATTGTGCATGCCACCGCTGTGTTTGTTGCCGCGCGAACTAGACATGGCGGACAATGGGAGCAACACACGTCATTGTTGGACAAGCCAACAGGTCCTCAAATTACTAACGGCTTGTGCTCAAGCAGTCGCATCTGGTCATCAGCCATGAAAATCCATGGACAAGAACAGATGGAAGTACGTTGTGCAAAAACTGGAAGACCGTTGTGGCATCACGCTCGATGAAAGCCAACTGACCAACATATGGGGAAACATGAAGAAAGATTGGTAGCTTTGGAAGAAGACCAAGCAGAAGACTGGGATTCAAGTTTCCAACACAGGTGCCATCATTGCCTCTGATGAGTGGTGGGCATCGTAAGTTGCTGTAAGCTTCTAAACCATAATCTCCACCATTTTAGTACTAGTTGTTTGACAACATTCTTTATTGATTTGATTTAGAGATTTCCGAAGCTTAATAAGTGGAGATACACTGGGTTGTCACATGAGGGGCTAATGGATCAAATTTTCGCTCCGCATACCTCAGTGAACCTACATGACAGTATGGGTAGTGCACCTATGTAGCACCTACCAAGCGACAAACGACGGAACGATGCCGAACCATCAAGTGTAAACAAGAATAAGTCGAAGACAACTAGCACGGATGCTCAAGAGTTGTGGTCCTCTTATTTCGACATGGTAGGAAGTATTATAAGCAGTCCGGTCCACCCAATCCTGATGGGGACAATAGGATTGAGTACAACGCTTTGATAACTGAGCTGAAGGAGCAGGGCGTACCAACAAACAATGAGTTTTTCCACCAAGCGACCTCAGTCCTCATGAACCCGCTGCGTCGTGCAGCATATGTGCTAATCCCAACCCTTGAGGAGTAGGTAGCGTTCGTTAAGCATGCGTTTCATGCTGATTTCCGGAAGTAGTATGTTTTCCATTTGTGATGTGGTTTTCCATTTGTGATGTGGTAATGCATTAGTGTCGGCCAGAAACAGTTTTCCATCATTTCTGTGATGTTATACTATTAACTTCTTGAAAACGATTGTAGCTTTAGCTCGGAATTCATTTCTGTGATGTTGTACCATTCATTATTTCTGAAGTGATGGTTTGAATGTTGTACCATTATGTGTGTGATGATAGTTTGCTGCAAACCAGAAGATTTGTGTGCATCTTCATATTGTTGTGTCGAATTCATTCCGGAAATTTGGCATATGGCTGCTACTGATTGCATATGGCTTGAGGTTTCTTCTGATTCAATTGGCAATAAGCTTAACCTCAGATGCTAATGCTTTTGTGATTCGCTTGCACATGAATTGATTGGCAGACAAAGAAAATGGTTAAAAGTTCAACCTTGTTACTGGATAAGTTGTGGCCAACCATAGCTGTCATTTTTGAACTTTTTCTTAATAGAAATTCTCTGTCCGTAAAAAGATTGTGCGCCCTTATATATCGACAAGCGAATTGCGTCCAACTGGTTAGCAGTGCGCGGCAATAGCGCGAGCTCACTGTGCGTCCATGGTTCGAGTCCCGCTTCTGTCCCCAGCTGACCCAAATTTTTGACAAAAAAATAACCATCACATCCGGTTTAATCACCCAACCGGGATTGAAGGCCTCCCGACGGAAGCAGTTCTCTAGGCCCGCATGTTTGTACACCTTTAATTCTGGTTGGTGGTTGCAACTAGGATTGATAGTGATATCAATTACGGTTGTTGTATCTAACCAGGAGCGATGTCCTAAACCGCGCCAAAACCCTGAACATGCTTGCTGCATCTTTTTACTCAGGATATTACAATATTTGGTACCTTGCTAGTGGTAATATGCTAGTGGATAATCAACTTGAGATCACAGCCATCACAGTACATTAGTGCATATTACATTGCCTTAGCATCAGGAGAATAATAGCTCAAGAGAATTATTCTTAACAGAACACACTACCAGATGAATTATGCTCAAGAGAACACAACCAGATATATTATGCTCAAGAGAACACAACCAGATATATTATGCTCAAGAGAACACACTTCAAATTTTAGTTGATTCAATAGGCAATAAGCTTAGTGCATCCACATTCTTCAGATTTTAGGTCTTCATACATAGCAATACAACAAACAGATTGATCAAATTTAGAGGTCTTGATAACCAAAATTTCCACAATTATGTCATACAACATATCCATCAGAATAACAGCAACATACATAGCTAGCAATAATAAAAATAATTTTAATTGAGAAGCCTGCTGCAGCAGTAAACATTCCTGAAGCAATCAAGTCTCGGTATGCGCCCATCCCACCATGGTCATTTAGAATAGGCTCGTACTCAAAGTTTGTCAGTTGTTCATCCAGCAAGTTGTACCCACCAGCATGGAGATGTTGTGATACATGAGTTGGTTTCTGTTTTAGAATGAAATTGTGAAGTGCCATCGCTGTCATGACTAGACAATATTGATTTTTAAGGTAAAAATTTAGAATGGACCTTAATATACACCATTTGTTCTTGAGCATTCCGAAAGCACGTTCGACAACACTTCTCAACTGACTATGACAGAAATTGAATAGACCTTGCAAGGTATCAGGTTGTGGCCCGTGCATGTGGTACGTGCAATGCCGATAGGGAGCTAAGAAATATGGTTCATTTGCATATGCGGAGTTCACTAGATAGTACTTCCATGCTGAAAGTGCATCTAGGCCCTTAAGTAATTTTGGTGATTAATGATCAACAATTATAGCGCTAATATTTTCTATTGGAGAAATGTACACAGATGTTATACAGGTTAAATTTTTCAGGTACAAGTTTAAATGTGATGGTGTACCCCTCAAACATGGATATGTTGCAAGAAGGCATCAAGACTAGTAATTATTTATAAATCTTTGTTTATTGAGTCATAGGGATGTCGTACTATAAAGAGGGATGCAATGGAGAAGCATATAAAGGTTCCTAAATGCTCAAAACAGGTATCTCGAATTCGTGTGACTTTTTCACTCAAAATACACTCTATACAGAACCTACAGCATCAGAACATCCGACGAGGGTCGGAACATCCGATGATGAATTCAGCCTACCTGTTTTCCATGCGATCCAGTAAGCAGTCCATCGGAACATCCGACGTGGGTCGGAACATCCGATGGCTGTAGGAACATCCGACATGGGTCGGAACATCCGATGCAGGATCATCTGCAGCAACGGCTGCTTTTCAGGATTCTCTATTTAAAGCCCTCTCTAATACCTGCCAAAAGGTTACTGACGCCCTGATTGGAACTTAATTCATATTCTTCATCATCTCAAGAGACTTTGTCTCTCTCATGTTCATCTTGTGAGATTTAGATCTAGAGAGATCAAGGCACCGAGTGCTCCTTGAATTAGAGTGAATCCTAATTTCTTCATCGCATTGTTACTCTTGGAGGCTTGAAGGGCTCCTAGACGGCTAGGTGTCGCCGTTGTGCCGCCGATCTTCGTGTGGTGTGCCTCCGGAGTTTGTGAAGGTGTGAATCTACCTCCGCAAGGAAAATGATTCATCTAGTGAAAGCCGGTGGGTGCTACGTGCATCACCAGGAGGGGATTAGGGTCTTGGTGATCCGGGCTTTGTGCCTTCCCTAACGGTGAGTAGGATCTCCCTTCAAAGATCTGAACATCGGTAAACAAAAATCGCCGTGTTCTTCGTCTTGTTCTTAAGTATTTGTTTTTACTATTGGTTTTGGCTTGTTCTGATTAGTCTTGAGTAGATCTAATCTTGGTTATGCGAGAAATCAATTTTACTGTAGGTTTTCGTCGTTTGCAGTACAACTAGGATCGGAACATCCGACGGACATCGAAACATCCGACCCAGATCAGAACATCCGACGCAGGGCTCTCTAGACCAGATCGAAACATCCGATCTGCATCGGAACATCCGACACGCTGGTCACTGTTTGAGTTTATTATTTCCGCAATTTCGTTTTATTCACCTATTCCCGCTCTCTAGGCGGTATAGCGATCCTTTCAATTGGTATCAGAGCCTAACCTCCTGTTTTGAGCTTAACAGCTTGGAGAATTATGCCAATAATGACAAAGACGTTACGAAGACCGGGACTCCAAGTGAAGGCAACAAAAGAGCTGCTATTCCTTATGTTTATCCTGATACAACATCTTCATCTCATGTCTCTATTCCCACTGGGTGTGCGCCTTATTTTGATGGTACATACTACCCACAATGGAGACATAAGATGAAGATGTATCTAATGTCTATCCATCCTTCTATTTGGAGAATTATAGAAACAGGTTTCAAGCCCAAGGAATCGGAGAATCACACTGCTGATGAGGAAAGAAACTCCTTCTGCAACTATCAAGCCGTTAATGCTTTGTTTGGTGCTTTGAGCCCGAGTGAGTTCAATCGGGTTGACGGACTTGAAGAGGCTAAGATACTTTGGGATACCCTCAAGGTAGTTCACGAAGGCACATGAAGTGTGAGGGAGACCAAGATAGAGGTTATTAATGGCAAGCTAGGAAGGTTCATCCTAGAACAAAGAGAAGATTACAAGACAATGTTTGATCGACTTATGGTGTTGGTAAATGAGGCCAAGGGACTTGGATGCAAGTCTCTCACTGATCATAAGGTGGTCAAGATTCTACTCCGGGCTATCACTCCAATCAATCGCCACTTGGTGCAAATGATCCGAGATAGAGACAACTATCACTCAATCACGCCGCATGAGGTGCTTGGAAGAATTCTTAGTGATGAGTTGATGGACCAAGAGGCTTCGAACATTAAAGAGCTGGCTCAATCTACAAAGAAGAAGAGCATTGTTTTGAAGGCGAGCAAAGTATCAAAGGTAAAGGATGATAGCTCAAGCAGTGATGAGGTAAAGGATGATAGCTCAAGCAGTGATGAAGAAGATGGGAAAATGAATATGGAAAAGATGACATTTTTTGTGAGGAGGTTCAATAAATTTCTCAAAAAGATTGGCTATAACAGCAAAGGCAAGAAGGATTCCGGGAAATCCAAGTCTTCAAGAAGTTCAAGGAGAAAATGTTATGAATGTGGTGAAACCGGACACTTCATTACCGATTACCCACACAAGAAGGAAAAGGAAGAAAAGAAGAAAGAAAAGAGTTACAAGAAGGACAAGGGGAAGAGCAAAAGAAACAAGAAGAGTTCAAGAGGTGAAGCTCACATTGGTGAGGAGTGGGAATCCGACTCTGACTCTGAATCCGACTTCGAGTTCGATAATGAGAGCATTGTATGCATTGGAATGGCTATCTCAAAAACGACCTCATCTCTATTTGGTGAATTGGCGGATGACGATGATGAACCATCAATGTGCTTCATGGCCAAGCACCCTAAGGTACCAAGACATTCTAAATCTCTAGTCAATTCTTATACTAACAATAGTGATGATGATGAGGATGATATGAGCCATGCTAGCTTAGTCAAGATGATGAGAAAATTTGATATGGGTAAGTTAACCGAGCTCATGGAGAGAGTTGAGCAACAAGATGAACTTCTTGAGAAAGGAGAAGACTTGCTCATCCTTGAAAAGGAGATAAACCTTCAATTTGAGAAGGATCTTGCATTGGAAAAGAAAAGGGTTGAGGAGATGACCAAAGAATTTTCTGAGGTTAAATCCAAAACAAACTCTCTTGAGATCAACAACACTTCACTTAAAGAGGAACTCATTTGTGCAAAGAAAGCACATAAGACTCTTCCTAATGCAACTTGTGACTCACCTCCTTCCACGAGCAACGGTTGTGCAAGATGCAACAATGTTGATGTAAATGCCTGTGCAACAAATTTCGCAACTTTGCAAGATTTTGCTAGTGAGAATGAGAAGTTGAAAAGTTTACTTGAGAATGGTATTCAAAGATCTTACAAATCGAGTAAGGGACTTGATAAGATCCTAGACAAGAGAAGAGGAAATTTCAAGAAGGCCGGACCTGGCTATGTCCCACCAAAAGGCAAGAAGGCGTATGTTGTGGTGGCTCCGGTCACTAAGCCAATCCATTTCGTGAGAGAGCAAAGCTCAAAAGCTCACGTTTCTCACTCTACTTTTAATGTTTCTTACATTCTTAGAAAGAATAATCTTGATAGAGTACTTTCTTATCATGTTGAACCAAAGCGTAACAATGCACCTTTGGTGAGATCATTTGGGTCCCAAAGGCTCTCATGACTAACCTCAAAGGTCCCAATCAAATTTGGGTATCTAAGACCAAAGCTTAAATTTTGTAGGAATATCTCTCCGGTGGCTCTAGTTGGGTACTTGATAGCGGTTGCACTCATCATATGACCGGAGAGAAGACAATGTTCACTCAAATTAATTGCTACAATCAACCAAGTGAGAGCATTACTTTTGGAGATGATAGTAAAGGTGATGTACTTGGTCTTGGTAAGATTGATATTTTCGAAGATCTTTTTCTTACAAATGTTCAACTTGTGGATTCATTGAAATACAATCTATTATCGGTACAACAATTTTGTGCAACCGATTACGATTGTATTTTTTCCTGTGATGGTGTGAATTTCGTTCGAAGGAGTGATGGTTTAATAGCCTTTAAGGCTCATCGAAAGGGAAAGCTCTATCTTGTGGACTTCTTCACGCATAGACCTAGCCCTGGGATATGCCTACTAGCTAAATCTAGCATGGGTTGGCTTTGGCATCGCCGACTAGCCTATGTTAGTATGAGAAACCTTCACAAACTCTTTGAAAAGGAATCACATCATTAGACTAACAAATGTGAAGTTTGAGAAATACAGGCCTTATAGCGCATGTCAAGCGGGAAAACAAGTTGGAGCACCCCATACGTCGAAGAACGTGATGACCACAACAAGATCTCTACAATTATTACATATGGACCTCTTTGGACCGATTGCGTACATAAGTATAGGAGGTAACAAATACGGTCTTGTTATTGTTGATGATTTTTCACGCTTCACGTGGGTATTCTTTTTGAATGATAAGTCAGAAACAAAAGGAATATAAAAGATGTTTATGAGAAGATCTCAAAACGAGTATGAAGTGAAGATTAAGAAGATAAGAAGTGATAATGGCAAAGAATTCAAGAACAATGATGTTGAAGAATATCTTAATGAGGAAGTCATCAAGCACGAATTCTCGGCTCCCTACTCCCCCCAATAAAACGGAGTGGTCGAGAGGAAGAATCGAACACTCATCGAGATGGCAAGAACCATGTTGAACAAATACAAGGTATCAAACATATATTGGGAGGAAGCCGTGAACACCGCCTGCCACGCCATCAACCGACTCTATCTACATAAGTTACTGAAGAAAACTTCATATGAGCTCCTTACCGGTAACAAGCCAAATATTTCTTACTTTAGAGTTTTTGGTAGTAAGTGTTATATTTTGAATAAGAAATCTAGAAGCTCTAAGTTTGCTCCTAAGATTGATGAAGGTTTCTTACTTGGTTATGGATCAAATGCTTACACCTATCGGGTTTTCAACAATACCACCGGTGTGGTTGAAATCTCGCGAGACGTAACATTTGATGATACTAATGGCTCTCAAGTAGGGCAAGTTGATCAACATGTGATAGATGAAGAAGAACCACCATGCGAAGCTATCAAGAAAATGGCTATCGGTGATGTCAAACCACAAGAAGGTGTCAAAGACGATGATTCATCCCCTTTATCAACTCAAGCCGAACCTCCAATAATTATTCAAGAAGATGAGAATGACAAATCAAATGAAGGTGATGATGAAGATCCTACACCACCAAATGCACATCCACGAGTATGCCAAAATGTTCAACGAGATCATCCCGTCGAAAACATCATCGGTGATATAAACAAGGGAGTAATTACTAGATTTCGTCTTTCAAATTTTTGTGCATTTTACTCGTTTGTCTCCTCTCTCGAGCTGCTCAATATAGATCAAGCTATCAAGGATACCGATTGGATTATTGCCATGCAAGAGGAGTTAGATAACTTCACTAGGAATGAAGTGTGGGAGTTGGTGAAAAGACCGAAACAAAATGTCATAGGTACTAAATGGGTCTTCCGCAACAAACAAGATGAACATAGTGTAGTGACAGGAAACAAAGCACGGTTGGTTGCACAAGGCTTCACACAAATCGAAGGTTTGGATTATCGTGAGATTTACGTTCCCATAGCAAGAGTAGATGCTACTAGAATTTTGATTGATTTTGCTACTCACCACGGTTTTAAGTTATGGCAAATGGATGTCAAGAGCGCTTTTCTTAATGGTCCACTCTCCGAACTTGTGTACGTTGAGCAACCACCGGGGTTCGAAGATCCAAAATATCCAAATCACGTCTACAAACTCAATAAGGCGCTTTATGGGTTGAAGCAAGCACCACGTGCATGGTATGAGGGTCTGAAGGATTTTTGGTAAGAAAAGGTTTCAAAATAGGTAAATCTGATCCTACCCTCTTTACTAAGCTAGTAGATGATGATATCTTTGTCTGTCAAGTTTATGTTAATGATATTATTTTTTGATCTACTAATGAGTGTTTTTGCGAGAAGTTTAGTCGGTTAATGACTAAACGTTTTGACATGTCAATGATGGGAGAGCTTAAGTTTTTCCTTGAACTACAAGTGAAACAAATAAAGGATGGAACACTTATTAGCCAATCACAGTACGTGAAAGATATGCTCAAGAAATTTGAGATGGGCGACGCCAAACCAATCAAGACTCCTATGCCAACTCACCTTGATTTAAATGTAAATGGTAAGGACGTTGATCCAAAGGTATATCATTCTATCATTGGCCCTCTTCTTTATCTTTGTGCATCTAGGCCTGATATTATGCTTAGTGTGTGCATGTGTGCAAGATTTCAAGTTGCACCTAAGGATTGCCACTTAGTGGCAGCCAAGAAAATCTTGAGATATTTGATACACACTCCCAACTTTGGCCTTTGGTATCTTAAAGGGTCAAACTTTGACCTAATCAGCTATTCGGATGCAGATTATGCCGATTGTAAAGTAGATAGGAATAGTACCTCCGGTACTTGCCAATTCCTTGGAATGTCGCTCGCTTCGTGGGCATCAAAGAAACAACATTCTGTAGCCCTATCCACAGCCGAAGCTGAATATATTACCGCAGGACATTGTTGTGCCCAACTACTTTGGATGAGGCAAACCTTGAGAGATTATGGCCTTAACCTCAACCACATCCCACTTTTGTGTGACAATGAGAGTGCCATAAAAATAGCCAACAATCCTTTTCAGCACTCCAGAACCAAACATATCGATATTTACCACCACTTCATAAGAGACCATTCAACCAAACGTGATATCGATATTACCTATGTGAGAACCGAAAACCAACTAGCCGATATTTTCACCAAACCCCTTGATAAGAGAAAATTCTACGAGTTGCGAAGTGAATTGAATTGACTCTCGGAATGTTGCTTGACATAGTGCACATATTGTTTGGTGATTGAAAAAGTTTTTTCTTTTTTTTTATGTCATCTATTTTACTATAGCTATATAGGTCTATATAAATAAATTGATTGATTTGGCTCTTCGGATATTCATATCCTATTTATTCATGGGTGACCCAAGTTTGATTGTTTGATATGCTTACGGGTCATTCATGTGTAAATTCAACTCTTAGAACTCCTCTCTATTCTCTCGGAGCGATCTTAGCTATACTCGAGGACTGTTCGGGATTCCTCCATCCGGTGGCGGTAACGGCGACGATGATGGTAATGATGAAGAGGTCACCGGCGGTCAGGGTTGTGGTGGTGGCTCCAGCAGCAGCGATCCAGAGTGGATCGAGTAGTCCCTTTTTGGCGTCTTGATGCCAAAGGGGGAGAAAGTTTATCTATCTATCCAATAAATTCCTCTGTGTGAAACTTGAATGTTTAACTATGTTTAAATGCAAAACTATGTTTTAAACTCGATGATTTATGTGGTACGCTGTGGTTGTAAGACCTATCTATTTATCTTGTGATGATGATGTAATGGTGAATTGCTAGTTATTTACTTTTCGTATTGTGTGATAAATCCTGTCATATTGCATTTAGATTCAAACTTGGCAACGATATAGGGGGAGCTCTTGTTGTTATTCTTGCCATAATTTTAGGTGGAGTTTCCAGCTATGTTCTAGTTTATAATTTCTTTGTGAGCTATAATTGTTGTCATCAATACACCAAAAAGGGGGAGATTGAAAGTGCATCTAGGCCCTTAAGTAATTTTGGTGATTAATGATCAACAATTATAAAGCTAATATTTTCTATTAGAGAAATGTACACAGATGTTATACAGGTTAAATTCTTGAGGTACATGTTTAAATGTGATGGTTTACCCCTCAAATATGGATATGTTGCAAGAAGGCATCAAGACTAGTAATTATTTGTAAATCTTTGTTTATTGAGTCATAGGGATGCCGTACAATAAAGAGGGATGTAATGGAGAAGCATATAAAGGTTGCTAAGTGCTCAAAATAGGTATCTCGAATTCGTGTGAGTTTTTCATTCAAAATACACTCTATACAGAACCTACACCATCAGAACATCCGACAAGGGTCAGAACATCCGATGGTGAATTTAGCCTGCCTGTTTTCCATGCGATCTAATAAGCAGTACATCGGAACATCCAACGTGGGTCGGAACATCCGATGGCTGTCGGAACTTCCGACGTGGGTCGGAACATCCGATGCGGGATCATCTGCAGCAACGGCTACTTTTCATGATTCTCTATTTAAAGCCCTCTCTAATACCTGCCAAAAGGTTACTGATGCCCTGATTTGAATCTAATTCATATTCTTCATCATCTCAAGAACTCTAGCCTTTGTCTCTCTCTTGTTCATCTTGTGAGATTTAGATCTAGATAGATCAAGGCACCAAGTGCTCCTCGAAATAGAGTCATCCAATTCTTGAGCACTTAGCGATTCCTAATTTCCTCTTCGCATTTGTTACTCTTGGAGGCTTGAAGGGATCCTAGACGGCTAGGTGTCGCCGGTGAGCCGCCGATCTTCGTGTGGTGTGCCTCTGGAGTTTGTGAAGGTGTGAATCTACCTCCGCAAGGAAAATGATTCATCTAGTGAAAGCCGGTGGGTGCTGTGTGCATCGTTGGGAGTGGATTAGGGTCTTGGTGATCATAGCTTTGTGCCTTCCCTAACGGTGAGTAGGATCTCCGTTCAAACATCCAAACATCGGTAAACAAAAATCACCGTGTTCTTCGTCTTGGTCTTAAGTATTTGTTTTTACTATTGGTTTTGGCTTGTTCTGATTAGTCTTGAGTAGATCTAATCTTGATTTTGCGAGATATCAGTTTTTACTGTAGGTTTTCGTCGTTTGCAGTACAACCAGGATCGGAACATCCGACGGACATCGGAACATCCGACCCAGATCAGAACATCCGACGCAGGGCTCTCTGGACCAGATCAGAACATCCGACCTGCATCGGAACATCCGACACGCTGGTCACTGTTTGAGTTTATTATTTCCGCAATTTCATTTTATTCGCCTATCCCCCCCTCTAGGCGGCATAGCGATCCTTTCACCTGGAAATGCAAAAAATGTAGAGTTACGTACAGTAATGCCAGCAATACATAATGCAGGATGTTTGGAAAGGTGATTGTACCAGATGGTGGAGTTGGGAATTCATTTCCATACTCTGTTAGGGTTTCTCGTAAGGCCATTGCATCGTGAGTGCTACCCGATCTGGCTGAAGCAAATACGAACTTGCAATCAAAGTCGACAATTGCAAGAAAGTTAATCGTAGAATGCATGTGCTGACTAATGAAACGAAGATTTGATCCTGGATCCATTTGTATCTTGATGTGGGACCCATCCATTGCACCAACACACTAAACCAACCATGGATGAACGTGAGGCATTGAGCGAACTTGGTGCGGCGCAATGAAATTTGGATCCCTTGGTTTGATGATATCAACGCCTAAGTTATATAATTTCCGTAGAATATATCTAAACCAAATACTAATCGTTGATCCAGATAATCCCATCTTATTCTCGCCCTAGGAATTTCATAAACCCTCACCCAACATCTAAAGAAACATAGCCGAACCCTGTATAGAGCTACCTTTCTCCCTTCCTTTATACCGTAATTAGCATTCAATGTTTCATGTAGTGTCTGTAAGCACTCAGGGGTCATTATGTATATGTTTCTGCATTGTCTTCGGTTTGTTAGCGTATCAAGAACCCACATATGACCGGTGTATCAAACTTCCTTAGGAGGTGCTCGAGTTGGACCATTGTTCGTTAATAAAGCGAGGTAAATTGTTAGAACAACAAGAGGGAAATCGTCATCGTCATCAACGTACCGTACAGGAGCCCCAATCATCTGCATAATTATTTGTAAATCTTACTACCTCCGTTCTAAAATTTAAGGCATATAATTTTTTTATTCAGTCAACAAATGTAAACTTTGACCATTAATTTTTTTATATTATATCATCAATAACTATAAAAATAACTTCACATCACATCATAGTACTTTCAAATACGAATCTAAGTATATCACATGCATAACATTGAACATATATGTTCCTAGCATAATTATTAGTCAAACATTCTAAACATTGACTTTTGAAAATACATGCACGCTTTACATTTTAGAACAGAGGGAGTACATTTGTAGAAGGATGCATATATGTGAAATTGTTCTATCTCCTCAATGAATTGAAGTAGGCATGGCAAGCAAAGGAGGCATGGCAGGGCAATGTACCATATGATTTGCAGGATAGGCGGATCTCCGGCGGAAGGCTTCTGTCGTCGGCGTTCAGGCCCCGCCCATCGGTCAGCGCCAGCTGTCACGAGTCTCACCTCTATAATACTGGGTAATATACATGCTGTTAAGCCCCATTGCAAACACAATACATACGGGTTATGTTGTTTAGCACGACGCATACAAACTTGATTAGAGTGTTTACAAATGTTGAAATAGCTAATACTACGACAAGGAAACAAATGGACAACATACGCCTACGTCAAACTGCAACCGTACAAAGTCTAGTGTCTGCTTATATATAGAAAGCAGATGGAATAATTAAGTACATATCAAGTTCAGTTCTAAACATGACATAAGAGATAAGGGTCTACGAACCATACTAGACACCCCTTGACTGGTCACTATCATAGTCTACGCCGTTGTCATGTAGCATGTATTGGAGAGAAACGCAATAGTTGTGATAGTCTGGATCACAATCAGATGGAAGCTGGATGCTCTTATTTGCATCAATCTTGCTTGAACTAACGTTGGTAACAACTTGAACTGGCATATGCGGCTGTTTCGCCTTTTGTAGTGCATCTTTTGCCTTCAAAGAGACCAATTCTAGCCTCTCTGGAATACCAGCAACGTTCATCAACGCCCCACCGAAAGGGAGTGATTTGGGACGAAGACCTGCCTGAAATATAATAATTTGCAATGGTATAGTGTAAACCCAATACGGAAGGTACAAAGGGCGTAATTACCGGAGCGGCGTGGAGATGAAGTGGCTAGCCTCTAGATTCCGCACCGGCGAACAGTTCTCCTCCTCGTTCCCCACCCAGCCGACGAGCAGTTGTCGTCGGTACGACGCCGCCGTCAACGCCGCTCCGTGGGATGAAACCCTGACTGACGAAGGGTTGCGGGAGAAATGAGGTTGTGGCCTCCCTATCTGGGATTGAAGGCCTCCCGACGCAAAACAGTTCTCTAGGCCTGCACGTCGGTACAACTTTAATCCCGGTTAGTGGTTGCAACCCGGATTGATAGTGATATCAATCCCGGTTGTTGTATCTAACTGGGAGTGATGTCCTCTAAAAGGATTGCGCGCCCTTATATATCAATAAACGAATTGCGTCCAACTGGTTAGCAGCACGCGACAATAGTGTGGGCTCACTGTGTGTACATGGTTCAAGCCCCGCTTCTACCCCTTGCTGACCTAAATTTTTTAAAAACATAACCATCAATCCCAGTTTAATCGTCCAACCGGGATTGAAGGCCTACCGACGCAAAGCAGTTCTCTAGGCCCGCACGTCAGTACAACAGTAATCCCGGTTGGTGGTTGCAACCGAAATTGATGGTGATATCAATCCCGTTGTTGTATCTAACCGGGAGTGATGTCCTCTATATGTCTGTTTTTCCCATTTCTCAAACTCACACAGCCTAAACCACGCCAAAACCCTAGGTCGACACCGCCGCCACCGGATTTGCCGCCGCCTACAACCCCTTTGACGCCACCGTCCGAGTTGCCACCGCCTACAACCCCTCAGACGACGCGCTCGTGGCGTCGCCACCTCCTACAACCCCTCCGACGACTCGCCCATGACGTCGCCGCCGCCCGTGTCGCCACCTATAACCCCACCGAAAACGCCTCCGCTGATGTCTCCCCCCATCCTAGAACCCTTCCGACAACGACGCCACCCGTCTCGCCGCTGCCTACAACCCTTTTGACGACGTGCCTGTGATGTTGCCGCCACCGATTCTGCTGCCCATTGTAAATTTATGTTTAATTTGACATACTACTATACAATTTTCCTTTTGTGACTTAAATATTGATGAATTGCATCCTTTTTGGTGTGCTTCTAGCAATCCAGCTTCTAGAAATCATTAATCAAGTGTCTTGCCACCGCTAGTGACTTAAGTCACTTGATTTTAAAACTAACCCACAAAATTTCTCATTGCTAAACCTTAACATCTATGAATACAGTGAATCCCTTTTCTTCTTTGGAATTTATGGAGCACTTGACATCGAGAAGACATCCTCTGTCTTTTTCGTGATGTTGGGTTGGGTTCAGTTCACATTTTATGATGTTGGGTTGGTTTCAGCTCACATATAAATTGGGGTGGGAAAAAAATGAAAACAAGACTTTTTCATGATTCATATCCTTGAGCACGATTGTGATGCCCTTAAATTTTTTAGCATGTGAGGTTACACGAACTCTTTGTTGTAATAGGCAGGGTTGTGACTCCTGCTCGAAGTGTCTGACACCACCGAGTAGGTTGCAAGTGATGCTGCAGGCGATCAAAATTCAAAACAAATGTGCCAGGAGAGGGGAGTCATACCCATGGAAGATATCATATACCACCCTGCGATGGAAGTTAAAAGCTATGAGGTTTTGTGTAGGAAGAAACTCTTTGTGGATTATCATAGCTAGTGTGTGATGACTTGTAATATCTCTATTGTTGGGAGTGTTGTCTAGTGGGATGGTAGTGTTAAAAAAGGTGTATGTAATAGTTAACTTTGTACATCTTGTGCCTTTCTCGAGGGGTGTGGTGAATGTCGTCCGGTGTCGCTGTGTGGTGTCCCCCATATGGGTACCCTTGAAAAAATCTACTCTTTATTTCCGTTATCTTTTGGTAATGGAAATTAGGACTCTACCCCTTTTTGAAAAACACTTTTCCTAGCATAAAGTAGGCCTAGGGATTCTCAATTTTCATCTTGTTTTTGCATTTGAAGCATATGTTCTATTCTATTTGGATTTTCTAGTATATTTCTAAATAATTGCAATCTTTATGTACATTTAGTGCACTCTTCTATATCGAGAATCATATTATTTTTTGCATTCATTCTCCAAATGGATTAAACATAGTAATCTAATAATGAATTTGTCACATATGCAGATGACGGGCAACGTGAACCATGAGTTTGAGGAACTGGCTTCCCACGGCCAGAACTATCTCACATGGGCTTCTGGTGTGTAGATCGTCCTCAGGAGTGGTCATCGGTGTAAAGTCCTTGAAGGACGAAAAACTACCGACGAGAAAAAACGTTCAGGCACTACACTTTCTCAGGCATTATCTTTTGACAACATTGAAAAAATAAATATATGACAAAGAAGGATGCTATAGCACTCTCAACCACACTTAAAAAGTGGTTCAAGAAGCTGAAATATACCATCGTCCCCGAAGCACAACAGGACTGGTCACGCTTGAGATTTCTTGACTTTAAGATTGTGGTCGAGTACAACTCCGCACCGCACCGAATTTGTACCAATTTAACTCTCTGTGGTAAGAATATCGTAGATAAGGAAAGATTGAGAAGACCCTATCCACTTTCCACCCTCAAGCACCATTCAGAGCGCTCGCAACTACTGATAGGATGCGCACATGCAATACAACAATGTGATTGATATATTGCAAGTTGCTGAGTCTTAGGACGAGGTTCTCAAAAGAAACTTCGCCTCCCAACCGAGTGGCGAGGGTGTTGACGCATAATTCAACATCAGCTCATACAAGATAAGAAGGCCCGTTCAACAGAAGAGGGGCAAGAAGCGAGGTGGTGGTGCAGGCAAGAAACTGCCCGATGCAGCACAATCTAGCTCCCACGAGAAGACTGGCAAGCCACAATATAAGTCGTATGGTGAACAAGATCAAATGTGCTACAAATGTGGCTTATGTGGGAATTGGTCGAATATATGCCTGGAGCCCAAGAGAATGGTTGAAACATTCGAAGCAAAGGAGAAAGAGAAGGGAAAGCAGAAGGTTGAGGCACACTTCGCCATGGCAGGTGACACTGAAGCCATGGAGGTAGACAACTCGCCGGCGATGTCCTCTCCACCCCTTAATCTCGCAGGAGCCGTCAGGCGGAAGAAGAAAAGACCTCTATAACTAAAGAAGAGGTGGAGACTGAAGCTTTTCATTTCGATTCCATTTGAGTGTTTGCATACACTGTTACAAACTATTTGGAGATTTGAAAACAATTTGAATAATTGGTGTATAAGCCATGTAAAGAGCAATATTTACATGATTGGTTATGTAGGATTTTTTAGTATTTTATGCAATGTTGTGTGTGTATGCCACTTATTGATTACAATTATTTTTATATACTTTATAAAATTGTGTAGAGTCCTATGATGGATGTATGTATTATCGATAGTGGCGCGACAAATACCATCTTGAGAGAAACAAAGTAGTGCCAATCGATCACGAAGTACACTGGTTGTATTGGCACATCTCAAACAGCTACTCTTGCATTGCATGCTTAGGAATATATATTATTGTATTGCCTGTAGGTACTATATCAGCACTTGAAGAAGGATGATTGTACCGAAGAAACTTTGTTTGCACTCTCTTATGTTAAAAGACATCCATACAAATAAATTTCACAAAGTAACAATTAATAAAGCATGTTGGATGTGAGAAATATACTTTAAACTAGAAACCATGCACCTAAAGTGTACACTTCCCTATAGAATGCATTTAAGAAGCTCTAGTCTTTTCCATCTCTGGGATTGAAGAATTGTCATTTTATTTTGAAATGACGAGGAGCAATTAACTCACAAGGCCATAGTATTAGTGCCAAAAATCTCCTGAATTATGAAGATTCTAATGTGCCCTCCCTATGCCATTGGGAAACTAATAACTAGGTACTCTCCTATTAAACTGAAAGTTGAGACTCCTCCTTTCCTGGAATGAATTCAGGAGATGTTCGTGGTCATATGCATCCTGTAATAAGAGAAGTTAAGGACATTATATCTCATGTCCACACATAATCAATTAGATGGACTAGAGATGTGCAACCACACTTGTATAGTTATAGCGCCAGAAAGTTTCAATGTCTTACCCGGGTGCCTAGGCTTTGTGTAATTGGACTAGAGAAGTCTTACAAGATCCCTCATCAATTAAGACTATGTATAAGCACATAGTCCTGCAACATCCATCTAGTGCAAGGGGTTATAGAAAACATTTCTCACCTTATACAACCTCCTTAACGAAATGCAATTATCTTTTGGAAATTGGGATATGCATTGGTCATGAGAGAGCATCCATAACCAAATATTTAGAACCTATGACCAAAAATTTGTATACATTTGATAGCACTTTGATGTGGATTACTTTTTGTCACCAAGGGAGGAACAATATGTGAAAAAATAATGTCTAGAAATTATATGGCTAACCATGGACACCACTAATGAATTCCCCCGCATGAAGAAAATAAAAAATATACCCACACATGAAGAAATTAAAAAGATATATGAAGCAAATAAATAGTCTAATAATTTTGTATGATTTGAAGAGCGTAAACAAGTTGCATTACTTATAGTAATGCACCGGATAGGATTAAAAATATCGTAGAAGGCATCCTCATCCTGTTTCGAGGCATGGAAAAAATATAGGAAATCTAGTTGCTTGAATCCCAAGTATCTGGGGACGCTTGGAGGAAATAGAAAAGAGAGCTCGCCAGAAGCCTATCACAAAAATGTCCCAATTGAGCAAGGGTAGTCAGTTGAGACATGACACTAGAGAACACCTTCCTAGCGAGGTACTCCTGGCATTGAATCTTCCATTATAGGAAGTCACCGACGGAAAAATGTGCACACACATAGGCGAAGAAAGTTAAAGGAACTTACTCACATGATTGGGAAATAGAGGTGAGAAACAAGTAAAAGGACATGAAGCACCCATGAAGAAATGGCTAAAATTATTATATTAGCAAATGAATCTTTTAGTTGAGAAACAACCATTGTCGACATGAATATTGCAATGTAAGAAAGTAAACTGCCACTATTATTAAATTTGATCTTAAGTCTGTGTCCCTAATGCAATACAAGAGAAGACCATATTGCAAGAAGGCAATTATCGCAATGTATAAGAAATGAATATTGAAATGATAAGGTACATAGTATGCTGGCAGTTTGAGGTTTCACTACTTGAGAAACCTATTCTCTAGTCATGGATAGAGTCAACATTAAATACTCTAATCTCATTGGCAGAATTCAACTTGAAGTTGAAATGCACATTATAGATGTTGTTATAGCATATCTTTATGAAATTTGGGATGAATGAGTGCATATCCAAACTAAGAAAGAGAAAATGAAGAGAAGTACAAAACTTTGCGAGCACTGTACAAATGAAAGCATGCATCGGTAAATGGGTGTTACTGGTGATTAGTGCGTGTGTCTAAGATCGTGGGAGTCGCCGCAATGGTGTTGTGTGTATATACATGTAACGATGATGCATCCGTTGTGTTCTAAGATTTGTTCCATTGGTCTTTTTCGTTTTTTTTGCTCAAAGTCCTTTTAGTTTTCTTCATTCAACCCGTGCTACAACCCTTTCTTCCTCCTCATTACCCATCCCTGCACGCACCGAGGCCGAGGTCCAATGGCGTCGTCCTCATTTCATCATGGGTTGTTGAATCCATGTCATTATTGAACTCAGATTTCACAGAAATGACATTACAAAACATGATTTAATTTAGATGCTGTCGGTGTGTTTCAACTGACAGGTTTTCCGGGACCTTATCCGGTGGTTCGGCAGTGGGGATGTGCCCGTCCGGCCCGCTCCTCTCCTCTCGCTTGCAGCTAAAAAACTCAAGAACATGCACTTAGTTTTTACCTAGGTTCATGCCCCCCTGATTGAGTAATAGCCTTAGTCCTGCTCGAGCTCCTTGCAAAGTATGAACTGGCTAGTTTTTTTTTTAGGGTCCAATCTCAGGATCGAATTCTGGAACACCCTTACGAATGCACCCCCGGCCCTTATATACCTGAGTCGGCGTGGGTCACAACGTGCTACACAGTACACATTTAATGGTCCTATCACTGTAGCCATCATTCTTCCGGCGTTAGTCCTCGCTGCCGTCGCTCCTGCCCCTGCTTCTAACAGCGGGACAACATACATGAGACAGAGCAGTCTGCCTACCCCTAGGGCCTTTCTTGTCACATCGTGGCTGGCACAAACTGGACGGCTGCGGAGACGGCCACAGTGTAGTTGACATCACTTAGAGGGGCGGGGGCAATCATACTGTCAGAGTCCCGCCCACTACGCCAGAGCAGTTCCGTCGCATTAAATGCTCCAGATCTAGTATATCCCAAAGAAATCCTTGGCAAGGAAACCTCCTTGCACCTTCGTCCTGCGCCTCTGATATTGGGGCCCACGCGCCCCCAGCTGCCTTAGCGCGCTCGCCTGGCGCCTGCTCGTCGGACGCCACGCGTCCTGGTCGCCCGGCGCCTAGGGCCTGCTCGCCCGCCTGCTCGCCGAACGCCACGCGTCCTGGTCACCCAGCGCCTGGGGCCTGCTCGCCCGCTTGTGCGTCGGGCGCCACGCGTCTGTCAGACTGTTTAAACTCCACTTTGTCTGAAACCAGACTTTGATCTATTTGGGCTCGGTATTTCCATGTATGGCACACTTCCTACTTGGACGCTAGTCCCACCTGGCAGCGTTGCGGGGGCACACCCCAGTGTAGAATACACCGACAGTAGCCCCTAGAACCACATAAAGACGCAGGCTTTTCCCGCCTAGGGCAATTAAAACTACTGCGGTGGGAATCACCGTGAATTAAGGGGGTCACACCACTTTTCTGCGCCTCCGGTTTGGTGAGCCCTTACGCCGTTGTCTCTGTCTTTTCAGGAACCGATGCCACGCACGGGGAAACGGTCGGTCGTGGAGATGATGGTACGGCTTCATAATGCTTCTATTGGGGACGGTTCCACTTCCGCTGCGCCCGCAAGCCGAAACGTCGGCACCTCGCCTATAAATTGGGAACTTAGCCTCACGGCTCACCCAATCCAGCCCTTGCCAACTCTTGCGTCGTCGCCTCCTGTTCTTACTCTAGGATTCTTCCCTCTTGAGCACTCTTTGCCCCTTTCTCCACCGCAGCGGTTCGTTCGTCACCACCACCATGGCGGTTCTCCCTAGCTCCTCCGTCGACGCCGAATGCGTGGGCAAGATCGATCTGATCGCGCCCCGTGACGTGCTTCATGTACTCCCCGGCAGCGTCAAGCCGCTACCCCGGAGCGACGAGATCGTCACCTTTGTGTGAGCGATCCTGGCGGGCCTCGTCCCATCATACTCCGAGTTTTTTCTCTCCATCCTTCACTTCTACAACCTCCATGCTCTTCACCTCTCCCCCAACTCCATCGTTTGCATCGCCGTATTCGCATACCTCTACGAGATGTTCGTGAGGGTGGTGCCGAATCTTCCACTCTTTCACTACTTCTTCTGCATCCGCCCCAACCACGACAGCCCACCGGTGGGAAGCTGCCACGTTCGGCTCCATGACAACCTCAGCGGCTAGTACATCTCCCTGTCGGGGAGATCCAACTAGCTCAACTGAAGGGCTGGCTGGGTTTACATCGGTGACGATAGTGGCCTTGACGCCCTACAGCTTCTGGAGGAGAAGGTGGTCACCGCGGACAACTGGACCACATCGGTGGAGGATACCGCGGAGCTCTGCACAATGGTAGCACACGTCGAGCAATTGCGCGCCGCCAAGCTGTCTGGGGCCTTGGTAGTCCTAGACTACCTTACCCGCCGGATCAGCCCGGTCGGCCTACGCGAGTGCCCCTCCTACTTGTACACTGGTACTACTGACATGACCTGCACTTATCCCCATGGTATGCTGACGATCCTTCTGACTTTGCTCATTTCTTTGATTTGTTCTGTCCTCACCAAGCTCTTGTTAGACGCTGGCGAGCTGAGCGGCCCCGAGCTGAGGGAGTTGTTTGACATCCTTGGGGTTGCCGCTCCAGAGCCCCAGACGTTCCCCACGGGAGCCAAGCCGCTCTGCGAGATCGATCCCTCGAGCACTAAAATCCTGGGCTCCCTGCCTTCCATGGACTCCACCGGCGTGGTCACCACCCCAAACTGGGGGCCCATGGTGATCCACGACCAGCCCCACCGGCGAAGGATCCAGCCGAGGGCCAACTGGCGCATCCACTGACTCCAGCCCCAGTGCTCACTCTGCAGAGGCGCGCACCGCCGGGAAGAGACCGGCGGAGGCTGAAGACCCCGCTGCCAAGCGGGCACGCACCTCGGACTCTTCCTCTGCCGAGCCAGACGATGGGGAGGGAGGCGCCAGCGCCATCGGGCCAGGTGCACCCGCCGAGACAGCCAACGTCGCAACAGGCACACCGACTCCTCTGCCCATAGCTGCGCCAACACCAGCACAAGGCACCGGTGGGCTGACACTGCCCATCGGCCAGCCTCGTGCCTTGCCACGCCGTAACAGGTAAGTCCTCGGCTCTCTTCTTCGCAGCTTCTACCTTCTGTTTCTGAATGTAAGCACCGTTTTTTTAAGCCCCCTGCACCTCCGGCTCCTGGGGGCCTACCGTCGCGCGGTCTTGCCGAGGCTGGCGCCAGGAGTAGCTCCGTTCCTGTGATTGCCTCCATCACCCGCGCCAACGTTACCCCGGCCGACCTGGCCCGCTTCATGCGAACAATGGTTGGGATACTGGACACCCACCACGCCACCGCTGCCGCCGCCGAGCAAACCCGGACTATGGCAACGCTCCAGGCGGAACTGGCGCAAGACTACCGCCGAGCAAACCTGGACTAAGGCGGCGGACAAGCTCTGGGCCAAACACAACCGCGAGCTGCACAATGTCCGCGCCATGCTCCAACCCTCCATCTGCCACTTAAGTCGCCGCCTCGAGCTATTCGGCGAGCGGGGGTGAGCGGACCCCTGGAGAACACCGTTGCGCAGCTCGCCCTGGCAAAGGTGCGCGTGGCGGATGGCTTTGGCGGCCTGGGCGTCGTGCTCCACGAGCATTCCTCCCGCTAAGGAACCGCCACCCTCCGTGCCACCACGGAGTACGAGCGGGCTTGCTGCGCCAACCGCGACCCCAGCTTTGACGCCCGCGCCATTATGGAGAGGGCCGACGGCGAGGTCAGTGATGCCACGCGCCTCCGCGTGCGGGACGCCGTCGACATCGTCACCGAGATCGTGCAGGTGGAGCCTCCTCCACCGGAGGCCTTCGGGGACGATGAGGATGAGGTGGACGGTCGCAGCGCCGCTGCGGACGACGAGGCCATCTGCGTCAACGACGACGACGAGTAGAGGGCTCCGACCCGCCCTGCTACCTTTATTTCTTTTTGCTTCTTCTTCCTTGGCCACGGGCGTTGTAATTAAAACTATGCTCATTTTTACATAAGCTCCATCCCGCTCTTGAATCTTGTGCTTGCTTCGGCCCCGGCCCCTTGGAGCGACCACCGCCGGGCGATCACGCCACAGCGATCTCGACGAGGTCCAGCCCCCGGACGCTCAGCCTTTCCTTTCCTACTCATGCTCGGAGTAATTTTACTCGCGCAACGGCCACCGCTGATCCGAGCCAACCTCCAAGCGCCCCTAGCCTTCAAAGGCATACCCTACACTCTGATCAACTCGCACTCACCCATGCACAATAACCAAGGCAGGAGTTAGACAGCTAGGCAGATAACGCGCGTAAAGTTTTTTAAGCTGAGAACGGCAGATCTGTCAGCGAATGTGCCTTGTCTCCGCTTTCCTAAAGCCTTTTCTGGCTGAACACTTCCAGTATCTTTGGGTATGCGATAAAGGTCATAGGTGACCAGAGCTGGTCATAGGCCAACAGCGCCCACGGTGGCACGAAGTTCCCAAACTGTGAGAACGTCGTGCCAGAACGCGCCCTCCGATCGCCCCCTCCTTGCCCGACGCAAACGCGGGACGCCCAAACTTATCGGCGAGGTACCACTAAGGTCACAAGTACTTACGGTGATTGCATAGAACAGATTTTTTGGGGGCAACACCTCAGAGGCACAGACAGCTAACGGAACTTCCTTAGCCGGTACAGCCCTCGGCCAGCTAACGCGCAAGGAACACTACCTGCCAGCTGGTCTCTTTACAAAAATGCACAGGACTTATAGCATTCAAGGATAAAACTTACGGAGCTGCTCTATGTTCCATGAATTGGTGAGCTCACGTCTGCCTTCCATCGCCAACCTGACCGACCCAGGTCGAAAGACTGAGACCACCTTAAAGGGGCCGTCCCACTTGTGAGATAGCTTGTTGCGACCCGCCTGCACCTGAACTTTTCAGAGGACAAGGTCGCCTGCTGCCAGTGTCCTCTCCTGAATCCGGGTGTCATGATATATTCTGAGTCTTTGCAAGTACCGGGCAGCACGCAGAGCTGCGCGGTCAGGGACTTTCTCTAGGAAGTTTACTTCCTCTAGCCGCCGGGCTTCCTGACTTTCTTCCTCGAATGTCGATGTGCGTGGTGAACCCACGAACAACTCGAATGGGAGAACCGCTTCTGCGCCATAGACCAAGAAGAAAGGTGTTTCTCCCGTCGCTTGGCTAGGTGTGGTGCGAAGCAACCATTGCATCGATGGAACTTCCTCAGCTCAGCGCTTCCCGCGCTTGTGTAACCGATCAAATGCTCTCGTCTTGAGACCCCTTAGGATCAACGCATTGGCACGCTCCGCTTGGCCATTGCTTCGGGGGTGAGCTACAGACGCGAAACACACCTTGGTGCCCATTTCCTCACAGAAATCCTGGAACACGGCGCTAGCAAACTGGGTGCCATTGTCAGTTATGATGCGGTTGGCAACCCCGAAGCGCACGAAGATTCCGCGCATGAACTTGATGGCAGCCGAAGCTCGCAGGCATCTTAAAGGGCGGTAGGCCAATAGAACCCCTGACGGTATGCCTTACTGACCAGGGTGCGACTGGACATGTGGCTCCCGCACTCGCCTCCATGGTATCAGAGAGCAAGCCGCTCCCCTCTTCCTGAGTGATGCACTTCAGAAGAATTCCGTTCTCACCTTGGCGATATAGATCCCCACCTACCACAGCGTAGCGCTTGGCCTTCCTCGCAATCTTCTTAGCTAATCCATCATCGTCGGGGACCACTCGGTCTCATAGGAAGGCTAGGATCGGATCAACCCACCGACCCTCCTAGCCGAGTGCGGCGACCACTCGGTGATCGCCCGAGTACTCCGCCTGGACAGGCGTTTCCGCCGACGCTTCCTTGGAAGCGGCGGTGCCCTTCTCCCCTGAAATAGGAGCTGGGGCGGGCGCACCGTCGTCCCCACCAGACTTGGGGGCCGTGATAGACGGTCGCGGAAGTCTTTCCTCAAAGACCCCGACCGGATCTGGCGTTCGTGACGAAGCGAGCTGTGATAGCCCATCCGCCAGATGGTTGTCATGGCTCGGAATGTGGATGTACTCCAACAGTCAAAGCGGTGTTCTAGTTTCCAAACTTCAGCGATGTATGCTGCCATCACAGGGTCGACGCACTGAAACTCCTTTCGGGCCTGATTGATGAATAAGAGGGATTCGCTCTTGACATAGAGACGTCGAATGCCCAGCGAGGCGGCAGCGCGCAACCCCGCGAGCAAGCCTTCATATTCTATGATATTGTTAGTATCTTTGAAATCAAGGACAACCATGTGGTGGAGAATGTCTCCCGTCAGTGAGATTATGACTGCTCCAGCCCCCGCTCCTTTAAGCCTGAAGGACCCATCAAAGAAAAATGTCCACACGGACGGCTCCGGTCCCGGCTCCGCTTCTGGAAGCTCCGGAGACCACTCTGCAACGAAATCAGCCAGCGCCTGATTCTTGACGGCGGTCTGAGGAACGAACTGTAGACCAAACTCCCCCAATTCCACCGCCCACTTAGCTACTCGGCCTTATGCCTCCCGATTGTGAAGAATCTCCCAGAGGGGAAAGGACGTAAAGACCGTAATCCCCTTCCTTGAAAATAATGACGCAACTTTCGCGACGCCACGAGCACTGCGTATATCATCTTCTAGGCCTGAGGATACTTGGTTTCTGCATCCTGCAACACCTTGTTGACGTAGTAGACCGGGCGCTGGATGCCTTCGCTCTTTGCCACCAGCACCGCACTAACTACCGCTAGCGTACCCGCTACAAAAAGAAAGAGCGGCTCGCCGGGCTCGGGGGTGGCCAGCACTGGAGGCGAAGATAGGTACTTCTTCAGCTCTTCGAAGACTTGTTGTGCTTCACTAGTCCACTTGAAAGTGTTGGTCTTCTTCAGCAGCTTGAACAATGGGAGGCTCTTTCTCCCAGGCGGGCTATGAACCTCCCGAGGGAAGCGAGGCAGCCCGTAATGCATTGCACATGCTTCAGGCGTGCGGGCGGCTGCATGCGCTCGATGGCCGCTATCTTATAAGGATTAGCCTCGATGCCTCGGCTAGATACAAGAAACCCTAACAGCTTTCCCGACGGCACGTCGAATATACACTTCTCCAGATTGAGATTCAAGCTATATTTGCGAAGGTTGGAAAAGGTCTCCTCCAGGTTGCCAAGCAGTCCATAGCTCTCCTGGGTCTTCAGCACCAGATCATCGACGTACACCACTAGACTCCTCCCGACCTGAGGCCGGAAGGCGATATGCATAGCTCGTTGGTAAGTAGGACTGGCGTTCTTCAACCCAAAAGACATTCTACTTTAACAGTATATGCCCATGGGAGTTACAAAAGCAGTTTATCCTTCATCCTCCCCTGCCATACTAATCTGGTGGTACCCAGAATACATGTCAAGAAAGCTTAAAAGCTCGCACTCTACGGTGGAGTCTACAAGAAAATCTATGCACGACGGAGGGTATGGGTCCTTCGGGCAGGCTTTGTTGAGGTCGGTGAAATCGACACACATCCGCCACTTCCCGTTGGATTTCTTCAAGAGGACGGGGTTGGCAAACCACTCAGGATGAGTAACCTCCCTTATGATTCCCGCCTTCAGCAACTTGTCCACTTCTTCTTAGATGGCCTCCTGGAGCTCTGGTGCCTGTTTTCGGACCTTCTGCAAGACCGGACGCATTCCTAGAAGCACTACCAACCGATGCTCGATCACCTCCTAGGGGACCCCGATCAAATCGGACGGTTGCCCCACAAACACATCTGAGTTTTCCCAGTGGAAGGCGACTTGTGCGCTTTCCTATTTGGCACCGAGCTCGGCTCCCACTTTGATAGTCTTCATGGGGACGTCTTCGCTTAGGGAGGCCACCTTGACCTCGCCGAACGAGCCGGGCGCGGTTCGGGTCTTCGCCAGTAGATCCCCTGGGTCGGTGGTGTGGGGCGGCTACGTGGAGACGATTCCAGCCAAATCTAGGGCCATCTTATCGCAACGCAGGGACTCCAGCCCGTCCACCTTGACGATGATGGGACCTTGCGGCCCCAGCATCTTCATTACCATGTAAGCATAGTGGGTAGCTGCCATGAACTTGGTCAACGCTGGTCGGCCAAGCAGGGCATTGTACGGGAGGTCGAAGTTTGCCACCTCGAAGTTGACTGCCTCCGTACGGTAATTCTACTCCTCCATGAAGGTGATGGGAAGGCGGATTCGCCCCAGGGGCATCGACATCGCCCCCGGGGTGACACCATAGAACGGGAGGGCCGGAAGCAGCTACCGCTCCAGGATTTGTAGCGCCTGTAACGCTTTGATGTACAGGAGGTTGATGGAGTTCCCCCGTCCACCAGCACTCGCCCAAGCTTTCACGTTCCTGACTGTGGGCGAAACCACGATCAGGAGGTGCCCCAGGCCGGCAGTGTTCTCGGGGTGGTCTGCCAGACTGAAAGTGATCGGCTCCTTTGACCACCTCAGCAGCCTATTTGCCACCGGACTTGGGCAGTGGCACACACCTCCCTTCTCAGTAGCTTGTACTGACGGTTGGAGGTGTAGGTGGCCGAACCACCATAGATGTATGCCACCGTGTGCTCCGCCCGCTAGAAGGCTAGTGGAGCGAGTCCCTCATCTTTGTCGTCGCTAGGGGGACGGCACTCCTTAAGCCACTTCTTCACAAGCTTCGACACGACCTGACAATCCGCCAAGTCGTGCGCATTGGACCAGTGGATGGGGCAGTATGCCTTGCCTTGTCTACCTCCTGGACGGTCTTCGCGGCGGTCGCAGTCGCCGCCGCATTGATCGCAACGGTCATCCCGCCGCTCGAGGCGATCGTGCTGCCGCAGTCTTGCTTCCTTCTAGTTGCACTCTGCAACCAAGACCTAGCCGGCCTCCAATGCCTTGCGCTTCTTATTCTTCTTCTTCTGGTCCTTGGGGTCAGAACCCATAGAGGTCCCAACCTCCGCTCCGCCACCCGCCTTGGCGCCTGCCGTGCGGTCACGAGCCTCCGCCACCCGAGCGCACTTGTGCCCTAGGTCGAACAGCTCGGAGGTGGAGGAGATGTTGCGGGTGGCCATCTTCTCCAGCATCTTGTGATCTTTGACGCCCCTTTGAAAGGCGATGATGACCGCTTGGCTGGAGATCTTAGGTATAGTATTGCGACAGTGGCTGAAGCGCCAAATAAACTCTCGCAGCGACTCCCCGTTCTTCTTCTCTAGGGCATGGAGAGCATCCTCCACCCCCGGCTGGTCGTAGGAGCCCTGAAAATTAGTGACAAACTGGTCACCCAGCTCCTCCCACGAGCCTATTGACGCTCGCGGGAGGTTCAGCAGCCAAGAATAGGCGAAACCCGTCAATACTGTAGGGAAGTAATTAGCGATGACCTTCTCGGAGCCGCCGGCAGCCTACACCACCGTGGTGTAGATCTGTAGGAACTCCTTTCGATTGGTCGCGCCGTCGTACTTCTCGACAGACGCCGGCCGGAACTTCTTCGGCCACGCCATGCGGCGCAGCCGGGTGGTGAACACCCGACAACCGATGCGGTATTGCGGCTAGCGACGATGGCCGAGATCCCGGTGAGACACAGAGGACATAGAGCCTCCCTCATCACTATCGGAATGTCCCCCGCCACTGGGACGTGCCGGCTGCGGCTGGTCCTGCGTCCGGGCATGGCAGCGCTGCAACTCGTCACGCAAGTCTCCCGCGGGGATGCCGACGCTCCTCCAAACGAGTTCGGAGGTCCTCTTGGCGCCCCCCACCCTAGGAGAACCTTGGGAAGACACCCGGGTCGGTGAATGGGCCTCCACATGAGCGGAGTCCGCACCTTGAACCTCCTTTCCTTTGCCCCGGCTTTCGAATTCAGAGTGAACTTGACGCGGGCGGCTCGACGCCTGCGTGCGATTTGCACGCGACTTCGAGCGGTGCGCTCCACCGGAAGCGCCTGATCGCCCGGAGAGCTCGACCCGGTGGTGAGCCGCGTCCAAGAGGCACGCAATGTCCCGTAGCCATGGCTTGGCGGGGGAATCCCCTGCTAGCTCCACCGGAGGGTGCTCCAGCAGCATGCGTATAGAGTGCAGCCGGTGTGGGTCACAACGTGCTACACAATACACATTTAATGGTTCTACCACTGTAGCCATCATTCTTCCGGCGCTAGTCCTCGCTGCCGTCGCACCTGCCCCTGCTTCTGACAACGGGACTGCTTAGATTAGACAGAGTAGCCTGCCTATCCCCAGCGCCTTTCTTGTCACAAACGGGATGGTTGCGGAGACGGCCACAGTGTAGTTGACATCACTTAGAGGGACGAGTGCAATCATACTGTCTGAGCCCTGCCCACTCCGCTAGAGCGGTTCCGTCGCATTAAATGCCACGGATCCAGTATATCCCGAAGAAATCCTTAGCAAGGAAACCTCCTTACACCTTCGTCTTGCGCCCCTGACAGTGGGGCCCACGCGCCTCTGCTGCCTTAGCGCGCTTGCCTGGCGCCTACTCGCCGGACGCCACGCGTCCTGGCCGCCGGGCGCCTGCTCGTCCACCAGTGCGCAAGGCGCCATGCGTCTCAGTCACACTGTTTAAATTCCATTTTGTTTTAAACCAGACATTGATCTATTTGGGCTCGGTATTTCCATGTGTGGCACACTTTCTACTTGAACGCTGGTCCCACCAGGCAGCGATCCGGGGGCACAACCCGTTGTAGAATACACCGACAGATGCCATTACAAAACGACTTTTATATCAAAACTCACATTCACAAGTATTTCGATCCCATACGAAACAAAAATACGTTCTCAAGCTCTCTATGCCACATTTTGAATTCATTAATTCCTTGGATCGTTATGCACCAAAGTATTTTTGAAATTTTGTATGCAACTTCTTAAAGTACAAAAAAATGTACTAATTAGACAACCTATATAGGTGATGTGGACAAATACCATCTGCCACATCATGAAAATCACCCTTCTAAACCACCGGGTGTGTAAAGTGGCCTTGTTTTGAAGGACTAGTTGAGCGCCCGTGCGTTGCAACGGTGATAGGAAAATATAACGGTTTCCAATAATGAACGTTAGTTATGTATCAATTTATTTTTAATTTCAGGGATAGATGGTCATGTTGCAGGACATGAGGCAAAGAACAAATTGGTCGGTGTTGCATGCTAAACCAAAGCTAACCAAATCTAAACGTCAAAGCAGAACAAGAACAATTTGGACATTCAATTCCCTAATGTTTTGATTGCAAAATATTCCCAAGAATTATCATAGGTATTTCATTCACTGTAAATTCAAGATCACCTAAGCAAACAACTGTTACAATCTAATATGTGTCCACACTGAAGTTCGATCACACTAATATACAACAGTAGCATAGAGAAGGCTAATCCACATATGAAATAAAACTGGTGTAACTAACAGCTATATATACAAGTGAAAAAAGAGCCAAGACATGATCACACAGTTCTCTGATGTTTAACAGGTCATGATAACTAACTTCTGTACCCTTGGAATTTACAGCTGCCTCCTTTAACTCTACTTTGACATCATCAGGCAATACCTATAAGAAGCAAAAGTTTTATCACTAAAATACTAATCTATAGGCACATGCAAAAAACAAAATTGGACATGTTGGTACAGTATAACTCGGATAAATCAACTAATCAAGGTTGACTGCATTTGCATACTGGATATCGTCGGAAACAATCTGAGCTCTGCAAAGGGCCACAAGCCACAAGCTCTCATTAAGCAGGTGTTGAAGTCCTTGTCGAGATCATCCAACAAACCAATGGACTAAATGATCACATTATCAACTTGCAGAAAAAAGGATATGTAGAAAAAAGGATCACAAACAATTCCATACGACCAAAAATAGCAGTGGATGATTGTGAGCAGTGAAGTGCAACAGTAGTTTCAAAAATTATCATGACGTTAGCAGTAGTAAACTCACCTTTTCAGGGCTGAACTTCAGTTTATACCTTAATAAACTATGACTATCTTAGACTCATTGGACCTGGGTACAAGCGGAAGTTTATGCAATCAGAACAAGAGAAAAGTAATGGAGGGGGCTAGATTAAAAGAGTTTACTTTTACAGCAAGAACCAACTGCCATGTTATAGGGCAACACAAGAAATGAAAAACAAAATCACATATCCAACCATTTCAAAAAATTGAGAAGTCTAGTAGCATTCCACTCAAGAATGTTGCTCGTACCCACCTGAGTTTGTTAGCAATTGCTTTGATGAGTATCTTGTTATGGATCACTTATTATTGGTCAATGAACAACCAGGACTCCTCAAAATCTAGACTCAGGTGTAACACATGATTTTTCTAGTGTAACACATCCAAGCTCTTGAAAAATATTCTGAGTTTTTTAGCAAGTACACAAATCCTATAAAATGAGATCGTAAAAGATGAATACAGTATCTGATCTACCCTCTAAAATGAGTACAATTTATTGCACAAAAATAATGATTTGGACTAGTGCACGTGGTTCACTACCACCCAACTAAAAGTTGACAAACTTTTGATTTAGGTAATAGGACAGTGTATACATTTACCAATCTTGTGTGGCTGTCGTGCTAGCAGAAATGCATCATGAATTAGTACGTGAGCATAACTCACTATCGTGTCTAGGAACTTAAAGTCCAGGTAATTCAGGATGGATGCTTTCATTTCAAAAACCTACCTATATTTATGTGTTATGCAAGGCTCATACGATTTAGTTGTATCCTAAAAAAGAAAACACTTGCTAACAAAAAAAGAAGAAGAAAAAACACAGTACCAAATACAAAATATTGTATGTAATTTTAGAAAATCTTCTACTGAAACAGTGGAGTAACAAGTTAAAGAAAAGCAAATCTTGGTCCAACTACTTTGATGACAATCAACATCGGACAAATTATTTCAATTGTCAATCTGCCAAAAATAGCTACTTAAATCAAATGTATAATACTACAAATCTAGAGAACACTTTGAAAATGACATGCATAAGGTGTGATTAGTGGGTCTTTTAGGTATTATCCAGTAACTTGATAAGTAGTTACAAAAAGGATCTTAGTGAATCAAGACCAATATGCACTAATCATTGACTAACACATAAAACTAAACTAATCATTAAAAAAGTGACACACCCAACATTATATATGTTGAACTATACCACACTTTGCCACGTTGAAATGCAAAAAAAAAAAGGGACAACGGATAGCCAAACACATGCCAATGCCAAACAAATCATTTTAGGGGTCAGCTTGCAGTCCATACAACTAAATTCAACCACCAAACAAATGGCACATTGTAGGGAGTAGTAATCTAGATAAGGATGGAAGATATTACAAGAAGTTCCCGTAGAAAGTAACCCTGTGATAGGAGCCAAAGCCTCAAGAACAACACAAACGGTAGCTTTGGGTACATGGAGATGACACCAAAGCTTAGTTTGACCAGTGACTTGCGGAAACTTAATTTTATTTCACCAATTGAAACATATTCAAATGAACCCTGCGGAGAAGGGGCAATGGGAACAAATTTATTACCAAGCGAGGTATAAATATTTCAGAGAATCATAGAAATAAATATAAATATATAACGCAAAATGTTCAACAATTTTAAAATGATTTGAACTTTTAAGCACATATATATATTTCATAATAGTATAGCCCATTTCTCCAACTCCATTAACTGGCAGGCAACCAACATAAAAATACTAACAATCAGTTACACAACAATTGGTGTTGTTAGCAAAACTGCAAAAAAGAGTTGTGACATAAATAATCTACAATTTCAAGGTAACAGCGGGGCGGTTTCGTGGGGGTCGTTGATCGTGGATTGAAGGGCTGAGATGGTAAGTTGTTGAAATCACCTCCACCACCAAAAGGGGCATATTAAAATCAAACATGTGAGCTGATCTAAATAAACATGTAGGGAACATTCTATCATCTAAATATTCTGCAACACATTTTTGCACCATGTCAAGCAAGCAAAAGGTCAGGCCCTACAGTGTACAAATCATGTTAAGTGATCTAGTAAAAACATATTTCTAGGAAGGGAAAATCAAACAAAGTTGAGATCCCAAAATCGAACAAAATCTAGCTCCAAACTATTAACCAACAATTAGTTGGTATTTAGCGGTACATAAAATTATTTGCTCCCTACAAGTTACTCGTGTAAAAATATTGCAGCTAATTGTGTTGTCCATGAAACCTAATTAAGAGAAAAAGCAAAATTCTAAATAAGGCGCTCACTGGTTTGGGCATGCACTTCAAAGGTTATATGCAGGCGATCTTCGAATGAGATAATCAAGCATGTAAACAATGCCATGATTTGTGTTCTCGTTTCACGGTGGACTAACTTATATATTTTTCATATACCAGCCAATCAATTTTAGGATAGCCCAATAAAAAAACAAAATAAGCAAATCCTGCACACATGGTAAGAGTTTTAGGATAGCTAGTTTTAGAGCATGGTAAAAACAATGAGGCATAACAAAAAAATGGTACAAACTACCTATGCAAACACTATTAGCTAACAAAATGGGAGAAACATGGTACGTGACATAGCTAATTGGTATGTGTCGGGGATAAAAATACGGCCCATTGCCATGGCCCACTCCCTGGCGGCCTAATCAAACAGCCTACCAGGGCCCAGCTCCCTGGAAGGTTCTATCTGGCCCATATGCATCCTGCCGAACAGCTTCCTGGCTGGCGTGGTGCATAGTGGCCAAGGAATCGTGTTTGAGTCCATCTCGAACAGGAGTTGTGCACGGCTACGCGAAGACCCGGACGTTGGTTTCCCGGACTGGATTAGGAGTCGTGATCCCCAAGATTAGGAGATTACCTTATCTACCGTAGGTTGTATTTGGCATGTACTGAGTTCGTTACGATCTCGTAGTTAGCCCGGCCCGATATTCCTCGGTAGGTCGGTTTGCTCCGTACTATATAAACAGGGCCCCTACGGCGTTTAGAGGGACCCTGGCCATTAGATTTCACATACTACTCGCCGAGACCTGCTGATCTCGCCGAGTTCCATCTTGTAATCTTCTTTTATATAAAGAAAGGCTGGACGTAGGGCTATTATCTCTCCCGAGAGGCCTGAACCAGGATAAAAACCCCTGTCTCCTGTTCGTTGCTGTTCGTGGTTGTTCGGCGTGTCTCCTATCTCCATCTTAAAGAACCTTGGTTGACTTGGGTCAATATCCCAACCGTCGACAGTATGTGACATAGCTAACAAAATAGAAGAAAAATTAGATATTGAGGGAACACACTATTAGTGAGAGGTTGCCTAGGCATGGCAAAACCAGTGTGAATAGACCTCCTAGTATGCACATAAATCAAATTTAAATGTTGGCACCAACACAATCAATTCCATATCCAATTCATAAGAAATCCATGCTGTAGCAGGAACCAAAATGAATGAAAAGAACATATGCTCCTGAAAATTTAAAAAACATTAGTTCAATCTATTTGCAAGAAATAGTTTGAGCACCTGTTTATAGATACACAAGCAGCACCAGCCAATAAAAAGGGAAAAATTGTCATATTCAACCAAAGAATACATGTGTTCATCATTGTGCCATGGGCAGATGTGTTCATCAACAAAAAAAAAATAGCTAGCACAAATTAGGATGAATCTAGTTCTAGGCAATGACATAAATCCAGGGCTAGCAAAATCCTATGCATTTCCATATACTGGAGATGAATCAAACTCATTTTCCAACATAATTTTCTATGATTTTACATAGTCCAAGGGGGAGAGAGTATAAGAGTAGGGGTTGCAGGTAGCTTACTTTCAAATCTGGGGACTCTCCACGCCAGCAAAAATAGGAAAGAGGTTGTCTCCTTGCAGACATACCGGCATGACAGTAGGATCTTTTAGGGGCTGTCATGCCGCCATGAGTTGAGGAAGGTGGCACTAGGAGGAATGGGGGCGGCTAGGGTTAGCGGCCGTCTCGGGTCTGTCTACGACGGATCCGGCCACCTCAAGGCCCGCCGGTGCTTAATCCATCCGTTTTCTTGCTTGTTTATAGCGTCATTATCGTAGTGCACGAAGAATAAATCAATCAATTTAAGAGGAAAACCGCTGAATCCCAAACAAGTGATAGTTTTTTTTTGTTCCTGGTAGTTGGTATAGAACATGGTAGCTACTATTTCTTCACCATCATGGGGACAATGGTGAAAGATTCTATACTTCTGTTGTGTGAGTAAAGATCAAACTTCAAAGAGCATGTTTTTGCTCGTAATTTACCACTCTTGATTAGTTATACTCGTGTTAGCTAAGATGCTGCATTGTACTCTTGGTTTCTGGCAATCTTTATCCTAAAATTGACACACTGAGGACAAGATGGACCTTCAACATGCACAAACATCACACTGTAGAACATCCTCAATTTGACTCCAGTTTCAGCTTGTAGTTGACGGAGAGTCAGCTTTAATTTCTAATCTAGATTTAGGAATTTTGTATAAATGCTTCAGAAATCTCATTGAGAAACAAATCAGCACCGAAGACTCAATCAGGCTTGAAAGCTTGAATTTCTCTTCTTGTATACCTCCCAAATAATTAGAAGATACATGAGGCTTATGTATGCACTTAATGGTCAGATTTGCTAGCAGCTCTTTCAATTTGGATTGATAACAGAAGACATACAGAGCAAGCTTATGTGATCAGATTTACTCAAATTAAGGAAAAATAATCTCCCAGCTATGCATTCTCTGTACAAGATTCTTGTAAAGTTCACTAGTGTCTTATTGTAAATTCACTCATTCATACGTGTTTTATTGAATAGATGAGTAAGGCCTATGCTAGAAAAAGGAAAGGGTTTGATGAAAAAAGGATGGTCTAGCTGTCGCTCGCTTGTCTCCACCGCGGCGCCATCCACCGCCATCGATCAGAATCCTCCTATTGTAAATTCACTCATTCATGTGTGTTTTGTTGAATAGATGAGTAAGGCCTATGCCAGAAAAAGGAAAGGGTTTGATGAAAAAAGGATGGTCTAGCTGTCGCTCGCTTGTCTCCACCGCGGCGCCATCCACCGCCATCGATCAGAATCCTCCTATTGTAAATTCACTCATTCATGTGTGTTTTGTTGAATAGATGAGTAAGTTCTATGCCAAGAAAAGGAAAGGGTTTGATGAAACAAATATTCTTTATAGTAAACAAAGGCTCTAACTTCTGTAAATCCATGTTCTCATTACAGTAAATATTCTTTTCAAATCTGTAGTATATAAATCCTTACATGCTACCCTTTTTTTGATAATGCCAAATGAGGATGTCCAAGATGAAGTCGGGGGCAGTGATGACGGCACAGGGAGTCAGCGAGTGCAATGGACAAAGCTGACGACATTGCCCAAACAATAGAGGTCCTGTGCAATTAATTTTTGTAGTAGACATGTGTGTTCATGTCTTACAAGACACATGTCACATGATAATTTTAAAGTAAACAAAGTCTCTGACTACTGTAAATCCATATGCGCATTATAGTAAATATTGTTTAATTGTGCATGAGAGATCCTTACATGCTACCAACATTTGTTTTATAGTAAAGACGTGTGTTTAAGTTGTTAAGTCATCTCTCTAAACTACTCCCATGTTTATTAGCACGTTATTGTAAAGTTCATTATTGTAATTTTACTATAATTTGAACATCCTAGTAAATACATTCCTTGTGAGCTATAGTAAACGTTGGTCCCAACCATAGTAAATCATCTTACAGGAATTTTTTTTACTCCAACAAATAGGTTTTACTTTTTTTTATTTTATAGTAAAGTGGAGTAACAATTGTAGTAAACCAAAATTTATTTGGCTGCTATGGTGAAAAGCTCATCTCCACTCTAGCTCCCCTGACTTATGCGATAGAATCATCCTAAAAAACTAGCATCCTGGACTCAAGGAAAGCATCCTGCGAGCGAGAAGTTCGATCAATTCTGCCAAAGCCAAGACCGGTCTAGTTTTGTTGGAAAAAATGTAAACAACACGTATATGAAAACGGTTCGTCCATCGGAGCTCACAATCAACGGGAAAGTAGAAATAAGAAGAGAAATTCGCGTAATTAAAGCACCATGTGCTTGCACTAGGGGAGCAATTTGACCAATTTTTTATCGACATTTACTATAACTTGAGTGCAAGTTTACAATAATGTATATAAAAGTTTACTATAATTTCTCTGACGGATCTGCGTGCGTGGAGAGGGTGGGAGGCGCCTCTGGGGAGGAGGGTGCACACGCCGCACGTGGGAGGGTGGGAGGCGCCTTTTGGGGAGGGGAAGGATTAAGTAACATGTGGCAAGCTTTAAACATGGGAGTACTTTAGCTAAAGTATTCATATATATATATATATAGGAAGCCTGTTTGAGGCTCCATGGAGCCTAGGCTCCATTGCTATCCACCGTTGATATTTTATCATCTAAAGTATCATTTGATTAACGGATTTGCATGCTGATACCCGTTAAGCTCATAGATATCATGCGGATACCTTTGAAATTCGAACGCAGCAATTAATTAATTCCTTGATCACCCATTAATTTATTCCTTGATCACCCATTAAATACATTTAATTCTGAGTCCTTTAAGAGTATATAGAACCAAATGTTTTTAGCGTGTTTATTTTCATGTATACGTGCTTGATCAATCTGTAGAAAATATTTTCTTGTATGCCTTGGAGGAAAAAATCATGCGTGTACATGCATTTTTTCAGGTATATACATGCTTCTTTTCAGAATAAATATCATGAGTATACGCTGAATACATGCATTTTTTCAGGTATATACATGCGTGTATAAAAAAGCATGTATTCAGAACATGCCAAGAAAACTTGCTCATACAGGACTTAATGGAATTTTTGCAATTAATCTTGTATACAATAAATCGGGTATATTTCCACAATACTCGAGTATATTCAACAATGTGTATATACACGTGTATTTCCCAAATTTTCGAGTATATTCAACAATGAGTATTTCCCAAAAATCTCATACCCAAAAACACTCAAATCCCTGCACAAAATCAAACTCTCAGATCCGTTGGCGTAGAGAGAGGACGGGGGCAGAGGCGGGTGCGCCGCCGCACCGCCAAGGCCGCGCCGCGCCGTCGGCGTGGAGAGAGGACGGGGGCAGAGACGGGTGCGTGCCAAGTTGCGCCGCGCCATCGGTGTCGGCGTGCAGAGAGGACGGGGGCGGAGGCCGGTGCGCGCCGCGCCGCCAAGGCCGCGCCGCGCCGTCGGCGAGGAGAGAGGACGAGGAAGGAGGCGGGTGCGCCGCCGCGCCAGCCTGGTGAGGAAGATGGCGCCCCGGCTCTTCCCGACGCGACGAGGAGGCCGTCGGAGGCGGGGACGACGCGGTGAGGTCGAGGACGAGGCCATCGGAGGCGGGGACGATGCGTTGATGCCGAGGATGAGGCCAGAGGATCTCCCGAGGTGCATCTCCGGTCGGTTTGGTTTGGATCTGATGGAAAATCGAATTGGAGAGAGAAGATGCATGGTTAAATAGCCCCTAAAATCATGTCATCACATTAATACCCAATTAAGAGGCTGCCTTTTAATTAATTGCTCAGCCTCACGTTCCTGGCTTGACCGACGGTACAACGGGTATACCCGTTAATCGGCTAGCTATAATCGTACGGCTGATGACCATGGAGCCTAGGCTCCATGGAGCCTTATGTATTTTTCCTATATATATATATATATAGAGAAAGAGAGAGAGAGAGAGTTGGGCTATGGTCAGCCGCGGCTGACCATGTCTAGGTGCTTCACGTCGTGGACCGTTGGATGGAGCCATCTCGCACGTCCACCTGTCCCTGCGCACAGAACCCTGCCCGCGCCCGCCCGTGCCTGCCCGAGCGCACGCAGCTGCTCACCCCGACCCTCATTCACTCCCACGCTCACTCTCTCTCTCTCCTCTCTGTCTCTCTCTAGCTGCTCTCTCTTCTCATGTTTCCTCTCTTCCTCTTCCTCCCACAAAACCCTAGCGCAGTAGCACTGTTGGTACAGGCGCCATCCACCATGGTAGAGGTCTCCTCTACTACGGTCTCCCGGCATTCAATGGAAGGAGGCGGCGGCGGTGTGGAGCGACCTCTTGGTGGTTGCTTCCTCCCCACATGCTTTCTTTTCTTGTTGATTCTTGTGCACGTCATGTGAAGAGGGACTAGACGAAGTTGATTTACCATCTTTGATCTGTAATTTCCCCTCTTTTCTGATATGTAATTTCCCCCAATTTTCGATCTGTAATTTTTCAATTTTTCCGTTCCCCAATGAAGACAAGGTCTAGTACCAGATTGTAGACCAAAAGCTTTTCATCGGTTTAAATTGAAGTCCTAATTAAAGTGTATAATGCTGTGACATTCTGAATTTTGTGACAAGGTCTAGTATCAGCAATATGCCTGAACTGGAGCTTCTGTCATATACATGAACTTTGTGCAATGGAAGCATGTATATCTTAACTTCATGGCTGGTGCTTCATGGCCAGGCTATAACCCTCGTGAATACTATTCACGAGGGTCTGGCCCTCGTGTCTTTTAGCTATTTGCGGGGGAACAGTATCGAGCAGACGTACGCGAGGGCCGGCCCTCGCGAATAACTATTTGCGAGGGCCAAAATTTTATTCGCAAGGGTTTTTGGCCCTCGTGACCTTGAGTGATTCCAGTAGTGCATGGACGTTTGAAGGTCCCTCTATGCGTACCAACATTGTTTGTGACTGTAGAGGAGGAGGTTTCAATAGGACTGAAGTGAAGTAGCTCGGTTGGTGCCAGCGTTCGCTCGTTGAGTCGTTGTGATGTTGGGGCCATCTATGCGAAGAATTAATACTAGCTTTAAGCAGACATGGGCAAGTAAGCACAGAGAGCTCGAGTGATCTAAGTTTGCAAAGGTAGTGATTTCGATTCACTGTAGCGGGTGATATTGTAGCACTTGAGGTGGAAGTCAGGTGTGATTCGAATCCGACATGCATATGCCATGAATGCACAAGAAGCAAGAAAGATTCTGCTGATTTGAAACACACATTCATAAAACATAAATGATACAAGAACATATAGTTCGGGTGCCATACAACATAAAGCATAGGCTGCCAGTCGTCTAATATGGCAGAATTTTAGGGAATATACTTATATAATAAGAAAGTTCAATATACACTGATACGTATTAGATTATTTCACAACAGGTCGCCAACCACTTGCTATATGGCGAGATCGGGGTCCTATGATCAAGCTAGGTTAAGTTACTGGACTCCAATACTAACAAAAGGAAATCCCAACCAACCCGTATCATTGGAGCGCGAGGTGGCCTCATCCACCAAAGACTCTTGGTTGGAATTGGAAGTGTCCATGTTGAACGAAGAGGAGAGTGAGGCCTAGGCACCAGAGGACCATGAACGATCCCCCGGTCGTGTTTGCTTTCGTCTTCCGCACCCTGGGCGGGCTAGGCCACGAAGCACGGCAGGCGTGTCCCTGTAGAGTACGCAGGAGGTCGGGTGTGCTTTGCCTATACATGAAGAATGTTGTGTTATTATAAAGAAGAGAAAAATCTAAGTGTTTTGAATCGATAGATTTTCTATTTTTTCAAACTCCTAATATATAATGAATTGGAATATGCAGTTTTGTACGGAGGCAGAGGTAGAATAAGTTTGGGAGCACATCTACAATATTTCTTAAAATTTCTCTGACTTTTGGTACCACAGGGGAAAAAAAGTTGTGCACATTAGATATGTTGCCCCCAAGGCCCCATTCCCATCCTCACCCTACCCATACTATTACCATTACTAAATTTCTAGCTCAACCCACCCTACTCCATCAGCCTCCGTAAACCCACACCCTTCCATTAGCCAGCTCAACCCACACCATTCCAACTCCCTCCCATATCCCATATGGGTTTGAACCCATTTCCTCCACCCTGAAAGCTCACACCACGCGACCCCATTTTCACACACCAAGCCGGAGCAATCATGGCAATCAATTACTGACCTAATCCACCCGCCGATTAATGACTTAATCTATCCGGTGAGAAGAGATCAACTAAAAAAAATACTCGAGCACCTTACGGTACAAGATCTTTCACCTTATCACTCCCATTTTTTAAATAATCTTGAAGCAACCAAGAAAACTAGGAAGTAAGCGAAATGACATCTTGTATATAGTATGGGCACGGAGTTGTTCTTGTTCCCCAACGAGAGAGAGAGAGAGAGAGAGAAGAGAGAGAGAGAGATGGTCCCCGGGGATCGAAGATGGAGTTGCTCATAGAGACGACAGACATTTTATAAATAAGGGAGGGTCCCAAGGATCGAACCCTGGTTGTCCACAGGATCTCGGGTGTGCCCACATTTAAGCTAGCCGGATGTTTCGTGCTTGTTGAATTGAGTGTGTTCATGTTTCTTTTTATCAACAAACCGTGCTTCGCCGAGCCCCACATGGCAGCGGGAACGAGCCGTGCCACTGCCACTCAACCTGCCACTGTAGGCCGCCCCCACCTGTCAGGAGACCTATGTCGTCGGGTTAGAGCAACCCAACGACATAGTGGCAGGTGGGGCCAAGGCTCGGGGCGCCCGCGAGGCTATGGGCCTGGCAGCTTGGCCCTACGTGTCAGGGCAGATCAATGTCGTCGGCTTCTTGAAACCCGACGACAAATATCTTGCCTGACACGTGGGGCCGTCTACGTGTTAGTGGCGCAATCTATGTCACCAGACGGTTTTGTACCTACGACATAAGGTGGTGTCCTTCCACTGCAAATATTCTTCTTCATGTGGCTCCGTTCGCCAACCACACTATTCACTCTCGTTGCTCATGGCAACCGCTAAATGCCATCCCCCCCTCCGACCACCTCCGTGGTGGCAACGGTCGAGAGAGAGAGACCAAGAGCGAGGGTCGAGCGGCTAGAGGAGGCGCTAGATCTAGAGGTTGACGATGGGCTTTTCTTGCCTGGCGACTCCAGAGAGAGAGGCTTTGAGGAAGAGGGAAGGGCTGCAACTGCAAAAGGAAGAGAAGAGGCGGCAGTTGGTTGGGAGCTCCAGGCACTCAATTGGGGAGCAATTGAAAATTGTCTATGGAATTTAGGGGCATATTGTTAAAAGAGGTAATTGTCGATTTGCCCCCACAAGTTGTAGCGAATATCACTTAACCCCTCGAACTTGGAGATTACTTTTTCGGCCCCCTAAAGTTGCTTCCGTACATTTTTTGCCCTCTGAAGTTGCTTTTGTTTGCACAAGGAGTTCCGCACCGTGAATCTAGTCGTAAATTGATGACTTGGATGCTGGCTTGACATAGAATATGGTGATGAGTCATCCATCTAGACTTATGTGGTTGACATGTGGACAAAAATAATCCCAAAGTTCCGGGGGCTAAGTAAGACTTTGTACAACTTCAAGGGGCAATAATGTACTTTTCTCTTGTTAAAACCCATAGAGAGGGGCAACAACTACGAATTGCTAGAGAATGAGACTCGGAAAGAGGACCAGGCCGAGCACAACCAGCACATAACAATGGCGGCACAAGTAGTACCCATATGAACCAATTTTGTAACTAAAAGTCAGTCTGAAGCAAGCCAAGTTTAAAGAACATCCACAATTAGAAAGGAACAGAACAGCATTAACAGTGCGATCTTATACAACCCAAAAGCTTCTCATCGTGGGCTACATCATTAAACGAGCTGGATGGCCCCTTCGTGAGGGCTGCTTCTCCACATTGCATTCTAGTACCCCCAGCATTTTAAAATATCCATTGTGATAGGACAGGTACTACTTCAGTTTCTTCAGTTATCAAGTGACAATGAAGATGAAGGAGGTGCAGCAACCTTCTTACAGCGCTTGCGATGAGTATCCTCAAGCTTAACATGCTGATAGTCACTTTTCCGTTTCAGCCTTGAACTGCGCCTAACCACCTTACCAACCAAAGGAGTGGAGGGATTAGACACCAAAGGTGTGGTAGGCAAACTTACATGGGCCTGAACCTGCTCTTGCTGCAGTGAAGATTTAGCATGTGCAGACTGATGGACATTCTCTAAAATATTAACCTCATTCTGCTCTGAATGCTCAGCCAAAAGTTCTGCAGTCATGGCTTCATCCTCGCTAACACGAACTGAAGCTAAGGGAGTAGCTTCTATCCCAAGAAGTTCACTTTGCTCCATGGGTTCAGTCAAGGGAGCCAGTACAGATTTGCCCACATTAGTGTTGTGACCTGCATCCCTATCAATGTTCTGACTCTGACTTTCAGCTTTGGAAGTCAAAGGCTGGGCTTCAAAAAAACTCGATCTCTTTGCAATCCTCCTGCTAACAGTCCCACCAAGTGATGAGACTTCACAAAAGATAGGCTCATTGCCCACAATTGGCTCAAAAGCCGAGTCCCGAACCTTTGGCAGTACATGAGATAAAATCATCCTGCAGATATTAGCAAAAGTCACGTGCTCTTGAGGAATTTGCTCTGGCTCTCCCTGCAGCTTACCCTTCTCACGCACTTGTTCTGCTTCACGCGCCTCGTTAGCTTCCTTAACCAAGGACGCCAACAAATTTTTTTTCGCAATCCTAACTTGATGGGCAGACACAAGTTCACGGTAGGTTTTCAAGCAATGGTCCTTAGTCACAATATTTTTATATTTAGGTGCTTCAGCTTTCAACTTTGATAGCTCATCTTGCGCAAACACCTGAAAAGGAACACACAGGAACACGATTCGGCTGAGATACAAGCTTCCATGAAACGCAAGCTTCGATACAGATACAAAATAGTAAGTATGATTTCACCTCATGAAAATCGATTTTTTCTTGAGGGAAACCTAACACCTTCAGAGCTGTTGCAAGCTTCAATGCGTCCCAATGCTCACAATTAATGCCAGATATAACCTCAAGGTGGACACCAGCGTTGCGCAAGGATGTTAAATGCCTATTGTCAACAGCATCACAATCAAACAAGGCGCGTGCGGTCACAATAATCTGCTCATTGACCTGGATACAAAGAGCAATCCTTCATCACTAAAAGAAAATTTCAAAGGCAAATTTTTCTATGAAAACTTGAATCCCAAACTTTGGTCCGTGAAAATAAAGGATTCTAAGTGCACAACACATAAGCTATCGTATAATAACACTAATAAATGGCAGGGAGATATAAAGCAGAAAGCATGGCAACTCCAACCACTGAACTCACCATCTCTGGTCCGACGTCGAATCCATAACGACTCAGGACCATTTTTAGTCCTTGACACATCGGGAGGCGGTCCTCTTTAGTCAGCTCTGATTTTTCTTCAGGCACTAACTTGTGCATGAGACGCTGTATGCCCCACATAAACTCCATCACAATTGCATTATACACGCAGGGTATTCCCTGAAAGAAGTCAGGGCAACAATGGCGCTCAAAGTTGTTCACAAAAATATAACCAGACAAGGAGCAAATACTCACCAACTCTGATCCAATGATCGTTTCATATTCAGGCTTTCCAACAGCCAATTTCATCCCACGGCTGTGCCACCGTTTGATCATATCAGCAAGCTGTCTGTTGACACCAGTATCAGCATTAATGGCGCTGGATTTGTCCTCAAAAGTTTGGAATTCCTCCAGAAAAACGACCTGATGAAGAAATAAGGACGAGCATGTTCATGGGCACAAAGAAACAATTAAGCAATTATCATCATGCATGTCTCTCGATCAAGAGAAGAGGGGTGTAGGTATATCTAAACCATAATGATATACCCCTGCCAAGTCCCCGTTTAACAAATACTTGCAATGTAATTCATAATAAAGTTGGCAAGTTCATGTTCTTGAGAAGTAGCACCACGTCAAGGCCCTGTTACTAGTTATAAAATTTGTGCATGGCAATACTCCCATAGGTTTCAGCATGCGTTGATTGATTCTTTAGGGATCTCCTTGCACAATTGCACCAATGGAGACCTTTCAGCAAAAGTAGCATCATGATACATGCTTTACAAACATATTTATGGGGGAGAAAATGCTCATATTCCTCCCTCAAAGCAAAGATCGCTACTTGGATTAATTTGGCAGCAAGCAACTAAGGAGATAACAATCAGAAGGGAAAGCAAGGATTTAGGGAGGCACTAACATAGTTTGCTCGGTACTCGTCAACAAACTTTGCCCACATAACCTGTAGGTGACAAATAAATTAGGTCGATGGCATAGACCACAGGAACAAGCAAGCGCATCATCAACAAAGGAAGGTCAACCAAGGAAGGCAGAAGGGCGTACCTCGAGGGCATTCGGTTTGAAGAGGTAAATCTCAGAAGTAGTGAAAATTGCAAAGCCGGAGGGCGTCTCAAACAGCAGCAGCATACACCCATAATTCCGAAATGTGCCAACTGCAAACAAGAAGTCAGGCTAGCAAACTTAAGCAAGCAGGATTGCCAAGAAAAAAAAACGCACATAGACGAATCGCCTGCTCATGTATCGAGAGTGAAGCCAGGCAGCCCTGGGTATAAGGCTGAAGACCCTCGCCTCCAACTGGATCTCTGCTGTGTGATCGGATCCAAATTGATTTTTTTTAAAAAAAAAATTGAGTCTCGAGCTGAGGAGTCGTCCAGGTCCAGTAGCTCGCGCCTCCAGCAGCCGTCGTCGCCGGTCCGGGGCCGAACAAGTAAACACATCGCTTGCCGGAAAAGGTCGACAACGCGAAGCCCTAGCTAGTACCTAACCCTAAGCCAGGTACCCGTGAGGACAAGTAAGCCAGTGAGATCCAAACTGAAAATGGAAATCGATCGGCGCTAGATTTGATTTCAACTTGGTGGGGGCGGATCCAATCTGGTTTCGTGAAAATGGAAATCGAGGGATCCGCTCTAGGGTTTCGGCCTCAATAGCTACGACCGACGTGGGTGAGATTGAGAGAGGAGGATGACGGCGGGCGGGCGGGCGGGCGGCTGGCTCACCTTCAGTTTTGATTACCCCCTCCTGACGACGACGCCGTCGCCCCATCGCCGAGAATGGAGACCGAGATTGCGCGAGGTTTGCGGTTGCCCGAGATTGCGTGGGGATTTTTTCTCTCTCTCCGTCTTCTCTTCTCTTATCAGATATACCTACATGCATATACTTGCCGGGCCAGGTATCGGGCCGGGTTTGTTTTTTTTTTCTTAGGGAGCGAGAAAGTAGAGTCAAAATTTCGGGGGCAAAGGTGCCAATTTTCGCAGAAGTTTGACCAATCCCAATAACTCGAACCAGCCCGATCAAGGCTATTTGTGTGTGTTTACTTATCATAGCTTTACGGATACGGGTCTTATTTTGGAGGTGAGATGTAACCCGTACCTATGTTCCCGGTCCCGGTAAATGCATCCGTGCGCACTAGGAAAAATGTAGCTCTTCTTTTGTTCTCCTTGTATTATATCTATGGCATGCTTCTGCCTAGATGAATGCTATAATCACTTTATATAACTAGCTTGTTATTTATCTATACTAGTAGGGTGCCCTTGCGTTGCAACGGGAGACAAAATTTACATAACATACACAATTAGCATGTAACACCTTTAAATTTAAGGCAAACAAATTGATGAGGTAAAAGAATTTTCAAGTTCACCACACGATTACGTAGAAGGCAATATTTCTATATCTTAATAGACTGTTTATTAGTCTCGAATCTCAGATTACATGAATCTATATCTTAATAAGGTACAAGTGAGCCATTCTTTCACTAAGGGTATGGCTATAGAAATTCGTAAAAGAGGGTATGGTTATAAACCACCACCAGAGAGGCACCATTATTCACATATCGCTAGTCAGGGAGTCGCAAACCGCACCTAGCATTCTCTGATTCTGATAGGAGCACGATCGATGGTCGTCCGAATACAAACTTATATATGCCATGTGCTTGTAAAACATCAAGGGGTACAAAAAAGGTTGTTGGATATTAACCGAAGAGCTTTATATATGCCATGTGCTTGTCATAGTCTCAATCTTACTCTTTGTAATATGGCAAATTCTTGTGTTAAGGCTATTTCATTTTTTGGAATCGTGCAACGAATATATGTATTATTTTCAGGTTCTCCAAAAAGATGGAAGGTTTTGCTTGACCATGTTCCAAGTTTTACCGTAAAACCATTGTCTAATACTCGTTGGGAGAGTCGAATCAAAAGTGTTAAAGATATTAGATACCAAAAGTGTCTATATTAGGGGAGGCCAGGGGCGGCGCGTTTGCATGAGTTGAGCCCTCACCACGCCTAGCCGTCGTGCGCCCCTCCCGCTCCCCAGAAACCCTAGCCGTGCGGCGAGGTGCTAGCACACCCCGCGCGACGTTCCTGCTCGGTACGTGTGGATATCGCTAGAGGCGCTGCCGTACGCGGACGCGCTGTTCGGTTGAATCTCCGGCGAACTCGGCAACCTCGACGACCAGCCGACGAGCAGCTCCGACTAGGTGGCGAGCAGTTCTGATTCGTCGGCGAGCAGCTGCGATCAGTCGGCGACCAGTCCCACCACTCGGTGAGCAGCTTGGAGCTGATCGGGAAACGTATGAGTACTTCCTCTACGGGCGCGCATCTGCTTCCGCTGCATCGGCGCGTCAAGGGTAACGATCTGTGATCCCCTACTTGCATGTGATCCTAGGTGTTTGCGGTAGAAAATTTGATTTTGTGCTAGCGTAGCCTCCGCGTTCCCCTTCACCCGGTCCCAGTAAATGCATCCGTGCGCACTAGGAAAAATGTAGCTCTTCTTTTGTTCTCCTTGTATTATATCTATGGCATGCTTCTGCCTAGACGAATGCTATAATCACTTTATATAACTAGCTTGTTATTTATCTATACTAGTAGGGTGCCCTTGCGTTGCAACGGGAGACAAAATTTACATAACATACACAATCAGCATGTAACACCTTTAAATTTAAGGCAAACAAATTGATGAGGTAAAAGAATTTTCAAGTTCACCACACGATTACGTAGAAGGCAATATTTCTATATCTTAATAGACTGTTTATTAGTCTCGAATCTCAGATTACATGAATCTATATCTTAATAAGGTACAAGTGAGCCATTCTTTCACTAAGGGTATGGCTATAGAAATTCGTAAAAGAGGGTATGGTTATAAACCACCACCAGAGAGGCACCATTATTCACATATCGCTAGTCAGGGAGTCGCAAACCGCACCTAGCATTCTCTGATTCTGATAGGAGCACGATCGATGGTCGTCCGAATACAAACTTATATATGCCATGTGCTTGTAAAACATCAAGGGGTACAAAAAAGGTTGTTGGATATTAACCGAAGAGCTTTATATATGCCATGTGCTTGTCATAGTCTCAATCTTACTCTTTGTAATATGGCAAATTCTTGTGTTAAGGCTATTTCATTTTTTGGAATCGTGCAACGAATATATGTATTATTTTCAGGTTCTCCAAAAAGATGGAAGGTTTTGCTTGACCATGTTCCAAGTTTTACCGTAAAACCATTGTCTAATACTCGTTGGGAGAGTCGAATCAAAAGTGTTAAAGATATTAGATACCAAGCTCCTCAAATAAGATTAGCCTTGCTAGAAATACGTAATTCTTCTGATGACCCTAAATCTAAGAGTGATGCAAAAAATCTATTCTGGTAAAAGTTTTTTCTTTCATATATAATCACATGTTTTTAGATGTACTGTACACATGTTTTTAGATCTATTAGGCTGCTTGATATATTAGATAATTATATGAGCTACGGGACTCCAAAAACACCGTTCTTTTTGTTGTTGTACAGACCAGGGCCCCCAACTCTTATTTTGCCCCGGGGCCCTAAAATCCTAGGAACGGCTCTGATGCAAAGTGAGCTTCCCAACACTGTTTTAGGTCATGGTAGGGGTGGCTTAGATTTATTTAGGGATAAAAAATGATATTTAACTTTTCTTCAGTTTTTTCTATCATGAAATCACCTTAAAAAACTTTTAAAATAGCATAAATGAGACAAACCAACTTCGAGAAACGAGAAGCAGATCTAAAAACCTATAAAAGTCCAGCTTAACACTCAACTTATTTCGACTCAGCTGGCTTATTCATTCGGCTCAACTTCTCTAAACATGCTCCCTTATTTGTTTAACTTATCTTTTTACCTTACCTTCAGCATAAAACAAACAAGTAAATAACGTAAGACGAAAAGAATGAATGCGCATATTTTGCGCAACTTTTCATCAATTATTTATTTAACGATTTAGTTTTTAACACCGTTTTCTAGAAATTTTGGAAGTCATAAAATAAGCTCTCAGGGATTATTGCATAAATATTATTTGCACAAAGGTCATCCTAGTAGTGGGTTATTCACATTGTACCCCTAGAAATGCCTCCTAGCTAGGAAGAAGATATTGCACTATCTCACTTTCTAAAGACATGTACTGAGAAAAATCTGGAATATCATCGAGTTACCCACAAGCATCCTTGCTCATATAAGAGTGTGTTCAAGACTTTAAGGTGGCTTTAGCTTATTTGAAAAACCTATTTAAATTTTGTAGTTCAATTTTTCTACATTGTGAAGCCTCCTTTCAAAACCTCTTTAAAAAATAACATAAATGAAGTGGACCGACTTTGAGAGGCGGATTTAAGAACTTATTAATGTATAGCTTAATATTCAACTCATCTTAGCTCAGGTAGCTTATTTATTCATCTCGGTGACTCGAAAATACACTCTCAATGGTGCTTTTATCGCTAACATGGGTCGGATCATGTTTTAGATGAAGGTTCAACATCTATGGACCTTAATCTTGACGCATAAGGTGTTGTAACCTTCTAGAAGGCTGGGGGTACTTCGTCGACTCCAGACCATCCGAGTAAATCTATACTTGTGTATACATAGGTTTCTATGTATATTTACACCTATTCTAGTGTACTAGTACAATGCCCGTGCTCTGCCACGGACCATAAAGGGGTGAAAGGAAAACATAATTCATAGAAAAATATATAAGCATGAGGTGATTTCAAGAAATTCAGATCGAGAGTATGGCACGTAAGGTGATGTAACTTGGATCATTTAGGTTAGATCAGGCGGGACCCATCACCGGTTGAGGGCAGCGGACGGCGAGGGCGTGGCCGGATGGGCGGCGGGCCGCCGGCAGCAGTGGCTTAAGGTCAAAGGCGGTGGCGCGGTGGAGGGTAGGTGGAGGAGGAGGAGGTAGCGTGGCGGCGAATGAGAGGGATCAAGCGGCAACGGTAGGGGGAGAAGTCAGGAAACCTTAGGTGAAAGGGGCGGTTCCGCGGTTGGGAGCGTGGTGGTGGAGATCGAACGGCCGTGAATGGATTAGATGAGATGGATGGTCCAGATTGATAGTTGGCACACCACCACCACCACCACCACCAGATGCTGCTTTAAAGTAGTAGAGATAATCTAAAATTGTAAATAATAAATAGGGCAATTCCAATATAATTGTAGTGCAATTAAAAAATCACTGAAATTGCATGGTGCAACTTGTAGTATTTGCTGTATAAATATAAAAAAAATGTAGACAAGGACAAATTACTTGGTTGTGTAGTCAAAAAACACTTAGAAAAAACTGCATAAGCAATTTTGCATGAAAGATAAAAAATTACACAGTGATAAAACTAAAATTGCTCATCGAGAATGATTGCAGTTTAAATACATATGTAGTGCAATTTATGAAAAAATCATTAAATTGTAGTGTTTTGAGTATAAAAAAGAGAAAAAAAATGACAAAAAACAAGCACAAATCACATGGTTTTCGGTTCAAGAATAGATATGGATAAGAAAAGATTGCATAAGAATGAATGACCAAACAAAATTGCGCAACGATAAAACTAAAATTGCACACTAAGATTCAGTGCAAATTCAGTGTTGCACTGCAATTTATTAAGAACTCACTAAAATTGCAGTATTCGGTGTTTAAGCAGAACAAAAAAATGTTAACAAAGCACAAATTACATGGCTTTTCAATTAAAAAGGAAACAGTAGCATGCCCTTTCCAATTTTGCTCATTTTGAAAATAGATAAATACAACTGGTAGGAAAAAGAAAACTTCACTATCATGAAGTTAAAAAATACATAAATACGCATTTTGCAAATCAATGAAACTATTGTGCAATTTATATAGTAACACTACGCATATTTGTGCCATATGGCATATTGAACAAATTATAATACATTGTCCTACAAAACAACATCACCTGCAATTTCATGTAGGTTGGCAAGACACCATAGCTAGAGCAAAATCTCAACACCCTATAAGGCTTGAAACATAGAGCTACAAAAAAGTTAATAGGTAAAACAAATATTTTTAGCTAGAAGCAATAGCAAAAAACACACAAGCATTTATGTTGCAATGGGCCAAAAAAATTATCATGGGAAACTAAAAATTGCACATATTCTAAGAGAGTAATTTTGATGGAACTCAGGTGCAAAGACCTAAATGTGGTCCATCTTCTCTGGTCGATTGGCGGAGACAAGAACACAATAGTGTCCACCAACAGGCACAATCTTTTCTAACTTGCCCGCATCGGTCCTATACTCCATTACTCTTCTCAGCCCTTCCCCGCCATCACAATGGGTCCTCTCCATCAATTATGGTGCTGCCAGTACCATCACTAGCATTGTGTCCGCGTAGATGGCGCCCTCGATGCCACGGAAACCATCTGTACCTGCTACCGATTAGAGGGAGTGTCTTGTGAGTCATCGAGAAAACCGAATCGAATCAAAAAATCGAGAGTTGAAACAAAGGAGAAAAGAAACATATTCAAAACCCCTAGAATGAAAGGGGGAAAAAGCAAATCCAACCTCTCCAAAGCAGAGCAACCGAACAAAAAGTGACACAACCCAAACACGCTCCACTGACTGATGAATTGCACCCCTTGTCGGAGAAGGCAACGAACTCCAGCCACCGAGAGAAAAACTTGGACGACACACTAGCTGCTCAACCTTTGCGCTGCTCTTCCTCCCCTATGGCCCTCGCTCTAGCCAAGAAATAAAGGAACTATTTTACCAGACAAACGCACACCCAGTCTCCATGCCCCTTGAATGGATCTCGGCAAGAAATATTTAATGGCTGACAAATCGACTGCAATGTAGCAAACCTGATTACAAACTAGTTCTATTTTAAATTTTTGGTTACCAAATTGGTCATACCTAGAACAAGAAAGTTACACGTAGAAACAATGCACAATCTCAATTCAAAAGACACACGTATGGAGTGCATTTTTACTAGAACTGTACTCCAGTTCCTGCAATCTAATAAGGAGTCTTGACAAAAAAAATTCTACAATTACACATATACAGTGCATTTTGCACGGTGAACAAAAAAGGACTGCAGATGCGAACAACTCCTCCCTATCATGCGAAAAATGTAGGGCTTGCATAGAAAAACCAAAAAATCGATTTCTAAATCGTTCAAAATCATGACATCTCAGGATTGAGACTACATATTCTCATACATCTCTCATTTCTTCCTCAAGACTGAAGCTATCCACTCTCAGTTAGGTGGGCAACTTGGCAACTTGATTCCATTAATGGAAGCCTTATATTGTGATAGCGTCAGTGAGATTAAAATACTAATCCTCTCCAATATCTCTCTCACTTGTATCAGAACGTTCATCTTTCTAGCATAGAGGCAGGTGTGGTTTGCCAAAAACAAATGATAGTGGCCCCCTAATCGTACATATTAGAAACAAATCCCTCACAGAAAAATCTACAAGAAGCTTTCTACCCCCAAACACATGTATTTTACAGATCTTCTACCCCCAAACACATGTATTTTACAGATCTGAACAAGGAAACCACTGCCCCCAAAACCATCCCCCCTGCTCAAAAAATATAAAAAGCATTGCACAAATTGTCAACTAGAAGAAAGGGAAACAGCTTGGATCTGCTTATGAGAACAAAAAAGGCATGCATAAACGAAGGAGGATGTAGACATGCAGTCACCTCACCACCGATGGAGTGCAGATATATGTTGCCGATGGTGTAGCCGATGAGATAGCCGCCGGGATCTCCGATCTGGTCCTCCCCCTCAACGAAATCGCCAAAGCAACTATCCCCTTCCCCCTCGGTGTGCAGTGGATGGCTCTGACCCTTTTCATCTCAAAATGAGGTAGCAAGAGCGAGAGACGCAATGGCGAACTCATCGAGGGATACGAATAAAAAACAAATGCATCCGTTACAAACACGAACACAGGTGGGCCCGATAAAACAAAACAAAACCAGCCTCAACTCTGTGTGTGCATCTCGGTATATATCGACAGTCAAGAAATCGACTGACACCTAAAATTAAAAACAGTCGCCTGAGATATATACAGCAAAACCGCATTAATTTTGTTGTGACTTATTTCATCGTTAATGGTACTTTAAGCATAACTCGGTGTAACAGCCCAAACTTGGGTCAAATTTGAATGTTGTAAAATCAATGGAAACTCACTCAAATTTGTGTATGCCTTCGTGTTCTCGACCGTTGGGCTCGGCTTTAGCCCAACCCTAGCCCGAATCGTGCCCTGCTCTCTCCATCTCTTCCTCCCTCCCGCGCGCGCCCACGCCCGCCGCCACGCGCATCCGCCCTGCCACCGAGCGCTGACCTCGCCACGTACCTGCCCCCCCCCCGTCCGCGTCGCCGGGGGACCGTTGTCGAATGGGTAGTACTTATTAAAAGTAGCAAATGGCCTCCTATATTTTCCCCGAGCCCTGCTGCACAGTGCGCACGCGCGTACGGCCGGGGGAGCTCAGTAAAGATATCAGCAAGCTGGTTCTCAGTCCGTCCGTGGGCAAGCACAATGTCACCCTTCCCCACATGATCCCGAAGGAAGTGATGTCGGATATCAATGTGCTTGGTATGAGAGTGTTGAATCGGATTGTTGGCGATCTTTACCGCACTCTCATTATCACACAAGAGGGGCATGTGGTCAAGTTTTATTCCGTAGTCATATAGTGATTGTGTCAAGAATAGCAATTGAGCACATGAACTCCCTGCCGCTATGTAAGTGCAGGCTCCCCGCTTGTTTGGTTTTGGTAATTGATAACCCGAGCTTAGCACGTTGACAACCACACAAGATTAAGGACATTTGTTTTGTAATTCTTCTCTTGTCCTTGTGTGTGTTTAGTTTAGGCCTGCAGATCATCTACTGTCTAGCAGCAGAGTCCCACTAAGCACAGTCCGTTGAGTCTCTCATTCTTATCTAATATTCGGGTGTGTTCGAGAGGGCTCCGGAGTTGGGCCACCTGTCTAGGTTCGAGAAAGTTCGAGGGAGTGACAGCTGTGGGGTTTCGTAGTCTCTTAGCAATCCAAGCCAGATACTTTCCTCTAGGCGTGAAACTTCCCGCCTAAGTGACCTAAACCTCCCGTCGAGTCCACAAGTCGACAAACATGGCCCAAAGACCTAGGTGTGACGTCAGGAGAGAGAGAAGAGGGGTAAACCAAGTGGGCTGCGAAGATTGGCCCCATCGGACTGGGTCCGACGGCTGTCGGACCGGGTCCGACGGCCGGGCATGCGCTAGCGGCTAAGTCGGACCGGGTCCGACATCGGAACCTCTCTAGATCACATCGGACCGGGTCCGACATCCGTCGGACCGAGTCCGACGAACTTGAAAACTCGACAACAAGCCCATCGGACTGGGTCTGACCACGACCGGACCAGGTCCGACGAAACCGCGAGTTGAAAATTTGGCTAAGTCCTTGAAGCGGGTCACTTCTGGATCACATCGGACCGGGTCCGACGGTGATCGGAACGGGTCCGACTGCGGCAACGCAGACCCAAACCCTAGCAGAGTCAGCCTGGTCGGACCGGGTCTGACGGCGACCGGACTGGGTCCGACGGAGTACAAAATTTCTGATCTGATTGACCATAGCTTCATCGGACCAGGTCCGACGGTCATCGGATCGGGTCCGACGGATGAATCTGAAACTGCCCGAGCTAATCTCAGCCCTACACCTGTCCAGTCCACTAGGGTTTTGCGAGGGGTCTATAAATAGAAGGCTACCAGCTCGTGGGAAGCCGAGAGAGAGCTTCAACTTTAGCCACCCAAAGCCACCCTCATCCCAAGGGGTCTCTCCCATGGAGTTCATCCATCAAGGTGCCTTCATGCCCATGTCCATGAGTGCTTGTGCTTGGAGAAGAGGAGGAGAAGAGGAGGAAGAAGAGGAGCAGCTGCCCCCCACCTCTTCCCACCATCCAAGGTTCAATTTGGTTCCTCCCCATGGTGTTCTTGGCTAGTTCTTGAGTGAGAAGAAAGGTTGGGTCTTGGTGAGGTTCTGGTCTTGTGCTCTTGGGATTTCTCGTTGCCGGGGTCTTCACCAAGCGGTCTTCATCGTCTACATCGACTACTTCATCGTCTACTACCTCTCCGCTGTCGAGTGTAGTGCGGTGCCGGAAACCCTCTGTGGATCGGGGGTCATCTCCATACGTGGGGGTGCTTCGTCGTCGCCTTCGGAACCGCAATCCTCGGAGTGGGAGCACCATCCGGACTACGGTGTAACGTTTCTCCATGTGTTGGAGACCGTCGTCGTTGTGGTAGAAGGGTTGCGAGGAGCTTCTGCGTGTGTGGAAGAGCTCGCGAACGTGTGAGGGTTCTAGCTCACCTGCCATCCGTGGTGAAAAGCTACCGAGTGGATTGAGCGCGCGGGACGAGCTAGTCCTGGCCTTCGGTGGAAGGTTTTCTCATGGAAGTGCTTTTGCGGCCAATCTTGCAGCCGGCATAATCTGAATCAGAATAGCCTAGGAGCTCAACACGCTCACCCTTCGGGAACCACAACCCTATGTTTGGTGTGTGTTTCAAGTACCTCAAGATCCGTTTGACAGCAGCTAAATGAGATTTTCTAGGGGAGGCTTGCTATCTCACACACATGCATACACTAAACATGATGTCTGGCCTAGATGCAGTGAGATATAGAAGTGCACCAATCATAGAGCGGTAGAGCTTAGGGTCGACAGGCATACCTTCGGTGTCAAGGTCCATGTGTCCATTAGTCACCATCGGGGTTCGGATCGACTTGCAATGCAACATGTTGAAATGCTTCAGAAGATCCTGGATGTACTTCTCTTGGGATATAAATGTGCCAGTTTTCAGTTGCTTGATTTGGAAACCCAAGAAGAAGTTCAACTCCCCGATCATGAACATCTCAATCTCCTTCGCCATCATTTTCCCAAACTCAGTGCACATAGCCTCATTGGAGCTCCCAAAGATTATGTCATCAACATACACTTGACAGAGGGACAGGTCACCATTTGTTACCTTGGTGAACAATGTGGAGTCAACTCTGCCAACCTTGAAACCCTTGTTGATGAGGAAGTTCCTTAACCTCTTATACCATGCCCGGGGATCCTGCTTGAGCCCGTACAGTGCCTTGGACAATTTGTAGACATGGTCGGGGTGCTCGGAATCTTTGAAGCCCGGTGGCTGCTCAACATAGACCAGCTCATCAATGTAGCCATTCAAGAAGGCGCTCTTCACATCCATCTGCTTCAAAGTGATGTTGTGGCATGTTGAGAAAGCTGCAAGCAACCGGATAGCATCCAACTAAGCAACTGGCGCATATGTGTCACCACAGTCGATGCCCTCTACTTGAATGAAGCTCCGAGCCACAAGACGTGTCTTGTTGCGCACAACCAAGCCGAACTCATCAGTCTTGTTCTTGAACACCCACTTGGTGCCTATCACATTGTGGTCACTCGGTCTCTCCACCAGAGTCCACACTTTGTTCCTCTCAAAGTTTTTTAGCTCTTTGTGCATTGCATTGATCCAGTCCGAGTCCTCTAGGGCTTCCTCCACCTTCCTTGGCTCAATTTCTGACACAAACGTTTGATGCTCACAAATGTTAGCCATCCTTGACCTTGTCTGAACTCCCTGGTTGAGATCACCAATCACTTGCTCGGCTGGGTGGTCTCTGTCAATGGTGTGATAGGACTTGATCAACTGTGGAGGTGCCTCAGCAGACTCTGCCTCAGACTCACTGGTTGCTTCTGGTTGTGGTGCATCATCTGAGTTATCCCTCTGTGGTGAGACTCCCCCTGAGTCTGGCACTGCCTCAGGTGTAGCTGGTGGAACTGGAGCACTCTTCTCTGGTGGAACAGCAGCAGATCTCACATCTCCAACTAGCATCTCCTCAACAGTTCTGGCCAGAGTCTCATCACGGACATCGCCCAGATTCTCATGCTCGCCTTGACTCCCATTGGACTCATCAAACTTCACATCATAGGTCTCCTCAACTAGCCCATTTGCCTCATTGAACACCCTGAACATCTGCCCTTTGGCTGAGTACACCAAGAATATCCCTGTGTCACATTTGCTCTAGAACTTGCCCAAGTGCTGCCGCTTCTTGTAGATGTACACCTTGCACCCAAACACCCTGAAGTACGAGACATTGGTACGTCTCCCAACCAACAGATCATATGATGTCTTCTTCAGGAGCTTGTGCAAGTACATCCGGTTGACATAGTGGCAAGTAGTGTTGATTGCCTCAGCCCAGAACAGATCAGACGTCTTGTACTCATCAAGCATTATGCGGGCCATCTCGATCAGGGTCTTGTTCTTCCTCTCAACTACACCATTCTGCTGTGGGGTGTAGGAGGCTGAGAATTGGTGACCTATTTCAAGCTCATCACAGAAGTTTTCAATGTTAGTGTTAGTGAACTCTGTCCCATTGTCGCTTCTCACCCTTTTGATTGTGCAATCAAAATTCATTTTGAATCCTTTTTGCAAACTTTTTGAAAGATTTTCCAACCGGAGTTTTGTCATGCAAAAGAAGACCCAAGTGTAGCGTGAGAAGTCATCTACCACAACAAGACAGTACAGGTTTCCCCCAATACTCACATAGGTAGTTGGCCCAAATAAGTCCATGTGCAACAGCTCTAGGGGACGTGTGGTGGACATGACAGCCTTTGCGGTGTGTGGGTTTGCTACTTGTTTCCTAGCCTGACAAGCACTACACAACTTGTCCTTTTTAAATTTCACATCCTTTACCCCAAGAACCAATTTATTTTTAAAAAGTTTTCTCAAATTTGACATGCCAACGTGCCCAAGCCGTCTATGCCAAATCCAACCAAGAGAGACTTTGGCAATCAGACAGGACGGAATGAACGAGGCAGTCGAGTGAAAGTTTACCAAGTGCAAGTTTTGGAATCTAAAACCTTAGAAGATCAAGTTTTCTTTTTTGTCCAAAACCGACATGCCCTCGGGTGAGAAAAGGCAATGGAACCCCAAATCACAAATTTGGGCGACAGAGAGCAGGTTATAGTTCAAAGTCTTAACCAAGAGAACATTGTCGAGAGTGAGTTCAAAGGTTATAGCTACCCTGCCAGAGCCTGTCACCTTGCTCTTGCTCCCATCTCTGAAGGTGATCTTCTGGGAAAGTTGCCCTCTTCCCCCAATGAGGTGAACAACCGAGGATCGTCGGTCATATGCTGCGTACAGCCATTGTGTGACGTCCTCCACTCCGGTAGTTCACCTGCACGCACAGAGAGAGTCATTTTTACGACTCAGGAACCCAAACAATGGGTCCCCGAGGGTTAGCCTTAGAGCGACCAAAGGACTCTTCAATGACTGACTTGCGCACCCAAAGTTGTTTCTTATGCTCATCCTTCCAGGATGGCCCAATAACTTGGCATACACCCTATCACAGTCGTCCCTCTTAAGCATGTAGTCGCCATCTATCTCCACGTGCGTATTCCTAAACCTAGGCTGAGGAGTGGGGTGACGGTTATTGGGAGTGTTCAAGTTCTGCTTCCTAGGAGGTGATTGCCTATTGTACCTAGGAGGACCCTGCCAAGTGTAACCATTGTGCCTAGGTGGGAGCTGTCTAGCAAAGTTGTTGTATCTAGTAGGAGGACCTTGTCGCAAATGTTGTCCAAATTGATGACTTGCTAGAGGGAATGGTCTAGCAGGTGGATATGGTCTACCCTGGTTGTGGTGAGATTACCCTTGCCAACCATAGTGCCTAACAGGTATGTTGTGCCAAGTGTGCTCCCCGGAGTTATTCCTATAGCCATTCCAATTTCTAGTATTCCAAGTGCTCATGCTGTTGTTGTGTTTCCTAGGATATGCATGATGTGAGTACTGCCAGCTATGGTGTCTAGTGCTACCCCTAGGATTGGCCTGATGAGAGTTGTCCCCATTGGCAGATCCTCGAGGGCCAAAGCGTCTCTTCTTTCTCTTGGACTTCTTTAGAGGTGTGAAGCCCAAGCTACCTTTATCAGAGGTATTTCTTTGGTCCTTGAGCATCTTATCCAGGGCAAGACTCCCTTCTTAGCACTTGCCTAGCTCCTTCTCAAATTTAGCTAACTTAGCCTTGAGGTCGGTATTCTCAATAACAAGTTTAGCATTCTCAATAGCAAGTTCCCTAGTAGCTAATGTACCTTTACAGTTGTCAGGATCACATATGCAAGCATTACTAGAGGAACCACTAGAGCTAGAAGCTATCACAACCAGATCATGACAACATGTAGCAATATCAGTTCTAGAAGGAGCAACTACTACAGCAAGAGCATCATTCACAGCCTTATCTACAGATTGAGTAGCAGGCAAATCAATAGATAAAGCAACAGGCAAAGCATTGTTCTTAGCTAGAAGAGACTCATTTTCTGCTCTAAGCTCATGAAACCTAGCGAGAAGATCATCTAAAGACTCTTGCATGGCATCATGCTCTACTTCAAGTTCTTTATACTGCTTAGACAATTGATGATTAGAGCCTTGCAAGATTTCATTATCAGTTTCTAGTTCATCACACTTAGCAACTAGACCATTACACTTAGCAATCAAAGCCTTATTACCATCATTCAATTGGAGAATGATTTGCATGAGTTCCTCTTTATCAATAGGAGGGACATAGTCAGAGTCAGAATCTGATACCTTATCAGTAGGACGTGCCATGAAGCATCTTGGAGGAACTTTCAGAACAGTCGGAGCTTCAACGTCGGAGATCCATCCAACATCATCATCAACTTGAGCTACTAAGCATCTTGGTGGGAAGGCTGGAGGAGGTAGTACACTCTGAGCAATGGCCAAGCTTGCAAGTCCTTGAGCATTTGACTCATCGATCACCCATTCACTGACGAACGCCCGTCTTTTACCGGTCTTGGTATAGCTCTTGAAGCCGAACTTGTAACGAGGTTTTCCCTTGTCCTTATGCTTGGGCCTCTCCTTCTCGGTGTTCTCCTTTTCCTTCTCCTTGTACTTGCCTTTCTCCTTGTTCGGGCACACCGATGCGATGTGGCCCTTCTGATGGCAATCATAGCACCAGTATGATGCAAGTGAGTTCTTGTTTTCATGTCGATCAGTCGAGCTCCACTTCTTCCTATCCTTGCCAAGCTTTCTCATCAACAGTGAAGTCTGCTCCGCATCAAGTTCATCCTTGAGTGACGTATACCCGGAGTTGCTTGCCGCCTTGAGGGCAATCACTTTGGTCTTCTCCGGAGGAGTTGAGTCTTGCGGCTCATTGATGAGCATCTCATGTGCCGAGAGCTTCTCCAATAGTGCTGTGGGAGATAGCTTCGCCAGATCTCCACTGTTCGACAGGTAGGTGATGATGTCCCGGTACTCTTGTCTTGGCAGCATCCTAATCATCTTCCTGTACACATCAACATCTGACAAAGTACAACCCCCTTTGAGCTCATTAATAATGGGGTTAAGCCTAGTAAACATGTCATTGGCAGTTTTCGTGGGAAGCATTTTAAACTGATCGAACCTTTCCTTCACTACCACTAGCTTTTCCTCCTTAGCAGCTGAGGTACCCTCATGAATCTCTTTGAGTGTGGTCCAAATGGAATTGGCTGACTCAAGATTACTGACCCGGTCAAAGACCTCCATACTTAACCTAGAGAATAGAGCGTTGATTGCTTTGGCGTCTATCTCTAGTTTCTTGATTTGGTCGGGAGTGGGACCATTGGTTTTGTCGACTTCGAAACCTAGAGGAGACTCGACAGTTTTCCATACATCATACCTAAGAGATTGAAGGTAAAACCTCATCCTTGTTTTCCAAAATGAAAAATGTGTACCACTAAACACTGAAATCCTATTGCTAGCTACACTGCCCCCATCAGCCATCTCTAAGCGGTTAAGGAGAAGCTAGAGATCCTAGCTCTGATACCAATTGAAAGGATCTGCGGCCAACCGGGGGTGAATTAGCGCCAAATTAAAATCTTTTTGTGTTTTCTTAGGAATTAAGCAGATTAGTGACCCAAACTACCGAGCGAGTCCTAGACTAGTGTGGACAAACGGAATGGAAATGAATATGCGGAAGCATTGACGAAAACACAACACAATTAGCACAATCACACTAGGCGACCTCGAAGGGTTGCACAGGCAAGCTCATGACACGAGTGCGGAAACTAAGTGCGGAATGTAAAGGAGACAGAGGCTCAAACCAAGGTTTTCCCGAAGTTCGGTGTTCACATAGAACACCTACGTCTCCGTTGAGGAAACTTCTCACACAGAGAAGCCGGGACCCTCTCGCCTCTAACCCTCAATCCACTCGGTGGTAGCTCTTCACCAACACATGGTAGGCGAGCTCCAAACCTTCACAGACCATGAGTACTTCCACACACATGGAAGCTCCTCACGACCCACGAGTGCAACACATGCATCCGACTCCCGACACACGAAAGATTTCACACCTCGGCTTCAACGAATGAAGTCGATGCACTCCCGATACACGAAAGTGATCCCGGACGCACCGAGGGTTTGGAACTCCGACACACGGAGTGGTTGCACCCTTGACACACGGAGGTGACCTCGGACACACCGAGGGTTTGGACGGCTCTGACACACGGAGAGACCCTCGAAACACGGAGGCTTGTGGCTTGCGAATGTGGGCGGTGAAGACGACGTAGACGCAACGGTGGCGTGGTATAGACACGGCGGTGTCGATCCTCTCCGGCAAACGAAATCCCACACGAGCACCCGGAGACCACGGAGACCACACACACCTCACCATGTACCCGGGGACGGACGGAGACGACCGGAGACGAGGATGGGGACGAGCACCTTTTTCTCCCCTTCTTCTTCCTCTCTCTCACTCCTCCTCCTTCTCAATCTCAAGCACACATGGAGCTTTGGGATGGAAGCACCATGGGAGAGGCTCTCCTTGGGGGACTAGGGCTTTGGGGTGGAAACAAATGAGCTCTCTCAGTTTCCCCACGAGCTGAACACCTCTATTTATAGACCTCTACTCGGAACCCTCGAGACAGGACATGTGGCTTGCTCTGATTCGTCTTCCCGAGTTTCAGATCGGTCCGTCGAACTCGGTCCGGCGGTCATCGGACACAGTCCGATGAAGTCAGATCGGTTTTTCTTACCTTGGTCGGACGCAGTCCGGTGGTCGTCGGACGCCGTCCGATGGAGACTTGGTCACTGCAGGCTAGGGTTAGCAGTGCCCGTCGAACGCTGTCCGACGGTCATCGGACCTAGTCCGATGAAGACTTAGGCGCTGGGCTGAAAGGCTGGTGACTTGGTCTGTACAGCCGTCGGACCCTGTCCGGTGACGATCGGACGCCGTCCGATGAGCTACAGTCAACCTCATCGGATGATGCCCGAAGGTCATCGGACTGTGTCCTACAAGCGGGTTTGTATTCGGGGACTTAGTTGCTGGCACGCTCCGGCTCATCGGACCTAGTCCGATGGGGCTGAATTTTCACCCCTTTGGACTTAACTTCTCTCGTCCCCTCTCGTCGCCATGCCTCGGGTCTTGGGCCATTTTTGTCGACTTGTGGACTCGGTGGGAACTTTCGGAGACTTACGCGGGAAGTTTCGCTCCGAAAAAAAATATCTGGCTTTGATGACTTGGCGGCTACGAAACCCCGGACAACTGTATTGCTTCGGAGCATTCTCGAAACTTGGACACCTGTCCACTCTCTCGAGACCTCTCGAACCCTCGCGAATCCAGACACCTGGCAACTCTCAGCCACTCAGAAGGAGATAATATCAGTAGATCCGGAGTGCTCAGTGGGACCCAACTGCCATAGACGACCTGCACCGGCGTCTAGACCACGCCAACACGCATACAAATAAAGTAGAAGAACTAATAAACAAGGATCTTTAATCTTGTGCGGTTGGCCTTGGACAATAAGCTCGAGTCCTCAATTACCAAATTCAAACAGGCGGGGAGCCTGCACTTACAGGGGATAAAATTTTTAATCTTGGTATGCACCTACAAGAACATGTGTCGTCAGCCATGTAATAACCCAAAACCGGAGACACGATATTTGGTAACATAGTTCAGCTTTCGCCTACATCTGCGGGGCTCTGACTACGGGTGCTTCTCCCCAATATTAGCACAAGCACACCAGACCACCCAGGTCGCGGCCATAGGCCGGCTGCGGACCTGTTGGGACCCGGCAAAACGGAGTCAGGCCCCTTCTGTTTATTACTTATACCGGTCACTGGATTAGTATGCTAGTACACACAGATTACAGAACTTGGATCATAACCATTCATTAGAATTTAATTATTACATCAGACTGCGTAGTTTGGCTCGCAGGCCTTACATCAGTGGAGAACAGTGGAAATAAAGATTACATTTATTCTAATCCAAAGGAAGAAGCAAATCCCACAGGCAACGGCTGTAGTAGCATCCTAGACATCGGGGTACTCCTCGTCCTGAACACCATCAGCAAAGTCACCGTCTTCAGGCTCACCAACTCCCAAGTGGTAGAACAGAGAACCCGGGTCTGCTCGTTGGAATGAGCAGCCCCACGTACGAACGCAGGGTGAGTATAATGTGCAAATAGTCGCAAGTCAATTAAAAATAAATCATGAGGGCTAATGAGAGAAAGGGGGGTAAGGTTGTTTTGCGAAAAGCCAATTTTGAAATAGTTTACCTATAATTTTGAAAGCGGTTTTGAAAGGAGAAGAGATAAGTCAAGTCAATAATGTAAATTACTTTTCAAGTCTCTGGCTTCCTGCCGGTACTATCTTAACTCTCACGGTACAAACCGTGGCTCTATCTTACCACCATTTTCAGACGGAGGCCTTTGGCAATCGCCCTCCTAGTTCATTCTGCCCGTTCCTATAGTGGAGTGATGGGGACTATTTCAACGTAGTACTCATCGACTAGCTACACAGCAATGGGTACTATTTCAGCATAGTACTCATCAACTAGGTGCGAGTTGCAACATTGGCCTCAGCATAATGCAACCCGAGACTATTTTAGCATAGCCTGACTATTTCAGCATGGTCCCACCGGAGTGGCATACCGAGCTATGAGTTCAAAAGCTACTCGGCTGGGGTCATCTCATACCAACACACATGATCACACTAATCCCGAGTCTCGTGTTTTAGCACTCCGTGTTTCAGCACACTATATCTTACTCCATCGTGTTTCAGCACACTGATCTTGTTTCAACACACTGTGTTTCAGCACACCATAATGTACTATTTCGTGTTTCAGCACACTGTCCAACATACCGTGTTTCAGCACACCATTCATGGAAACTATTCCACAAGTTTGTATAAAATATTATCAAAACCCCGGTAACACCCTGCTACCGTTTCTATCTATTACCTCTCACGGTATTTCCTACTACCGTGCTCAACAAAACATTTGCAATCAAGTACTTAAATAAGCATCAAAATATTTAAATCAACAAATACTATTGGCACCACTAAGCATCATTTTGGTTAACTAGACAAGGATCATGGTTATTAAATAAGAGAATAATAGTCCTAGGGTTTACATGGCATTTCAGCTTTATTTTATGTGGATTAGGATTTTAACTGACCCTAATAATATAAAGTTTATGTTAACATAGCATATACATTTGCAAATCTAATAAATCATTTCGAAATTTGGGTCTAGGCATTAATAATGGAGTTCATGAGAAAGTTTCAACAATGACTTGCCGTGATCGAAGTCGTGTGAACCTCCGGCTTGGTCTTCACGTTCCAGCGCAACTCCGTGCGTATCTAGCGACTGCGACAAACACACATTTTAATGCATCACCCAAAAATATGCATGCAAATATGAAAATGATATTTTTAGATAAAAGTTCTTATTTTTATGAATCTTTATAAATTTGTTTCACTAAAAACAGAGTTATATTCTTAAAGATACAAAAATGACAAGGATTAATATACTGGGAAAAATAGGAAAAGGCTAAACGGGCCGGCTTCACCGTGTAGCCCCGAGATGTGGCGCCCGCACAATGGCGCCTTGGCCCACGCGGCCCAAGGCTTGGCCCGCTGCTGACCGCTCTCCCTTAGAGAGGAGGGGGGCTGAGAGAGAGAGAGAGAGAGAGAGAGAGAGAGAGGCGAGAGCAGAAGCAGGGGCAGGCGGCGAGGAATTTAGAAAAAGATGAGAAATAGTCCTTAATTTCACTTTTTGTCATAATTGAGTAGGAAGTATTCTTAAAATACAAAATATTTTGTTTTTAATATTCATAGCAAAATATAATTATATTTGTTCAGAAAATGTTAATGTTGCACATAGGAAATACATAATTTAAATAAATAATTTTGGAAAATATTTTTAGGAAATTTTCTTGGGATGAAAATAAGTAAATTCCAATTACATATTGTTTTTGCTAAACATAAGTCCAAAATATTGTTTAGGTTTTTGAAATTACTTATAATAACATGCACATTTTAAAAATTATTTTTGAAAAATTTTATCACAAGAAATATGGATGTCATGATTTTGTATTTTGAAAATCGGGATGTTACAACTCTTCCCCCCCAAGAAGAATCTCGTCCCGAGATTCGGGAGAGCTAAAAGACAGAAGGGATGGAGGAGAATTGAAGAATAGCTGCTTTATTGATCGCATCCACAGATCCTTTATAATGTCTTGGTCGTCGTGGATCTTGTCTGACTTGATCCCACATGATCCAAATAATAGGTGAGAGGGAATAACAAAGGAGTAGGGATAGAGCAGAAAGGAAGAGAGAGAGAGGGAGAGTCTGATGTGCAACCTCATTCAAAATCTAGAAAAGTACACCTTTTATTGGCTCTCGTAGAATCCACTATATCGCACTTACTTCTCTTTCTCTTCTATATAAAGGTGATGCACCAGAATCAGTAGATGGAACTGATTTTACTAGGAACTTACCAAGAGCAACGTCTGGGGCATTCGACACTGCTTTTGTAGTGATGTTGTTGACTTGCCCTTTGCCAATAGTCTGAGGTGCCTTGGGAGTCTGAGGCTCTCCGCGGCCTCTTCCAGTAGCAGGTGTACGAGAGGTGACCCAAGGTTAAAAGGGATAGGAGTCAATGCCCGACGCTTCTGGGGACATTTCGTGGCATAATGACCCCATTGTTGACATTTGTAGCACTGAATTCCAGCAGTATTGTTGTTCTGAGGAGTCTGATTGACAGGGACTTGTCGAGGCGTCTGAAGTATTGGTTGAGCCGGAGACATGGGTACCATTGGCGGTGAGGGTGTTGTCTGCACTGTAGGCTGAACAGGCTGATAAGGAGTGAATTGGGTAACTCAGAGTTTTGAGTTGCTAAACTCCTGACGTTGTTTCTGAACCAACTTTCTTTGGCGCTTCTCCATGCGTTGGCGTTCAATGTCCTCCTGAACAAAAGCCTCATTGACCACCTCCTGAAATGTGGCACAGTTTTTGGAGGATACAAATGCTTTAATATCTGGGTCCATTCCCTCCTAGAATGTCCATTTCTTATCAGCTTCTTCTTTTACCTCATTGGTGGCGTAACGGGCAAGATGGTTAAACCGACTTAGGTACTCTGCAACAGTCATGTTGCCCTATGTTAAGCCAAGGAATTCTCTTCTTTTCATGTCTATAATGCCCTTAGGAACATATGCAGTTTCGAAAGCCTCTTTGAATGCATCCCAAGTGGTATCATCAGCATTCTGATGTGTGGCTTGAAAATTTTCTGACCAAATGGCAGGCAAAGCTAACAGACTCCTGGGTTGTGCATAGGGCCATGTCAAGTTTTCGCCTTATCTCCTGAATCCAATCCTTAGCAGCTATGGGTTCCTCTGATCCAATGAAGGTGTTTGGTCTAGTCCTCATGAAGTTACTGAAATTGGATTGAGGCTGGTAGTGTTGCAGCTAAACATGCAATGGAGCAGCCATATTTTGAGATTGTTGCTAATGGCTTGGATGGCTTGCAAGTGAGCTCCCAGGATTTGCTCAGGCTGAGGTGGAATAACAAGTGGGGGTGGAAGATTCTCATTATTTTGAGCATTGGCGGCTGGTTGAGTCTGCGGTTGACTAATAGGTTGGTGCTGACCCTGAGGCTCATATGGTACCAATCCGGTGTCCCTACCACGGCCAGTGAAAATATCGCTACGGGTGTTCACCATATGAACAGGGGATGAAGATGAGATGAGAGAGAATAGGAGAATAGGATTCTAATAGGGAGGTATAACATCTAATGCACACAAACAGCACATCATTACATACATACAAAGAATCAAATGGAAACAGACAAGTGATAGCCGCACGACTAAGTCGATGCACGCTATCTCGAATTAACTCCAAATAAAATCCAACATCTAAAACGATTATTAGGTTTTAATGGGTGCTATAGGCTTGGATACAATCTGGCTATTCTATCTTGTTATTTGAAATTCCTTATAGTTGGCTATATCAAAAAACTATGGCCTCTAATGATGAAGAGAGTTACTAATCTTTTTGAACTTAGGAAAAAATTAGTAAACACATTTTGTTTTGAAGATAGAATTGAGATGAGAGGGAGATTGAGGTGAGATAGAATTAAGATGCTCAGATAAAAGAAATAGGTAAGGAAATTTTTCAAAGGCTTTCCAAAAATAGTTTTTATAATAAAATAGATTCTAAAGAATTTTCCAGTCTACCTAGGTTGCATCCAACAGCCTAGGCTCTGATACCAACTCTGTCGGGACCCAGCAAAATGGAGGTAGGCCCCTTCTGTGTATTACTTGTACTAGTTCCTGGATCAATATGCTAGTACACACAGATTACAGAACATGGATCATAACCATTCATTAAAATTTAATTATTACATCAAGTGCGTAGTTTGGCTCGTAGGCCTTACATCAGTGCAGAACAGTGGAAATAAAGATTACATTTATTCTAATCCAAAAGAAGAAGCAAATCCCATAGGCAGCGGCTGTAGTAGCGTTCTAGGCATCGGGGTACTCCTCGTCCTGAACACTATCAGCAAAGTCACCGTCTTTAGGCTCACCACCTCCCAAGTGGTAGAACTGAGAACCCGGGTCTGCACGTTGGAATGAGCAGCCCCATGAATGAACGCAGGGTGAGTATAATGTGCAAATAGTCGCAAGCAATTGAAACTAAATCATGAGGGCTAGTGAGGGAAAGGGGGGTAAGGTTGTTTTGCGGAAAGCTAGTTTTGAAATAGTTTACCTATAATTTTGAGAGCGGTTTTGAAAAGAGAAGAGATAAGTCATATCAATAATGTAAATTACTTTCCAAGTTTCTGGTTTTCTGCCGTACTATCTTCTCTCACGGTACAAACCGTGGCTCTATCTTATCACCATTTTCAGATGGAGGTCTTAGGCAATTGCCGTCCTAGTTCGTTCTGCCCGTTCTTGTAGTGGAGTAATGGGGACTATTTCAGCATAGTACTCATCGACTAGCTACACAACAATGGGTACTATTTCAGCATAGTACTCATCAACTGGGTGCGAGTTGCAACATTGGCCTCAACATAATGCAACCCGAGACTAATTCCGCATAGCCTGATCATTTCAGCATGGTCCCACCGGAGTGGCCTATCGAGCTATGAGTTCAAAAGCTACTTGGCTAGGGTCATCTCATACCAACACACATGATCACACTAATCCTGAGTCTCGTGTTTCAGCACACCGTGTTTCAGCACACTATATCGTACTCCATCGTGTTTTAGCACACTGATCGTGTTTCAGCACACTGTGTTTCAGCACACCATAATTTACTATTCCATGTTTCAGCACACTGTTCAACATACCGTGTTTCAGCACACCATTCTAGCAAACTATTCCACAAGTTTGTATAAAATATTATCAAAACCCCGGTAACACCCTGCTACCGTTTCTATCTATTACCTCTCATGGTATTTCCTACTACCATGCTCAACTGAACATTTGCAATCAAGTACTTAAATAAGCATCATAATATTTAAATTAACAAGTACTATTGGCACAACTAAGCATCATTTTGGTTAACTAGACAAGGATCATGGCTATTAAATAAGAGAATAATAGTCCTAGGGTTTACATGGCATTTCGGCTTTATTTTATGTGGATTAGGATTTTAACTAACCCTAATAATATAAAGTTTATATTAACATAGCATATACATTTGCAAATCTAATAAATCATTTCGAAATTTGGGTCTTGGCATTGATAATGGAGTTTATAAGAAAGTTTCAACAATGACCTGCCATGATCGAAGTCGTGTGAACCTCCGGCTTGGTCTTCACGTTCCAGCGCAACTCCGTGCATATCAAGCGACTGCCACAAACACACATTTTAATGCATCACCCAAAAATATGCATGCAAATATGAAAATGATATTTTTAGATAAAAGTTCTTGTTTTTATGAATCTTTATAAATTTGTTTCACTAAAAATAGAGTTATATTCTTAAAGATACAAAAATGACAATGATGAATATACTGGGGAAAATAGGAAAAGGCTAAACAGGCCGGCTTCACCGTGCAGCCCAGAGATGTGGCGCGTGCGCAGTGGCGCGTTGGCCCACGCGGCCCAAGGCTTGGCCCACTGCTGGCCCGGCCTGGCTCTCCCTTAGAGGAATTTTTAGGGTTTATATATATTTTTTATTCATTTAAGCAAAAATATATTGCATTTTTGCGAATAAGCAAAAGTAGGCCCCTCTCGCCTGTTGATTCGGCGACAGGAGCAAGTCACCCGTTAGAAGGGCGACGGGGCCCACACCCACACCAGGCCGAACGACCGTCAGAAGCTGTCGCCGACTGAAACGGCGACAGAAGCGGTCGCCCGTTCAAAGGGCGACGCATTGGATTTCCCTCGGCTCCGCCCGCGCACTGCCGCCACGTGGCGGGCCCCACCCTGTCGCCCTTTGAACGGGCGATGGGGGGGTTTCCCTGCCCCGCAGCTCCCCCTTCTGCCAGAACAGCCATTTGACCCGAAGCAAGGCCGAGAGCACGCGGGAGAGGCGACTCCGCCGGAGATTTTGAGGCGTATTCGACTCGAATTTAAGGTATGTTTTGTAGCATTTGAACCAGTATTTTGTTTATGCTGGATACCTTTTGTGAATTAAGGTCTGTACGAGTTTAAATCGTGGTTAGTTTTGAGTGTATTTGCATGTACTATATAGTATATGTTGTGTTAAGTTGTAAAGATGATTTATTTACTGAATATGAAAACTTGTAGGTTAGCCATATAATTGTGAGAATATTTTCGAACCTTAGGCATATTTTTGGCAAATTTGGGATAGTTCGATGTGAGTAAATAATTTAAGAATTTTATGTAGTATTTACAGATTGTATCGTGCGGGGAACGTAGAAAATAGGAGAAAATATACTTTGTTAAAATTGTTGTTTTGTCGAAATGTTAGAAAAGATTGAATTTAGATTTGTAGGATTTTTGTGTAACATTTACGAATTGTACCGTACGGGGAGCTTTGGAAATTGGAGAAAATACAGTTCGTTAAATTTATTGGTATGTCAAAATGTTAGAAAAAAATTGAATTTAGATTTTTAGGATATTTGTGTAACTTTTATGAATTGTATCTAGGGGGAATGAAAAATTGAAGAAAATACAGTTCGTTAAATTTGTAGGTTTCTCAAAATGTTATGATAAGTTTGTATGTTTTAACGGGATTTAATTTGTTATCATGATTAATATAGGTGAGATGTCGGAGATGTATTATTTTAAATTATATTATGGGGCGACAGAGATTCTGGAAGGTTCGAACGGAGTAGACTTATCAAATTTTCCGTCTGTCCAACGAGGGATTAAGAGAGCACCAGAAAGGTCAATTAATGGGGTAATTGGATGGTTGCTAAAAGTGTTTGCATTGGAGCCGGAGACGAACCGACTTGTTATTCAGGCGGTAGTTAGCCGTGCTGTGGATAGATTCTACGGGGAGCTAATACCAATAAGGTCAACAAAGAACTGGAGGGATTATCTCAGATATGCTGAGCAGCGTGGATGGCCGCTAGTGTTGCTTGTTCAGTGCTACGAAGTGCCAAATACGCAGCCCGAGATCCGAGAAGAAGGGACGGAGTTGGAAGGGCATGTGCAAGCAGACAACGTGGAGGGTTGGGGGAGGCTGGTGATACCGATGAGGTATATATGGAGGAGGAGGATGCGCATGAAAGTCAGGCAGATCCGACGGAGGCTACGGGCGCTGCGGATGAAGGTGAGGCCGTGGGTGGTATTATTGAACTTATGGAGGAGGAGGACGTCGAAGAAGAAGAAGCGCCAGGAGAGGATGAAAACTCAGATGGAGAGAGTCATGTTCCCATGCAGTGGAGATCTACAAATCATGAAGAACTAGAAGTTCTGGAAGGGAGCGATGGTGAATGGGAGTTCAAAGGGAACGAGGTATGCAAGGTGCTACATACAAAGACAAAGATGTTGTAATGGATGCTATGAAGTGCTGGGCACTGTCTCTTCGCATGCAGTTCACAGTAGTTAAGTCTAGCAAAAAGGAATATGATGTGAGTTGTGTGAACAATACATGTCCATGGCGCGTGCATGCGTACAAGGGCATGTGGAAAGATTATTGGACATGCTCTATAGTGAAGCAACACGACTATGTTGTGCATGTTGCAGAGCAAGAGCACAGAAACATATCGTCAGCATGGGTGGCAAGACAGCTATACGGGGAGATTGTGGAGAATCCACATGTTACCGCTGGTTTTATCAGGTTGCAGATCGAGGAGAGGTGGCACTATAGGATAAGTTATGACAAGGCGTGGAGGGTAAAGAAGAAAGTAGTGGAGGCGCGGTGGGGAACGTATGAGGCATCGTACGCAAATCTGCCGCTTATGTTGCAAGCCATTGCAAGAAGGAATCCAGGTACGTACATTGATATTGCACAAATTCCTGCGGGAGAACAACAACCGGGCAAGCTGGTATTGCAGCAGGCTTTCTTCGCGCTGGGGGCATGCATCACTGCCTTCAAATACTGTCGGCTCATCCTTTGTATGGACGGCACATTTCTCAATGGGAAGTACATGGGGCAGATACTGACAGCAATAGCAGTAGATGCAAACAATCAGGTCTTACCAGTTGCATTTGCGTTTGTGGAATCGGAGAACACTGAAAGCTAGTATTGATTTCTGGAACATGTGAAGTATGGTGTTGTGCAGGCCCGGCCAGATGTATGTATCATACATGACCGTAACCATGGTTTGCTTAGGGCTATTATATATATGCAGGAGGGATCTGATACAATGGCCGCGAAATGGAGTGACATTAAGAGTAGGTGGTGCATGAGGCACCTGGGAGCAAACTTCTTTAGATAGTTCAAGAGCAACGACCTGATGAATATGTTCAAGCGGCTTTGTAAACAGAATCAGGACCACAAGTTCAGAAAGCTTTGGCAGACGCTGGATGAACTGACTAGGAGACATAGTTCACAGAGTTCTGGTGATGCGAGCAGTTCAAGGAACCCAATGCTGTATTATGAAGAGGGCGACGATCCGACAGCGTTGTGTGCCCTGCCGACTGATAGGCAGGGCATGCGGCGAAGGTCAGGATCGGCCATACGGTGTTTCAGTGATTGGATCGGTCAGGAGCCCAAGGAAAAGTGGTCTTTGCTGCACGATGAAGGAGGGGCTAGGTACGGAATCATGACAACGAATTTAGCAGAGGTGTACAATTGGGTCATGAAGGGGTCCAGATCTCTACCTTTGGTTGGCATAGTTGAAAGGATCCTGCTTGGCACACAGAAGTATTTCGTAGAGCGATATCAGAAGGCAACTGCAGTTATGGCAGATAACCGGTTGTTGTACTCCAAAGTTGTGACGGAGTACATGAGGAGGAAAACATTGAAGGCCCAGCTCCATCGGGCAACATGGCAGTCTGGTAGAGAAACAAAGTACATGATTCACTGTAGGGACCGTGGTCGTCAGGGCACACAGCAAAAGAGAAACTCACACTTAGTTGTGCTACGTGGCTCAACATGTGACTGCTCATGCGGCAAGCCGGCTCTACTTCACCTGCCATGCTCCCATGTCATTGCCGCTGCTTCCCAAACCAACGAATCCTCTCACTGTTACGTGTCCCCTTATTTTCACAAGTTAGCTGTCTTCAACACCTGGAATAACGAAGTAATAGGGTACCATATGGATGGGTCATTCACAGACCCACCTGCACCAGGAAATCGTTGGGTACCGGACATGGCAAAGTTGAAGAAGAAGAAAGGGCGTTGGAGAACTCACAGAATAAGAAATGATATGGATGAGTGTGAGGTTTCGCGTCGTAGGGCCATGTGCACTTTGTGTAAGCAGGTCGGACATACAAGCCAGTACTGCACAATGGGTAACCCTGCAGAACAGGCGGAGGGTCGTGAAGCTGGAACATCCTGTCGCCATGGATGATGAAGATTTATGCAGTTTCGGCTAGTACTTGTGGCATAATTATGTAATAATTTATTGTTATCGAACCAAAATATGTTTTGTTAATGGTGTTGTACTGAGATATGTAGTATTAATAGTACAGTATGGATCAAACAGTTGTTGTAATAATTTGTTGTTATCGAACCGAAATATGTTTTATTAAGTGTACCGTATTTATGGGACCGTTCTTGTACTAGTTTCATATTATCGAACGGAAGATTGTTTTTTCAATTTCATACTATTGATGGAACTGCTGTTAGAGGAATTTTACATGATGGAACCGAATGACGTTTTATTAATTTCATAGTATCGATGGTAGTATTGATGTACAAATTTTGTTACATTATCGAACCAAATGATATTTCATTAAATTTGGAGTATGGAAGGAACTGTCGATGTGCTAATAATTTGTATTTGTAATATTCTTGCAGGGGTACGATGGCCCAGCAGCAGACACCCGAGCTTTTTGACCCCAGTGTAGACAACAAGCACAGGTTGTTTCTTTCTGCTGAGTGCAATGCTCAGCTCGGTACCTTCAGACCTCGTGCCTTGGGGGAGCCGCTACACATAGACCCACGATGGATCGGCAGGTACGCTAATAGTGACATAAAGATATGCAGTCTTTGCCCAGAGCATCCAATGTTGCAGACTTCACGATACTATACGTCCGTTCCTCCTTATCATCTATAAATCCTCCATCACGTAAGAAGAACGATTGTCACTTATTATGTTCATTCACCTCCGCATACCTCATGTCTGGTCCACACAACTCGACCCATCCCTTTGTGCCACAAATATGGTGGCACTCCACGGGACCAGGCGCTCAAGCCCCTCCGCGTTCTTCAGACTTGCCCGTCCTGCACAGGTCTCACTACAATACTAACCATACCATGCTTGCAGATCCAACTTTATTCCGAAGTTGGCCTAAGTGCCATCACGGACCGGACACAGTAGTTCAAGTATTCGACCAAGTCTCCGATGGTTGCACAGGCCGCAGGTTCTATTGCTGTTTGTACTATGAGGTAACCAATCGTTCCACAATATTTTAGGCCTTCTGTTCGTTTCTGTGGTAAAATAATGTATTTTCCTCGTAGCATTCTGACTGCGGATTCACACAGTGGATGGACGATCCTTTTCCGATGGCTGCTACATCGTACATCCAACACCTACACAGACGGATCGACCTGATGTAGGCCCAACTTGCTTCCGTCACAGGCTCCGACGAGCTCCCTACTCAACAACCCCAACCATGATACTATGGAGCTTTGGACCCACAATATGAGCACAACCCTCCTTGCTACAATGTAACGTGTTTATGTGGTTGCCATTATACTGAAAGACCACCAAATGCTAAAGTTTGCCGCCTGCGAAGAACTATGCGAAGGGAATATGCCGACCATATAATAGATCCGGAGTACGTGCCGAACTATGATTGCAGCACGGAGTGGTGCCCTTGTTCGTGTCATTACCCTGACATTCTGCCCTAACAACGAACAGATGTACCTATCTATTCAAGCCGCGCTTCAATTATATATGTATCGCTTATAATATGTGTTCATAAATAAATAGTGCTCAACACATCACACCAACCATTAAAACACATTCAAAGTTGGCATGTACGACACGCGTAGCACACGTATATTCGCGTGTCCTACGTAAACTCAACATGCCTTAGGGAATTCAACTTTTACAAACTAATTTAAATGAACAGACTACTGCGTGCACCGGGGATATTTTCCCTTACCCAGTGCCTCCGCTTCTGCTTCCCTTGCTCTAGCCGCTCTCTGCCTCTTTCTCTGACGTTCAGCCTCTCGCTCCCTCGCTTCCCTCTGTCGTCTAGCCATCTGCCTTCTACAAAAAATAAACAAATTTCTTACTTCCGATCATAATACAGATTAAAGCGGTGATCAAACAAATGAAATGTTGAAAGAAAAAAAACATAAACAACCTTAACCGCTTCAGTACTACAGAACAGAGTTCAAGCAAAGACAATACATCATCATCATCAGCGGCGGAGGAGCCAGTATGGCAAGATACGACGCCTGCCGTACCTTGATTTCTTCTATTGATTTTCTACCAACACAGGAGCAATTGCCACCTCACTGACGTACTGGTGCTGTGTCACGTCAATCTTGCTCATAGGTGTCTTGCTTATAGGTGGACAGTTTATAAGAAACATTGGTGTACATTTATACATTACGTTAATTATCAGTATTTCTAGTTGGTGATCAGGAGAAATGCGTATATCTTCTTCGTCTCCACGTTCTCGTGGGTTACATTTTGAGATAATGAAATAAAATTCTAGCCTCTTTACCAACTAAGGTCTCACTGGTTATATAGAACCGAAATTATTTTAGTACATGCAAATATACTCGATGAATTAAAGTTGCACTTTGATCATCATGGATACAGGTTAATTTGGTACATTAGATTGGTATGTTGTTTTGGGTTTTTTTTTGTCCAACCTCACGACCGTGTACAGGGGAGGGGACCTGTCGCCCTTTGAAATGGCGACAGGCCCCTCCCCTGTGTGCTGCCGTGAGGCTTAACGGAGTGCGATCTGGTCGCCACTTGAATTGGCTACTAAGCTCTGTCGCCGGTTCAGATGGCGATCGGGGTGTAGATTTGCTTAATATCACATTGGACCAACTTTTTTGCTTAAATGAATAAAAAAATATAAAAAAGCTAAAAATTCCCCTTACAGGGGGCGCTGAGAGAGAGAGAGGAGGAGGAGGAGAGAGAGCAGAAGCAGGGGAGGGCGGCGAGAGAGAGAGTGAGAGGCGAGAGCAGAAGCAGGGGAGGGCGGCGAAGAATCCGGCGACTGCGGCGGTTCTTCGGCGAGGGTGAGTTGGGGAAAACGGAGGGGGGTGTCGGGGATGCTACTAGCGGCAGTGGCTCACTGGATTTTGGCCGGAAGACGGCTGACGGCAGCACAAGGCGGCGACGGGCGGAGGCGCTCGTCGCTGGAGCAAACGGCGGTGAGAGGAACTCGGCGGCATGGTGGGCGAGCTTCGGCACGGTCGGAGGAAGGTGAGGGTGACGTGGGTCCGGCTCAGGAAAAACCAAGGCAGCGTGACCACGGAAAGGAGGTTGAGCGAGCGGAGGAAGAAGATGGGCATGTCGTCGGCTTAAATAGGGGAGGAGGGAGCTTCGAGATGGCTCGGTGACGACGGCCATGACGTCTTGGAGGCCAACTTGCGCCGGATTTGTTTAATCGCAGGCGGAGACGTGGAGAGCATGCATCGCTCGGGTGGTGGCTTCGCCCGGGAATTCCGTGTGCGGCGACGACTTGGGCGGCAGCAACTTGAGCTCAGAGGCATGGGCGTCACGGCAGCGACGAGGAGGGAGCTCGGTGGAGGAGGGAGGCACGACCGCTGCTCCTTCTCCTCATTTGCTGTGGCCGGGAGGGGAAGTGGGAGAGAGAGAAGAGGTGTGGAGGAGATGGGCTAGGCTTCGGTGGCTGAGGGAAGAGGTGGGCCGAATTTGGGCTGGATTCGGCCTAAAGAGAGAAAAAGATTATTTAAATGCCAACTTGACAAATTGCTCATTTAGGATAATATTAGAAATTGCAATATGGGTTCCATTTGTCATACACTGGGGTTGGAATGATTGGGATGGCCCACTAGTAGTAGAGAGAAGAGATCAAAAGAGAGTGACATATGGGGCCCACATGCCATAAAATGATAAAATGACATGCCAAGGTGGGGTCCACATGCAATAGATGGAGAATTTAGAAAAATATGAGAAATAGTCCTTAATTTCACTTTTTGTCATAATTGACTAGAAAGTATTCTTAAAATACAAAATATTTGGTTTTTAATACTCATAGCAAAATATAATTATATTTGTTCAAAAAATATTAATGTTCCACATAGGAAATACACAATTTTAATAAATAATTTTGGAAAATATTTTTAGGAAATTTCCTTGGGTTGAAAATAAATAAATTCCAATTACATATTGTTTTTGCTATACATAAGTCCAAAATATTGATTATAAAAATATTGATTAGGTTTTTGAAATTACTTATAATAACATGCACATTTTAAAAATTATTTTTGAAAAATTTAACACAAGAAATATGGATGCCATGATTTTGTATTTTGAAAATCGGGATGTTACATGACCCTGTTCTCTCTGCGCTACAGCTTATGTCGTCATGACGGGTTACACGGCACCACCTCCTTTTTTATAGCGGAGATAGGGATATAGTGTCTGACATCTACACTACCTCCCGTGCCTATTACAACTCTAGAGTCCACGTAACCCAATTCATACACATATTCGACACCAACTCTAGCACCTTACATTGTTTATTTTCGAAGCAATGGTGTATGAATTTGGTGCTAAAAAAGCTTTAAGATCATTTTGAATTTGAAAGGGCACCTTTGTTTAAATAAAGAATTTATTAAATTCGTTCAAATGAGGTAGAAGCAACTATATTGTAAGTTCAAGGTAGCTCTTGTATGATTTTGGTGATTAATGACAAGGAAAAAGTGCCAATTTGGTCCCTCAACTTTGGCCTTTGGGCTACTTTGGTCCCTAATCTTCATTACCGCTATTGACTGCCCCTATATTCGCTAAACCGTGCCAAATTGGTCCTTTGACCGGTCAAATCTGGTTTCTGGCTGGTTCCAGGTGGATTCGCTTGACGTGGATGCCGAGCAGGCATAACGAGGCAACGTGTCCGTGCATGAAGACGCCCGCAGGGACTGTGAGCTGTAACATCCCAATTTTATAAAACCCTAAAATTTGCATGTTACCATTTTCAAACAAATAAAAATTAATTTCTTGCATTTATTATCTGCATAAACTTGTCATTTGCATCTCATTAATCCTAAAAATCATTTTTGTGATGCAAAAGTAAAATTTGGTGAATTTGAACATCCTATCAAATGTTGATTTCAAAAATCAAAAACCATTAACAAAAATAAGATTGGGGATTTTGAAAATTTAGGAAATAGATGTTTTCAAAAATGAAATCTATTATAAAAATAAATTTGTAAGTTTTGGAAATTAAGAAAAATGATTTGAGCAATATTTAATTTCAAAAGGTAAAAAAAACAATTTCTAAAATATTCTTTTCTCTTTTTTTTCTTTTTCTTTTCTTCCTTTCTCTCTCTCTCTCTCACCTTTCCCTTCCCAGCCCGAGAGCTCCCCCAACCCGAGCTCGCTCGCTCTCTCTCTCTCTCTCAACCAGCTCTCTCTCTCAGCCGCTCTCTCTCTCCCCCTTCCCCTGCCCCACTGGCAGGAGATGGACGCCGCGCGCCCCCGCTCCCTGCCGTGCCCGTGATTTCCCCTCTGCAAACCGCCTCCGCCGCGCCCCCGGTTTCCCCCTTGCGCGCAGAGTAGCCCGGCCGCGTGTCCATCCCCCTCTGCTCTCCCTCGAGCTCCAAGTTTTCCCCCTCTGCTCTTTCTAGTCGACGCCGAGCCCTCCTCCTCTTTCTCCCGAGCTCCCGCAGCCACCTTTGCCCCGCCGTGCCCGCTCGCACGTCGACCCGCCGCCTTGGTGAGCTCCGCGCCTCACTGCACTGTCTACTCACCCCGCCTCGTCCTCATCTCTCTTCTCCACCCCCTCTCTGTTCCTCTCGCGCCCCTGGTTGGCCGGAACGCGCCGGCACCCGAAGGTGCTCGACGCTGTCCCCTCACCGTCCAGCCCCCTCCCTCCTTGCCGACGCGAGCACCGTCTCCGCCGTGTCGTCGCCGTCGTTTTGCCTCAAGAAATCGCCATCGCCATCGCCAGAGAAGCCCCGCCGTCGACGTCTCGAAGCCGGCATCGCCGCATCTCGTCGCGCCGCCGCGGTGGTCCACCTCCGTCGCCGCCGTCACCGCCAGTGAGTTCGCAGTCGTCGGTTTTCTCTCTCCCCGGCGGGAATCGACCTCCGGTGGCCTAGGTCGCCGGCGAGCGCCCCGTTCCACCGCGCCTTGCCCCTCCTCTGTTCTCTCTCGCGCGCCCGCAACCGGAGGAAGAAGACGACGCGTGGGCCGTTGGATCCTGCTCCAACGGCTCGGATCTGGCCTCCCCCTCCCTCGCTGACCTCGCGGGTCACGCGTGTCAGCCCCAGCCGAGCTCCCTCGCGCGCCCGTCCTCTGGCGCCGTCGGATCCGGGGCGGATGGCCCAGATCTGCCCTCGCCCCGTGCCTCTGCCCCCTGGGCCCGCCCTGTCAGCCTCTGCAGCCGGGCGCTGCTGCGCCTCGCGCGCGACAGCGTGTTGCTGGGACGAGGCCCAGTTTCGGCCGAGCCGGCCCGTTTCTTTTTCCCTATTTCAAAATAGCCTTTTCTATTTTATATATACTGAAAATGCTTCCAATGATTTTTGTAAAAATACCAAAAGCTTGATAAAAATTCTAGAAAATAGTTTACAACCCATTGGATTTTATAAAAATATATAAAGCCTCTGTTCCTAATAAAAGTTTTGACAATAAATTTGTAGATCTCCCTAGGCCTTTCAAATTGATTTGTTTTACAAAAGGGTAAAAGATTTTCTAAAATAAATGAGCAAAATAAATTCTGTAAAAATCCTCTAAAATGCTTTGAGCAGTACTGGAATTTATAAAATTATAATATGCCACTGTTGTTATAGGAGTTTTCATAAATAAAATTTGTAGACCGCATTAGGGTCATCATTTCATGTGCTTGACATATAGTTTGCATATTTATTTCGATAGGAGCACTTTAAATATATTTCTCTGTCTAAATTTTGTATTATTTTGTTATGCATGTGTGGATTGTGCTTTGTGTGGATTGCATGCGTATAGGAGCTGAAGGAGTGCTAGAACCGTCCGACTTCGCAGGGTTTCCCGATCCACCGTCTGACTCAGGCAAGTCTCCGATAGCCATCACCTAAATTTTAATAGCACTTTTAATTCCAAATTGCTATGTTATTTATCTGATCGTTATTTAAAGTTAGTTGTACCTATTGCGTATTATACGTTTAATACGGAGCCACCCGCAAACCCTGACCCTAGGATTGTGATATGAATATTAGCCAAAATAATTTTAGGGTTAGAGCTTAGCCATGCTTGGGTTGGAATGGGTACGATGTTGACACTGTTGATATTCACTCGTTTGATGAGATCTTCCGAGATGGTGAGTGTGGTTGTGGTGTGTCGAGTTTCATCTTCACCCTAATTAAAACTTGACCAACTAATAATTGGGGTCGGGAGCGGCCAATGGCTGGTATGGTGGATGGTGTTTGATTTGAGATTTGGGATTGTGGAATGTGGTCGCTCCGAGACTAAGGACCGATGATTGTGACGATCTTAACCAAGATATCCCGTGCGACCGCAAGCCTGGTATGGGTCAGGCCTAATCTAGAGGGAGGATAGCGTCGGGCTTATTACCGTCGGTGCACCGTAGGTAGGGCTCAAGTTCTGAGGTATGCCCCATCGCCGGCGCATTTCTCGGGGGCAACCTCGGGGTTGCAAGAGGCTTACGGTCTCGTCGGGGTCTGTCAGGTACGCCCTACGAGGGTACTCCGAGGCTAACAGCTCGGCGTTGACTGTCTGGTACGACCGTAACTAGCACGGGGTTAACTTTCTGAAAGATTTTGTTATGGTGCTTCCGGCAGGGAGTACTGTATCTTGTGGGTAAAGCGTACACACTCTTCAGAGTTGAATTCCATTCGAATGACCGCGCTCACGGTCAAAGAGCGACTTGGTGGTTCATTACAACGTAGCTTCACCTTAATTAACCTGACTCGTGTTGGTGTTGAGTTGAGATGTGTGGGAGGTTTGGTTTCCCTGAGACTTGAGATTTTCAGGCATAGAGTATTAGTCTATGTCCTGAGGCTTTTGAATTGAGAACTTATGCTATTACTAGCACGGTTTTATTAAACCGCCTTTAAATGTTAAGTAAAAATGCTTTCTGCAAATGAACCATATTACCCCTCTTAGGTTGAGCCATAGCCTGGCCCTTCCTAGGAGGCTTGCTAGCAGTAACATGCTAACCTCGCGTTTTATGCGGGGCTGTTCCTATCGTGAGCAGGTGTGGACATGGGGATCGAGCAGGACGCGTTTGTGGATGCTGAGTTCGAGGAGGATACTCCGATCTACTAGCGGTTGCCCCATCAGCATGTGCTTGTGGCTTGGTGGGCCACCTATTTTAGCTTCCTTTTGCTGCACATTAGTCAGAGATCTGTTATTCTGGACTAATGTATGCTTCGTTTCCGCCAAACTCTGATATGTACTTTAATTAGTTAAATGCACTCTGGTTTGATGCTATGTTCTGTTGACTGTGGGTACGTGCACTGATCCTTGGGACACGTACTGTTAACACAGGGGAATTCAGTTAAGTATAACTGGGTCCCACATGAGCTGGACCATAATAACGGAACAGCTAAGATAGGGTTCTTTCCCCTCACTTCCCCTCCTCCATCAGGTTCTGTCCCCTCACTTGCGGTAAATCATTTGGCGAGTGTGAATGTGTTTGAAAAGGTTGCGGTGAGATTTTACTTTGACAGTGAATTTATAAACTGTGATAGGTCATTAGTGTATTGTGGAGGATTAGAGAGGATGTCCTGCATTGACAGGGGCAAGATATCTTTACCAGAGATTAAAGGACACCTTAAGGACGAGAATAACATTTTGCACTGGTTATTCTCAGGGATGGCAATGTCCAGTGGTCTTCTTGTTTTGACAGATGATGCAGCATGCGAAAACATGGTTGACTGTATCACAGAAGAGGGTGTAGCTGATATATATGTTGAGTCTTTAGTGGGGAATATAATTGAGAGTGATAGTGGTCATGGAGAAGATAGTGATTGGGAGGCAGAACAAGAAGCTAGGCAGTTATGAGGCATGAGGAAGAGAAGAAACAGAGAATCAAGCAGGTCATTGAAATTCCATCATCACCTTTGGTTGTACAAAAAGATATTAAGTCTAAGAGGATTTTTTATGAAGATTTGTCACCAAAAAGAGGAATTTTTATGAAGATTTGTCACCAACTAGCATGAAGAATGCTAGGAGGAAGTTAGATGTTGGATCAAGCAAAGGAAAAGAGGCTATGCAATCCGAGGATTCCAGTGGATCAGAATACCTACCAGGAGATGAGGACAATTTTGAGGATGATGAGGATGCTAGAGAGGTTAGGGAGAATTATAAGAAATTCAAGATGGAAATGAGAAGAGGCTACTGCAGTGCTGATGGTAGTGATGAGATGGCCATAATACCAGTGATGAATGAAGAGGAAGAAACATCATATTTCTCAGATAGTGAGGATGAGGACAGTTTTGAGAACTGTGGCAGTGATGAAGAGTTGGTCAGAAAGAAGTCTAAGTTTCTAAGATTTAATAGGAAATCAAGTACTCCTTGCTTTGAACTTGGGATGACTTTCACTGATAAAAAGGAGTTCAAGCAGGCTTTTGAGGCATATGGGGTAGCAAACAGGCATGTGATAAAAATTGGTAAAGAATGATAGTATTAGAATTAGGGCCAAATGTGATTGGCCCAACTGTCCATGGCTCATTCTATCGTCAAACAATAGTAAAACAGATGCATGGCAAGTAACTGTGTTCATCACGCCTCCGACAAATCCGTCGCTACCTTTCAGTAATTCTCCCCATCGTCTCCCGTAGAGCATCTATGGACATTGTGGGTTGTTTCGCTGTAATAGCCAAAAAACTATTATTTTATTTTTGTAACATCCCAAATTTTCAAATAATAAAATTTGACATGTTAACCATTTTCAACAACAAAAATTAAATTGTTTGGATTTAATAAATTGCATAATGATCATAAGCATTTCATATAGCATTTAAAATAATTTTCCCTCAAGTGAAATTAAAAATTTGTGCAAATGAGAAGTGCATACAAGGTTGATTTCAAAATAAAACCCTTAATGAGAATAAGTTTTATAAAGTTTGGAAAATGGAGAGATTTTTGAAAATAGCTTTAAAAGAGGAAAAATCAATTGAAAAATTTCAAAAACAATTTTTAAAAATCCTAATGGGCCCAGCCCATCTAACTCTCTCTCCCCCTTCTCTCCCTCCTCCCTCCTTTTTCTCTCTCTCGGTCCCCCCTCATCTCTCTCACCCCTCCGAGCTCTCTCTCTCTCTCTCTCTCTCTCTCTCTCCCCTCCTCTCTGCCTCAACATTGAAGCTACCCTGCCCTTCTTGTCATTTTCCTCTTGTCCTCTCTCTCGCTCTGCTCCAGCCGTGCCAGAGGAGAGAGCAGCGTCGCTGCCCTTTTGCCCCCTGCAAAGCGCTCGCCGCGCCCCCGATTTCACTCGCCCGTGGACAGCACGCCTTAGCCACGTGGCGCGCTCCCTCTTACACTCCTTGCCGCGTGCCGTCACCATCCTGAGCTCGCCCTTGGCTATTTAATCCATGCCCGGCCGCCTTTGCCAAGTTTTTCCGGCCGCCACGCACCCTTCTCGCCGTCGGCCTGACTGAGCAAGTTTCCATCCCTATCGCCTTGTCCTTGAGTTCTGCCGTGCCTCTCTCTTCCTCGCCGACCACCTCAATCGCCCCCGCTCGTTTTGTAGCTCGCCGGATCTCGCTCGGGCACTGCCGCCGCCGTGGGCGTTCGTCCGGGGTCCCACCGCTACGGTGAGCCTCTTTCCTCCTCGTCACGCCACCGTATTCCTCCCACTCCGCTAACCCTTTTGCCTCTATCAATTAGCTCGTCGCCCTTTGGAGTCGTCGCCGTCGTCGGGTGTTCTCGCTGTGCCATTGCTGGTCGCTGTCGCGCCGCCTCGTCGCTCCACCTCCATCGCCGCCGTCACCGCCAGTGAGTTCGCCGTCGTCGATTTTCTCTCTTCCCGGGAGGAATCAACCTCCGGTGGCTCGAGTTGCCGGTAGGTTCCCCCGCTCCACCACCCCCCTCCTCTGTTCTCCCCGCGCTCGGCCAAGCCAGAGGAAGAAGAAGCACGCCCCGCCGTCAGATCTCGTCTTGCGCGTTGGATTGCCGACGCGTGTCCCCTCGCGGGCCTAGCTTGTCAGCCTCTCGGCCGTGCTCCCCCGAGCGCGCGCCCTACGCACTGAGGCCGTGGGCCAAGCCCAGTAGCGGTCGAGGCCGACCCAAGTTCCTTTTCCTCAATTCCAAAATGCCTTTTCTATTTTATTTGTACTGCAAATTAGTTAATTTATTTTTGTAAAAATAGTAAATGACTTCCAAAATTCCTGGAAAAATTCTCAAGAATACCTTGGGTTGTGTTGTATTTTATAAAAATATAAAAAGCCCCCTATTTCTAATAAAAGTTTTGGCAATGAAATTTGTAGATCTCCCTAGGCCTTCCAAATTGATTTGTATTACAAAAGGGTAAAAGATTTTTCTAAAAATAATAAATGAGCAAAATAAATTCTGTAACAATTCTCTAAAATACTTTGACCAGTACTGGAATTTATAAAATTATAATATGCCACTATTTTTATAAAAGTTCTCATAAATAAAAATTGTAGACCGCATTAGGGTCATCATTTCATGTACTTGACATATAGTTTGCATATTTATTTTATTAGGAGCACTTTAAATATATTTCTCTGTCTAAATTTTGTATTATTTTGTTATGCATGTGTGGATTGTGCTTTTGTGTGGATTGCTTGCGTATAGGAGCTGAAGGAGTGTTAGAACTGTCTGACGCTGCAGGGTATCTCGATCCATCGCCCGACACAGGCAAGTCTCCATTAGCCACCTCCTAGTTTTAATAACACTTTTAATTCAAAAATTGCTATGTCAATTATCTGAGCGTTATTTAAACTTAGCTGTACCCATTGCATGTTAATACCTTTTCGACATGCCACCACCCGCAAACCCTAACCCTAGGATTACTGTATAACTATTAGCCAAAATGATTCTAGGGTTAGTGCTTAGCCATGCTTGGGATGGTTTGGGTACGTCGATGACACTGTTAATATTCAATTATCTATTGAGATCTACCAAAATAGTAAGTGTGGCTGTGTTGTGTCGAGTTTCACCCTAATTAAAACTTGACCAACTAATAATTGGGATCGGGAGCGGCCAATGGTTGGAATGGTGGATGGATTTTGGGTTTTGGTTTCTGGGTGGTGGTAAGGGCCGCTCAGAGACTAAGGACTGATGATTGTGACGATCTTAACCAAGATATCTCGTGCGACCGCAAGCCTGGTATGGGCCAGGCCTAATCTAGAGGGAGGATAGCGTCGTGCTTATTACCGTCGGTGCGCCGTAGGTGGGGTCAGAGCTTTTCTAAGGTATGCCCCATCGCCGGTGCATTTCTCGGGGGCAACCCCGGGGTTGCTAGAGGCTTACGGTCTCGTCGTTGTCTGTCGGTACTCCGAGGTTAACAGCTCGACGTTGACTGTCTGGCACGACCGTAACTAGCCCGGGATTAACTTTCTAAAGGATTTTGTTACGGTGCTTCCGGCAGGGAGTACTGTATCTTGTGGGTAAAGCGCACCCACTCTGCAGAGTTGAATTCCATTCGAATGGCCGCGCTCACGGTCAAAGAGCGACATGGTGGTTCATTACAACGTAGCTTCACCTTAATTAACCAGACCCGTGTTGGTGTTGAGTTGAGTTGCATTGGAGGTTTGTTTCTCCCTTGAGATGCGAGGACTTTCAGGCTTAGAGTGAACGTCTATATCCTGAGGAGAATTTGAATGGAGAACTTATGCTATTACTACTACTGTTTTATTTAACTGCCTTTAACTGTTAAGTAAAAATGCTTTCTGCAAATGAACTATCTTACCCCTCTTAGGTTGAGCCATAGCCTGGAACTTCCTAGGAGGCTTGCTAGCAGTAACATGCTAACCTCGCGTTTTATGAGGGGCTGTTTCGATCGTGAGCAGGTGTGGACATGGGGATCGAGCAGGACGCGCTTGTGGATGTTGATCTTGAGGAGGATACTTCGGTCTACTAGTGGTTGCCTCATCAGCATGTGCCTGTGGCTTGGTGGGCCACCTATTTTGGTTTACTTTTATTGCACATTAGTCAGAGACCTGTTATTCTGAACTAATGTATGCTTCGTTTCCGCCAAACTCTGATATGTACTTTAATTAGATAAATGCACTCTGGTTGATGCTATGTGACTGTTGACTATGGGTACGTGCAATGATCCTTGGGACACGTACTATTAACACAGGGGATTCAGTTAGGTATAACTGGGTCCTACAATTTTGCATGACTATGAGTATAAGCTATCTTTGGATTTCCTCTAAAACCTAAATCATAATTTGACCAATCAATTCCAAATGGAATTGAAATACATGATAAAATTCCTAGGAGGCCTAAAACATCAAAATAATTATGACATATATTTGGAGATGGTTTTTGAATTTAGAGAATATTTGAATGGCATTGGAAAATGGTCTAAATTAAAGAAGAAATCAACTAGAGCAACAATGAAAATGAAGAAATTGAAAATTAGAAAAATAGAGTAGAAATCATAGAAAAATTCTAGGAAATACTTTGGAGTCCAATTTCGTGTTTGATCATGCCTAGGACCAATTTTGACCATAGTGGGACCCACATAATAGCCTCAAATAGAAAACTTCCACTTTGGGGCATTTGACCAAACACTTGGAGTGTAGCCCATCTCTCTCTCTCTCTCCCCCCCTCTCCGGTTGGCCTAGGGTGTGAGATGTCGCACGCCTGTGCACCTTTGTCTCCTCTGCAGCTAACACCACCGTCGTGGGACCCACCGTCAGCTCGCTATGCCACCGTGGCGCGCCATCCCTGCTGCAGCTGTCTGCGAGCTCAGCTAGCTCTCTGCGCTCACGCATGCGTCGCCATCGTTAGTGAGTTCCACTGCATTGCACTCGAACACCATGCGAAGCCAGAGCTCACCAGAGACCGCGCCATCGCCGGTTTTGCCCAAAACCGCCCACGGGTTGAGACCGACTACTCCTCACATGCTCTTGGTGTATCAACACCACCCAGAGCTCGCTTATCTTCCCAGACCTCAATAGAGACGTTGGCGCACGAACTCAGTCCATGGCAACTGAAATCTTCATTTCCGCCCACCAGCTGCACCGTTTACTTCTACCCCTCACGTCGCTAGCTCACTCCAAACACGCTCTCACTCCCAGCTCACTTGCGCTTGAAGCCTCTAGCTGTCTCACAGCTCTAGCCAAGTGGAATCTACCCAGGGCGCTCTGAGCTCGCCGGAACGCTCTCGCCGCCTAGAGCACGGGATTTTCCCCTTTTGCTCGATTTCTTCTTCTCTGGTGAGCTTTGCCAAGAATCCTTACGCCATGAGATTCACCATACCCCTTGCTCACTTCTCCTCTCTAATCGTGGCTTGATTCTCACAGGAGCTTGGAGTCGATGTCGCGCCACCGTCGCCTCTCGGAGCTGTTGGTGCCATGACGAATCAGTGACGCAACCGTTCTTCTTTGAGCTCGGTGAGAGGCCACTGACCCTTGAATAGCTCATGCACACACTAGAATGTTGATTGCATCTCTCTTGAGCCACATGCACCACTTCACCGTAGTGTCTTCCGTCACCACTTGTCGCGCCGCCGCGTCTGGCCACCTCTGGTTGCGAGACCGGTGCCGTTGGGTGCGTCTTGAGCTAAGGAACACATAGAGCTTTGAATCTTCCCAAAATGATGGACTATAGTGTCGGGAATCCATCCACGAAACTCACGGTACCCCCTCGCTCTCGTGCGCTATCGAGAGGAAGACGATGACGGAGAGCCGCTCGATCTGGATCCAACAACCGTGTTTGAACACCGCACGATGTCGCTGGCAGGTGGGCCCGTGGCCGTGCTTGCACCGTGCGCTGATGGCGAGCGAGCGAGCAAGGCGGGCCAATACTGTGCATGGAGGAATTTCCCACTTTTTCGTATTCAGATAATTCCAGAAATACAAAATAAATTATTAAAAATAGTAGTTGAGCTCTGAAAATTCTAGGAAAATTTAAGAATATACTTGAAATTCCTTTGGACTTTAAAAAAATGTTAAACATATACCTACCTTAGGAAAATCTATCTATACATATTATTCTAGCATATTTCAGGATTTCCTTATGTTGAATAATCACAGCAATGGACCTTAATGGTTTAAAAATAGAATTAGGTCTCGGGAAATTCCTAGAAAATTTATATAAGTCATTTAAAACCCCTATAACGTAGGAAAATTAACCAATATGCCTAATTGCCACATCACAACATTTATTGGTTATGTAGGGATAGCTAGCAATAAGAAATCAAGGATAATATTTTGTGATGTGGAAAGTAGAATTGTAAACACGAAACCTTGCCAAGATAATTTTTTTACACAACCAACTTCCACATAATAAGAGAATAAAGGTAATTAGGAACGTAAGAAAGTACTATTAAATTTAGAAATCCTATTTTCCTATGGGACTATTATCCTAGTATTTATATATTAGGTTCCTTTAGGCAGAAAGTAATTTATGATAATTAATAAGGGTATTACTTCATGCATTCATTTCATTCACGCACCCTTGTATCTTATTTAGGCAACAAAATTAGTCGATGATTAGTTCATGGAATTTCCTTGATAATTAAGGTACTCTAGGACAACATTTAGCATCAATCGACCTTATTTAGAAAGTTGATTCCTCGGCACACCACCTTGCATTTCATGCATCATTTTCTTGAATGCTATCATTGTGGAGTACGTGGACCTCAGGTATCTACATGGTGGGCCGAGAGGGCCGCCCGACAGGGGATGGGCCGAGCCGGCTACGTCAAGATGGGTACCGCTCGGACTACTGCCAAGTTTATACGGCAAGGAAAGGATAAAGATAGAATCCGATCCTGTATATAAGGAAGGCACAATTGTAATCCCGAATACCGACGTATTCGGCAAGAAAGGCTAGAGATAGAATCTCTGCCTTGTAACCAACTAGGTCTCCTCCCTGTAACCCTCCCCCCCGACTATATAAGGCGGACCCTAGTTCGAGGCATCAGAGACCCCATCGAATCAATACGCAACACAAAACACGAAAGAACACCAGAATGTATTTTCTCGCATCCAGCAATATAATTCCAGAACACAGGAGGTAGGGTATAACCTCTATGAGAGGGTCTGAACCTGTATAAATCTGTCTCCTATGTTACCATCGAGTTTGGATCCAGCGCCTAGCCCCATAATCAATATTGCCGACAACAAACATCGACAATTGGCGCACCAGGTAGGGGAAGCGCTAAGATCATTCTCTTCAAGCTCGCCGTCACCTTTGTCCCTGGCTAGGCTTTCTATTTTGGGAGCTTGGACTTCATCGCCAACGACCTAGGCAAGCCTGCTCTCTCGGACTCGGACCAGATCCGATCTGGGTGAAAGGACCTAAGGCCGAGAGGGGGGTGAATCGGCTCTTTTTCAATTTTTATCCCACACAAATGGTTATCTTTTTAGCCAATTAAGGAACCAAACTAGCGATGAGTCCTACACAATTCTAGTGGCGGAATAAGGACTATCGCAAAGGACTAGCACAATAAGCAGCTGATAGGTGGCTCGATGGCACACACAGGCAGGCAGTATCAAGTGCAGAAAAGTAAATGAGACAAGGGGGTGCAAACCAGTTTGTTTCCCGAAGTTCGGCGCAAGCGTCTACGTCTCTGTTGAGCAAGCCTTCCATGGAAGGCCGGGACTCTCTCGTCCCTTGCGCTCAATCCACTCGGTAGCTCTTCACCACGGATGGCGGGTGAGCCAAAATCCCACACGTTCGCGAGTTCTCCCACACACGCGGAAGCTCCTCGCAACCCTTCTACCACAACATCGGCGGTCTCCAACACATGGAGAACGACACCATAGTCTGGACGGTGCTCCCACTCTGGGGATTGCGGCTCTGAAGGCAACGACAAAGCACCCCCACGTATGGAGATGAGCCCCAATCCACGGAGGGTTTCTGGCACCGCACCACGCTAGGTGGTGGAGAGGTAGTAGACGAAGTCGATGTAGCGGTCGAAGCACGGCTTGGTGAAGAACTCTGGCAAGCAACGAGAACCCATGAGCACAGGAACCGGATTCTCCCACCAAGACCCAACCTTTCTCCTCCCTCAAGAACTAGCTCAAGAAACCTCAAGTTCCAACCAAGAACACCATGGGGAAGACTCAAATCAAACCTCGGAGGATGGAAAACGGATGGGGAATGGCTGCTCCCCTTCTTCCTCCTCTTCTCCAAGTTCTAGCACCTAGGACATGGGTATGGAGGCACCTTGGAGAGGAACTACCATGGAAGAGACCCTTGGGCAAGGTGGCGGCTCTGGGTGGCTCAAATGAAGCTCTCTCTCTCAGTTTCCCCGAGGGGATGAGGTCCTATTTATAGCCCCTTCGTGAAACCCTGGTGGAATGCACAAATGGACGACTGCGATTGAATCGGGCTGCCTAGATTGGCTCCGTCGGACGCAATCCGACGGTCATCGGACGCAGTCCGATGGAGTTCAACTTGGTCGGGCGAAAGTTGATCCTAGGGTTTGCATTGCCTATCGGACACCGTCCGGTGGTCGTCAGACGCCGTCCGATGAAGGTCAATTTTTTAGGCTTCGGTTTCTCCGCCCAGCCGTCAGACTCCGTCCGGTGGTCGTCGGACGCAGTCTGATGGAGCACTTGGTCGCTGCGGCCTAGGGTTAGCCATGTCCGTCGGACGCGGTCCGACGGTCATCGGACATCGTCCGATGGGGACTTAGGCGTTGGGCTGAAAGGCTGGTGTTTGGTCTATACATCCGTCGGACGCGGTCTGGTGACGGTCTGACGCGGTCCGGTGAGCTACAGTCAACTCCATCGGACGCGGTCCGAAGGACGTCGGACTGTGTCCGACAGTGGGGTTGTTTCTAGGGGACTTAGCCGCTGGCATGGTGTAGCTCATCGGACCCAATCCGATGATCATCGGACCTAGTCCGATGGGGCTGAATTTTTCACCCCTTTGGACTAAGCCACTCTTGACCCCACTTATTGCCACGCCTTGGGTCTTGGGTCACGTTTGTCGACTTGTGAACTCGGCGGGAGGTTTAGATCACTTAGGCGGGAAGTTTTGTGCCTAGAGGAAAATATCTGGCTTGGGTTGCTTAGAGGCTACGAAACCTCAACAGCTGTCACTCCCTCGAACTCTCTCAAACCTAGATAGGTGGCCCAACTCCAGAACCCTCTCGAATACACCCAAAGATTGGATAAGAATGAGAGACTCAATGGACTGTGCTCAGTGGGACCCTGTTGCCAGACAGAGGATGATTTGCAGGCCTAATCTAAACATATCATTAGCATTCTCAGAAGGGAGCATCTTAAATTGGTCAAATTTCTCCTTAGTAAGAACTAATTTACCCTCCTTGACTGAAGCTGTGCCCTCGTGAATCTCTATGAGTGTGATCCATATATCATGTGCATTTGTGAGGTTGCTAAACCTATCGAACACATCCATAGACAAACCACAAAATAAAACATTCATAGCTTTGGCATTAAGCTCTAGCAACCTGACCTGCTCAGGTGTGGGAACCACATCGGCTCCAGGTGCAAAGCCCAAAGGTGCATCTATGACCTTCCAAACATCTAGTCCTATAGACTGCATGTAGACTTTCATGCGTAGTTTTCAGAAAGCAAAGTGATTACCATTGAACAGTGGGACCATATTGCTAGCAACACTACCCCCGTCGGCCATCTCTATTGCGGTAAAGCAAGAACTAGAGATCCAAGCTCTGATACCAATTGAGGACCTAAGGCCGAGAGGGAGGGGTGAATCGGCTCTTTTTCAATTTTTATCCCACCCAAATGGTTATCTTTTTAACCAATTAAGGAACCAAACTGGAGATGAGTCCTACACAATTCTAGTGACGGAATAAGGACTATCGCAAAGGACTAGCACAATAAGCGGTTGATAGGTGGCTCGATGGCACACACAGGCAGGCAGTATCAAGTGCGGAAAAGTAAATGAGACAAGGGGGCGCAAACTAGTTTGTTTCCCGAAGTTTGGCGCAAACTCCTACGTCTCCATCGAGCAAACCTTCCATGAAAGGCCAGGACTCTCTCGTCCCTCGCGCTCAATCCACTCGGTAGCTCTTCACCACGGATGGCGGGTGAGCCAAAACCCCACATGTTCGCGAGTTCTCCCACACACGCGGAAGCTCCTCGCAACCCTTCTACCACAATGTCGGTGGTCTGCACCACATGGAGAACGACACACCGTAGGCTGGACGGTGCTCCTACTCCGGGGATTGCGGCTCCGAAGGCGACGACGAAGCACCCACACGTATGGAGATTACCCCCGATCCACGGAGGGTTTCCAGCACCGCACCACGCTCGGTGGTGGAGAGGTAGTAGACGAAGTCGATGTAGCGGTCAAAGCATGGCTTGGTGAAGTACTCCAGCAAGCAATGAGAACCCACAAGCACAAGAACTGGATTCTCCCACCAAGACCCAACCTTTCTCCTCCCTCAAAAACTAGTTCAAGAAACCTCAAGTTCCAATGAAGAACACCATGGGGAAGACTCAAATTAAACCTCGGAGGATGGAAAATGGATGGGGAATGGTTGCTCCTCTTCTTCCTCCTCTTCTCCTCCTCTTCTCCAAGTTCTAGCACCTAGGACATGGGCATGGAGGCACCTTGGAGAGGAACCACCATGGGAGAGACCCTTGGGCAAGGTGTTGGCTATGGGTGGCTCAAATGAAGCTCTCTCTTTTAGTTTCCACGAGGGTATGAGGTCCTATTTATAGCCCCTTGGTGAAACCCTTGTGGACTGCACAAATGGGCGGCTGAGATTGAATCGGGCTGCCTAGATTGTATCCGTCGGACGCAGTCCGATGGAGTTCAACTTGGTCTGGCGAAGGGCTGATCGTAGGGTTTGTATTGCCCGTCGGACACCGTCCGGTGGTCGTCGGATGTCGTCCGATGAAGATCAATTTTTTAGGCTTTGGTTTCTCCGCCCAGCCGTCGGACTCCATCCGGTGGTCGTGGGACGCAGTCTGATGGAGCACTTGGTCGTTGCGGCCTAGGGTTAGCCATGTTCGTCGGACCATCGGACACCGTCCGATGGGGACTTAGGCGCTGGGCTGAAAGGCTAGTGTTTGGTCTGTACATCCGTCGGACGCGGTCCGGTGACGGTCGGACGCGGTCCGATGAGCTATAGTCAACTCCATCGGACGCAGCCCGATGGTCGTCGGACTGCGTCCGACAGTGGGGTTGTTTCTAGGGGACTTAGCTGCTGGCACGCTCTTGCTCATCGGACCCAGTCTGATGGTCATCGGACCTAGTCCGATGGGGCTGAATTTTTCACCCCTTTGGACTGAGCCACTCTCGATCCCACTCGTCGCCACGCCTCGTGGTCTTGGGTCCTTTTTGTCAACTTGTGAACATGGCGGAAGGTTTAGATCACTTAGACGGGAAGTTTCGCACCTAGAGAAAAATATCTGGCTTGGGTTGCTTGGAGGCTATGAAACCCCAACAGCTCTCACTCCCTCAAACTCTCTCGAACCTAGACAGGTGGCCCAACTCCGGAACCCTCTCGAACACACCCGAAGATTGGATAAGAATGAGAGACTCAACGGACTGTGCTTAGTGGGACCCTGTTGCCAAACAGAGGATGATCTGCAGGCCTAATCTAAACTCACACAAATGACTCAGAAGAACTACAAAACAAAAGGGTCCTTAGCCTTGTGTGGTTGTCGGCGTGTAAGCTCGGTCATCAATTACCAAAACCTAATAAGGCGGGGAGCCTGCACTTAGACTGGGGGGACTTCAACAGCACCTCACTTCGACTCTCATTTGGGTTGTGGAACGTCGCCGCCACTTACTCTCGAGTAGTGCGCCAGAGGCTTAATTCTCGACTCGGATACGGCGATGACCTGACCGAGAACAAATTCTGGATGGTGGGCATCATCAGCAACAACCCATTCGGATTTCCATGGTGTCTACATAATCACAGACCCGTGGACCAAATTAGAATGTCGTCGAGAAGAAGAAGCAGCGGAGGTAGATCGCCTTCGGGACCAAGAAGCACGCGCGCGGGATGTCAACGAAGACATCTTGTAGGCAAGGATGGGGGATCATGTTGTTTTTCACTCGCCGTAGCTGAACATCATCGCTTCAAAGACACTCCTTGACAGCCTGGGCCCGTTGATCGGAGCCGACAGTTCGGCCTCCCGGATCATGGCCCAAGTCAAGGCCTTGGTGACAGCGGCCGCAATTCAACAAAACCAAGGGGATCCACCAGCGATGGCGCACACCCGCACTCGGACCATCACTTGGACTGCTAGCAGTCGGACTGGACATAGTTGGCATGAGTCCCATCGTGATGATGACGCTTGCCAAAACATCAATCAAGACCTGCACCATGACCTCAACGCCAAGCGACGGAGCGAGAAGAAGGAAAACGATGACGGCTACGAGCGTTTTGGCATTGACTATGATCGTGACGGTGCTAGAAGCAATAGCAACCACGTCGGCGGTCGAGACAACCGTGACAACCGCGTCGATCGGCGTGATAATCGTGACAGTCGCAGGGATCATCGCCACCAGGAGGGCTGGTGTGATGACAACGACCAACGAGTCAGAACTCCACCGCATCAGTCTCCACCGCAGTTCGATGACGGATCCATCGATGGGGTTCATGCGTTTACCGCACGGCTCCATCGAGTTGTATGGCCCAAAGGTTTCAATCCTAAGGGCATAGTCAAGTTTGTTGGGGAAAGAGATCCGGAAGCTTGGCTGCAGGTTTACGCCCTTGTAGTCAAGGCAGCCGGTGGTGACCACAACATGATGGCAAATTACTTACCAGCTATGCTCACCCCATCAGCTCAGACCTGGCTCACGAGACTTTCGGCGAATTCCATAGATTCCTAGAGAGATCTCCGTGAGCAGTTCGTTGCAAACTTCCAGGGCACCTATGAGAGGCCTGGAACCCAATGGGATCTGTACCAACTCCATCAGAAGATGAATGAGTCCCTTCGGGAATTCATCCGATGCTTCACGCAGAAGAAAAACATTCGGGACATCTCGGACTCAACCGTAATAGCAGTTTTTTAGAAGGAAATCAGTGATGCTGATCTAATCAAGAAGATGTCCCGAAAAGCACCGACCTTGATGAAGGATATGTTTGCTATGGCGGACCGTTACGCTACAGCCTCGGATGTCGTAGCCGAGCTCCAAGACGACCGTCCATGCTAGAAGGACAAGAAGGACAACGCTGAATCCTCCAAACAGAAGGATCGCAAGCGGAAGAGCGAGGAGCTGGTCGCAGCAACCGAGCGTGGTCGGCCCGAGCGCCACGGTCGGAAGACTACAACAAGGTGATGGACGCGCTATGCCCTTTTCATCCCAAAGGGAAGCATGCGGCAAAGGATTGCTTCACCTTGAAGAGATTCATGCAAAAAAGTAACAAGCAGTCGACCCGGATAATGATGATGCTAGCAAGAAGAGAGACCCTTGTGGTGATGACGACTATCTGAAGACCGAGCGCAAGTTCAACTACATATTCGGGGGCTAGGCTACATATGAGTCCAAGCGGAAGCAAAAGCTGACCGCTTGGGAGGTTGATGCAGTCATGCCGGCGGCCTCCCAATACTTAAGGTGGTCCGAGGTTCCAATCACGTTTGACCGCTCGGATCACCCCGACCACATCTCGTGCACAGGAAGATATCCTTTGGTGCTGGACCCTGTTGTTCGCAACATCAAACTCAAGAAGGTGTTGGTCGATGGAGGGGGCGGACTCAACATCCTTTTCTCCAGGACCTTCGACAACATGAAGATACCTCACTCCGAGTTGCAGCAGGGCTCATCGCCATTCCTCGGCGATACCACTTGAGCAGATTATCCTGCCTATCACATTCGGGATGAAGGAAAATTACCGGACTGAGTACTTAAACTTCGAAGTGGCTGATTTCAAGATGGCGTATCATGCCATCTTGGGAAGGCCATGCTTGGCCAAATTCATGGCAGTGCTGCACTACATGTATTTGGTGCTGAAGATGCCAGGACCAATAGGCATTATCACGGTTTGTGGTGATGTTAAGAAATCCTTCATGTGCGACAAGGAGAGCTGCGAGCTGGCTTAGACTCAGGAGGCGGCGGCCGAGATGGACAAGATCCGAAAGCAGCCGTGGTCCTGGTAGACGAAGGAGACATCCTAGCTAAGAAGCAGGCCAAGTCAGGAATCAAACCTGACGAGGGAGTCAAGAAGATAACACTCGACCCGTCCGACTCGGCTGAAGGGATCTAAGGCCAAGAGGGGAGTGAATCGGCCTAATCAAATTTTAATTCTTTTCAATTTCGCTTGATTGATTAGGAAATTGGTGACCCAAGCTAGAGAGTGAGGCCTACACAATTCTAGGAGCGAAAGCGGTTATCGAGCAACTCATAATGCGTAAAGTAAAGTAGTAAAGGCGAGAGACACTACCGTGGTGTTTACCGAAGTTCGGTGCCCAACGAATGAGCACCTACGTCTCCGTCGAGGAAGCTTTCAACACATGAAAGCCGGGACCCTCTCATCCCTAGTCCTCAATCCACTCACGGTAGCTCTTCTCCAACACATGCCGCGTGAGCTCCAAATCCTCACAGAGTGGCGATCGCTCCCACAGACGGAAGATCTCACACCCAAACGGCACCGACACACGATACCGACCTTCAACACATGAAGGATTTCCAGTCTTCAACACATGAAGAGGAAGCACCCCGACACACGAGATTACCGCTGACACATGGCGGGTTTAGCAACTCCGACACATGGACAGGATGCACCCTCGATAGACGGAGGTGACCACCGACACACGGTGGGTTTGGGTCTCCAACGGATGGAGAGGTTGAGGTAGTCGATTGGTTGGTGAAGCTCGGCACAGTGGTGATCTCCACGGCGGTGTAGTCCCAAAGAGCACAAGACCGGAGACCCCCACCTCATCAACATCTCTCTTCCACCATGGAGCTAGGCCAAGAACTCCATGGGAGAGGGGCAAGAACCTTGGGGATGGATGGAGGAGGCAAGGGGATGAGCCCTTCTTCTTCTTCCTCCTCCTCACTCCTTCTCCCTCTCTCTCATACCTTCTCTCACTCTCAAGCACACATGGAGGCCATGGATGAGAGGCACACCATGGGAGGAGCTCTTTTGGATGAGGATAGCTTTGGGTGGCTACAAATGAGGCTCTCTCCAGTTCTCCTCGTGCTAGACACCTCTATTTATAGACCCCACATGAAACCTTAAGAGCTAGGACAGCTAGACGACTCAGATTCAATTTCCCGAGTTTCAGATTCATCCGTCGGACGCAGTCCGATGACCGTCGGACACCGTTTTATGGAGTACGAATGCTTAGACCAGGGCTTGCGGATAGGGTTTGACGCAGCCATCGGACGCCATCCGATGCCCGTCGGACTCCATCCGATGGAGTACAAACACAGCCATCGGATGCAGTTCGAAGGCCGTCGAACGCTGTCTGACAGGAAGCTATTGGCACAAGACTTAGGCGTTTGAGGCGAAGTCTGAGCTGATCGGACGCCGTCCGATGATGATCGAACGCCATCCGATGGAGTGGAACTTAGGCGCTGGATGCAACAGCTGCGCTAATCGGATGCCGTCCGATAGTGGGGTGAGTTTTCGGGGACTTAGTCGCTAGCTCACCACCTGTTCATCGAACGCCGTCCGATGGGGCTGAAAATTTTCACCCCTTCGGACTTAGGCTCTCTCAACCCCTCTCGACACCACACCTCAGGCCTTGGGCACTTTTGTCGACTTGTGGACTCGGCGGAAACTTTCGAAGGCATAGGTGGAAAGTTTCATGCCGAAGAGAAATATCTGGCTTTGAGACTTAGTGGCTACGAAACCTCGAATAGCTGGACCCCTCAGGAACCCTCTCGAACCCGGATAGTTGTACCACTCCAGAACCCTCTCGATCTCACCAACCGACAGCTGGATACTCTGGAAACCCCTCGAACGCACTACGGAAGGACTCCGGAACTGTGCTCAGTAGGACCCTGCAACCAGAGAGATGTCTTCACAGACGAGGCTGGACCGAAACAGATACGCACACAAGGAAAATAGAAGAACTAGCAAATAAAGTCCTTAGCCTTGATGTGATCCATCGGAGGCCCAGTTTCCATTAATTACCAAAACAACAAGCCCATGCGAGCTTGAGCTTTCAATCTCCCCCTTTTTGTTAATTGATGACAACACCTGCAAATCTATCTCAACAAAACCGAATGTTTCTTCTGGTGCAGTGGGTTAGTTCCAACAAGGTGCATATATTCAATGCAATGATACCACATGATGATTCCACATGAAGCATGTTCAACAAATGAGAGCACAATGCACCATAGGCCAATGTAAACGGTAATGCAATGCATGCCAAGCTAAGGATTGGCTCCCCTAGATCAAATTTTCTCCCCCACAAGCATCAAGAACCCAAAGATATAAGTGAATATTAGTGGTTCTCCCTCTTTCACCAATATTGAGATAGATTTCAATTATCTCTCCCCCTTTGTCATCAAGGACCAACAAAGGACACATCATGAGCTCAAAGCAAACTCAATGGAAAAACTACTTGAGGAGCATAACTTAAGAGCTTTGGAGGTCATACAAGTGCAAACATGCCATCTCAAGGTGACTTGATGGTCCTCCACAAGTCAAAATCTAGCCATCTCAAGGTCACATTGTCACAAGTTCAAAACGAGCACAATTATAACAATGATGTTCAAGTAATTATGACCTAGAGCAATGTGTGAGGTGAACCATAGCAAAGTGTATCAAATGTCGCTCAAAGTTTCAAAGGGGACACATAATGCACAATAGCACTAGAGAATGCAAATCAATCTACATATGCTATCGCTAAGCTAATTTGAGACTTACACATCATTTTACTTGAGCCATTTTTCAAAGATTTTTTATTTTGCATATTCCACATTTTTAAATTTGCCATGTCCCAAGCCATAGTCGACACTACCCAGCATGACACTAAAGGTAAATGTCTTGGTCATCCCAACTCCCCCTAAGTTCATGCCTAGTGCAATGGCAAGCTATCTCATCGAGAAGGATTAGTGAGACATGTATGGCCCATAGTGGCCTTATTTGTATTTTAGCATTTTTTTTAATTAAGCTCAACATTTTTCACATGATTGCTCATTTTAGCAAAGCAAAGGACATGTGCAAATAGATGAGCACAATCTAGACTAGATGCACATGGTCATCCAAAAGAGATAGAGCAATTCAAGTGAGACAAGTAGCTGTAGCACACCTAGCACATGTTCAAGGTTTTCCAATTACACAATGTATTGAATTAAGCACACATTGAACAAGTGACAAAGTTAGCACAAGCTATAGCTATCAAGATCATATGGAGAACATCTAGGCAAAGAATGGCACAAGTATAACAAGCAAAGCACCAAGATGCTCAAACTACGGCTTCAAAAGATATGCAATGAATGGTGAAGCCCGCGGCCAACTCAAGCAGTATTGGACCTGTCTAGTATGTTGAGTTCGTTTCTTAGCTTGCAAAAACGTGCCTCATCAAGTGGCTTAGTGAAGATGTCGGCAAGTTGGTCCTCCGTCCGCACATGCTGAAACATAATGTCGCCCTTTATCACGTGATCCCGAAGGAAGTGGTGACGGACATCAATATGCTTAGTGCGCAAGTGTTGGACCAGGTTGTTGGCGATCTTCACCGCGCTCTCATTATCGCACAAGAGAGACATGTGGTCCAATTTTATCCCAAAATCATATAGAGACTGTGTCAGGTACAGAAGTTGTGCATAGCTACTCCCTGCCGCTATATACTCTGCCTCAGCGGTAGATAACGCCACGGAGTTCTGTTTCTTTGACGCCCATGACACAAGACATCTCCTGAGGAATTGACAGGCCCCTGAAGTGCTCTTGCGATCAATCTTGCACCCAGCATAATCTGAGTAAGAATAGCCAAGGAGCTCAAATCGCGCACCCTTAGGGAACCATAAGCCTATGCTAGTAGTGTGTTTGAGGTATCTGAAAATTCTTTTCACAGTACTCAAATGCATTTTTCTAGGGGAGGCTTGCAATCTAGCACACATGCACACACTAAACATTATGTCCAGCCTAGAAGCAGTCTAATAGAGCAATGCACCAATCATGGAATGGTCAAGCTTAGGGTCCACAGGGTTACCTTCTTCATTGAGGTCGAGGTGATAGTTTGTTCCCATTGGTGTCCGGATTGGCTTGCAGTCGGTTAGGTGGAAGCGCTTGAGGATATCCTAGATGTATTTCTCTTGGCATATGAAGGTCCCGGCCTTGAGTTACTTGATTTGGAAGCCCAAGAAGAAGTTCAGTTTGCCCATCATGGATATCTTGAACTCCTTGCTCATCATCTCGCTGAGCTCTATGACCAAGGACTGATTGGAGCTGCCGAAGATGATGTCGTCCACATAGACCTGGCATAGGAATAGATCTCCATCTACCACCTTAGTGAACAAGGCTGTGTCAACCCTTCCAACTGTGAATCCCTTGGAGATGAGGAAGTCCCTTAGCCTTTCATACCATGCCCTGGGAGCTTGCTTGAGACCGTACAGTGCCTTTGACAACTTGTACACATGATCAGGATGCTGCGGATTCTCAAATCCGGGCGGCTGCTCCACATAGACTAGCTCATCGATGTATCCATTCAGAAAGGCACTCTTCACATCCATCTGCTTGAGCACAATGTTGTGACATGTTGCAAATGCCACAAGCAGTCGGATGGCGTCCCACCTGGCCACTGGAGCATATGTGTCTCCACAGTCGATGCCCTCGATCTGTGTGAAGCCCTGTGCCACAAGCCTAGCCTTGTTCTCACTACTTGCCCGAACTCATCCTGCTTGTTCTTGAAGACCCACTTAGTGCCAATTACATTGGAGTCACTGGGTCTCTCCACCAAGGTCCACACTTTGTTTCTCTCAAAATTGTTTAGCTCTTCATGCATGGCATTGATCCAGTCAGGGTCACCTAGAACTTCCTCCACCTTCTTTAGTTCAATCTGTGATACAAAAGAACTGTGGAGAGCAAAGTTGGCTTCCCTTGATCTGGTCTGAACTCCTCTGAAGATCTCCCCAATCACTTGGTCCACAGGATGATCTCTGGCTATGGTGTGATGTGATCTGATCAACTGTGGTTGTGGCTCAACTGGCTGCCTTGCTGACTCTGCATCCGGCTCACAAGCTGTCTCTGTCTCTGGAGGTGGGTCATGACTCGAGCTGTCTGCCTGGGGTAAAGCTCCCTCTGAATCTGCTACTGGCTCAGGTGAAGGTGGTGGTGTCACAGCCTCACTCTCCCTTGACGCCTCAACTGGCCTCACATAGCCCGCAGGCATCTCCTCCACTGCCCTTGCAAGAGGTTCACCACTGACATCCTCCAGGTTCTCATGCTCGCCTTGGCTGCCGTTGGACTCATCAAACTTGACATCATATGTCTCCTCAATTGTGCCATTGGACTCATTGTGCACTCTGAAAGATGATCCCTTGACTGAGTACCCCAAGAAGATCCCAATGTCACACCTGCTCTGGAACTTGCCCAAATGCTGCCTTTTTTTTGTAGATGTACACCTTGCACCCAAACACCCTGAAGTAGGAGATATTGGGGGCGTCTTCCAACCAGCAGCTCATATGATGTCTTCTTCAGGAGTTTGTGCAGGTATAGACGGTTGATGTAGTGGCAAGCAATGTTGGTGGCTTCTGCCCAGAATAGATCAGAGGTCTTGTACTCATTCAACATTGTCCTTGCCATCTCGATCAGTGTCCTGTTCTTCCTCTCAACCACCCCATTTTGCTAAGGGGTATAGGTGGCTGAGAATTGGTGATCAATACCTTTGCTACCTGAAAGGACCTAAGACCGAGAGAGGGGTGAGTCGGTCCCTAATTTAATTTTTATCCCTTGCGGGGTTGTTAAGTTCTTAGCACTTTAGGAAACCAACTACCAGTTGAGGCCTAGATGCTAGTAGCGGAAGCACGAGTGAAATGATCTCACAATAGACAAGCTAGCAAATAGGCGGCTCGATGGCTCGCATAGGCAGGCAATTGTTGGCGATTCTTATGCCTATTAGAGTTTTAATTCGCAAGCGCACGGATATCGCAGTAGCTTTCACCCCGGAGTATTCCAAAGGTATCGATTTCCCACGAAGAACGAGAAGTGTCTAGTTTCTAGTCTTTACTTTTTCGGATGGATGTGGAGGTGGATTGACGAAAGTGGGGTAAATGTATTTCGGGTCGAGAGGTTCTACGGACACTAATCAAAGATAAAAGATTTAAGTCACTTACTTTTGTTACTTTGTATCGGTGCTCGACTGATTCACCACTACCCGCTATCACTTAAGAATCCCGGATAGCTATGATCACCTCCGATTGGCTCGACTGGTCTGAGACTAACGGGGCAGATTACACAAACTTCTACGCGGATAATAGGGCTGTCACTACCTACTACCTACCGCTCTGCCATTGAATCAGGTGCCTACCGGCAACTAACTAGTCCAGACACCACGTCTGTACCTGGCAGTAATACGTATCAAGGACGTCACTTAATACGTACTCCCATTACCCTTGGCACTAATATCTATTGTGTCAACTAAGCACAGAGATTTAGCACTCAAGAAATAGCACGAGCCTAGTACCAACAGAGACAAAATAAATGAAGTAAACTTGATTGATAAATAAAGGATGGGACTAAGTGTTACCGATAGAAAACAGAGGCAGAACTCACACCTGAGTTCAGCTCCGGAGCTCGAATGGAGGGATGCCGACACGCCGGCTTCTCCTTAGCACTCACTCTCCTCTCTCACCTACTCTACTCTACGTGATATCTGGGCAGTGATGCGCCACTTAGAATGATCTCGCACTTCTCCGTGCTTCTCAAATGAGGGAGAGAGGCTCCTTTTATAGGCCACCGCAGTGAATGGGGAGTTGCCACGTACTTGGACAAGTGTCACACACTCCCCAACCGAAGGAGGATACAAGGGGGATCCAAAGGTGGGTCGGCCGGCCTAGCTTCGGTTGATCCTGGCGCTCCCTTTCATTTGGGATGCTCTTTGTGTGGTGTAGATCTTCTCCCAATGACGGTTTTGGTAGTTGAAATCGGTACCACCGGCTTCCTTTAGAATCCTATGCTTGACTTGTGAAGGAACCTCAGCTTTTTGATCAAACTGACAGTAATGGACGCTTGAGATGTGCTCTAGGAGTGCTTCTAGAAGCTCTGGAGGAAGATCGACTCGGTTGGGCACCGAGTGTGGGTTGGCCGGCCTAGGGTGGGTCGGCCGACCCACTCTTTTCTCCGGTTCGGGTCCATTTTTTCTCAGTGGGTCCCTGTAGTCATAAACTTACCAAAACTTATGGAACATTGTTAATTTGCACAATTTTAGTTCATGTTCCTTCAATTGGAAGATATGTTGACGGTTCAAATCATACAAAAAGTTATTAAAATTGACCGTTAACGGCAATGCACAAGCAGAAAGGTAAATGGAGACAAGAGTGTGCAAACCGAGTTGTTTCCCAAGTTCGGCGCAAGCGCCTACATCTCCATTGAGCAAACCATCCACCAAAGGTTGGGACTCGCTCGTCCCTCACGCTCAATCCACTCGGTAGCTCTTCACCACGGATGGCGGGTGAGCTAGAACCCACACACGTTCGCGAGCTCTTCCACACACGCGAAAGCTCCTCGCAACCCTTCTAACACAACGACGGCGGTCTCCAACACATGGAGAAACGTCACACCATAGTCCGGACGGTGCTCCCACTCCAGGGATTGCGGTTCCGAAGGCGACGACAAAAGCACCCCCATGTATGGAGTTGACCCTCGACCCACGGAGGGTTTCCGCCACCGCACCACACTCGGCGGTGGAGAGGTAGTAGACGATGAAGTAGTCGATGTAGATGATGAAGACCGCTTGATGAAGACCCCAGTAACGTGAAATCCCAAGAGCACAAGACCGGAACCTCACCAAGACCCAACCTTTCCTCTCCCTCAAGAACAAGCCAAGAACACCATGGGGAGGACTCAAATCAAACCTTGTTGTGCACAGCCGAGCCGAACTCATCTTGTTTGTTCTTTAACACCCACTTGGTGCCAATCACATTGTGCCATCCAGGACCGTGTCAGAACTCCTTGGTTAAGGTCACCAATCACTTGCTCGGCTGGGTGATCGCGAGCAATAGTGTGGTGAGTCCTCACCAATTGAGGTGCAGCATCTATCTGCTCAGCTGACTCGGTGTCTGGCTCACAAGCTGCCTCTGTCCCTGACTCGGTCTCTGAAGCTAAAGCTGGTTCCTGGCAAGAGCTGTCTTGGGGCAAAGCATCCCCTGAATCTGTGCCAAGCTCAGGTGTAGCTGGTGGTATCACTGGCTCATCCACTCTCTGTACCTCCTCAGGTCTCACATCACCAACCTCTATTTTCTCAACAGCTCGAGCAAGTGCATCATCACCAACATCCTCCAAATTCTCGTGCTCACCTTGGCTCCAAATTCTCGTGCTCACCTTGGCTACCGTTAGACTCATCAAACTTGACGTCACAAGTCTCCTCAATCAGGCGGGTAGACTCATTGAAGACTCTGAAGTTCTGTCCACGTGCTGAGTACCCAAGAAAGATGCCTTGGTCGCATCTGCTCTAAAATTTTCCCAAGTGCTGCCTTTTCTTGTAGATGTACACCTTGCACCCGAAGACCCTCATGTAGGAGACATTGGGACGTCTCCCATTCAGCAGCTCATAGGAAGTCTTCTTCAGCTGCTTGTGCAGGTACAATCTGTTAATGTAGTGGCAAGCAGTGTTGATGGCCTCAACCCAGAACAGATGCGACGTGTGGTACTCATGCAGCATGGTTCTAGCCATCTCGATCAGTGTTCTGTTCTTCCTCTCAACCACCCTATTCTGCTGAGGTGTGTAGGTGGCTGAGAACTCATGACCTATCCCTGCATCATCACAGAAAGACTCGACCATGGTGTTAGTAAACTCGGTCCCATTGTCACTTCTCACACTTTTTATTTTACAATCAAAAACATTTTGGGCTTTCTTTGCAAACTTTTTGAAAACGTCACCAACTTGTGTTTTGTCAAGCACAAAGAAGACCCAAGTGAATCTCGAGAAGTCATCAACAACAACTAAGCAATACAAGTTGCCACCAATGCTAACATAAGTTGTCGGTCCAAACAAGTACATATGCAAAAGCTCAAGTGGACGAGAAGTGGACATGGTGTTCTTCGCAGGGTGGGAATTGGCCACCTGTTTGCCCGCTTGGCAGGCGCTGTAAAGACGGTCCTTCTCGAACACCACACCCTTCACCCTAAGAATCGAATTGTTTTTGCAATGCTTTTTCAAGTTTCTCATCCATACATGTCCTAGACGCCGGTGCCAAAGCCAACCAAGCGAGACTTCGGCAACTAGGCAAGTCAAGGAAAGCACGTGAGTAGAAGTGAAATCCACAAGGTAAAGGTTTTGGAATCTGAAAGATTTGAAAAGACATTTTCATTTTTGTCCAAAACCAAAAGCTCTGAGGGTGAGAAATGACAATGACAGCCTAAATCACACATTTGGGCTACATATAGCAAATTGTAGCTCTAGGCCCTGACACGAAGGACATTTTCAATTGAAAGCTCTGGAAAAACAGTCACTCTTCCTACTCCAAGAACCTTGCCCTTGCTTCCATCTCCAAATGTGACTTTGCTGGGGAAGTCTTCTTCTTCCCCCAATGAGGTGAACAACCGGGGGTTGCCGTTCATGTGTTGGGTGCACCCACTGTCAAGAATCCAATGGCACCCGCCACTCCGGTAGGTCACCGGCACACAGAGAATGAGTCATTTTTGTGATTCAGGAACCTATTTGATGGGCCCCCGAGGGTTAGCCTCCACAACATTGCAAACATTATTGATCACGGAATTAGGCACCCAAAGCTGTTTCTCGAACTCATACTCCCAAGATGGTCCAATGAACCTAGCAAAGACTCCCCCTTTCCCATTGGACTTGATCAAGTAGTTCTTCTCTACAACTTCTGAGTGATCTCTCCTAGTGTTCACATATGTAGGTCTAGCCTATGGTGCAATATGAGCTCTAGGACCTGGGAACCTAGCACTATTCCACACAAAGTTGGACCTATCATGATACACATCTCTAGGAGGGGCACGAGGGATGAATCTACCCTATCTCCTACCAAATTGTGGTTCATGGTTGTAGTAGTGCCTAGGTGGAGCTGGAGGAATGCAGTTGTAGTGTCTAGGGGTCCTTGCCTAGCAAAATGAGACCTAGGTGGTGTTTGCCAAGTGGTGTGAGGCCTTGGTGGAGCTTGCCAAACATCTGGACGTCTAGGAGGACCATGCCACACATTCTGAGCTTTAGGTGATTGCCAAGTGGAGTTATTGTGCCTAGTAGGTCCTTGCCGAGTGTGTTGTGCAAAGTGATGCCTAGGAGCATTGTTGCTAGTGTGCAAGTTGTTAGAAGGTTGATTGTTCTTCTTCTTGGGAAAAGCATGGTTGTAGTTTTGCCTCATGGCAGATCCTCGAGGAACATGCGTGTTTGCCTTCCTTCGCTTTGGCTTCTCTGGGGTGAACCCCAAGCCACCCTTTTGGGAGAACATCCTCTGTTCCCTGAGGATGTTCTCTAAAGAGGTACTACCGTCCAAGTAGTTCTCAAGTGCCTTCTCAGTTTTGTCAAGTTTTAGCTTAAGCTCACTAACCTCAATAGCAAGTTTCCTAGCAGCTAGAGCAAATTTGCAATTATTAGTATTACATTCAATAGCATTGCCAGGAGAACCCCTAGAAGTAGAAGCAACATAAGCAAAATCAACCAAGTCATCACATGAGGTGGAACAATCAGCTTTGCAAGGAACAACAGCTTGAGCAGCAGTGGTAGTAGAAGCATCAACCATAGCATGACAAGAAGCATCAACAGAAGCATTGCAAGGAGCATAAAAAATAGTAGTGCAAAGTAAATCATCAACTGGTGTAACAACAAGTTGAGCACTCAAAGAAGCATTGTCATCAACCAAACGCTCATTGCTAGCTCTAAGCTCATGTAAGGTAGCAAGCAACTGCTCTACAGACTCATGCATAGCCCATCAAAGTTCTTAGTCGTTGAGTTATTAGAGCTAACAAGCAAGTCATGTTCAGTTTCTAAACTCTCATGCCTGGACTTAAGATTAGCATAGTTCTCATTCAAGTCATTCAAACATGGTTGGAGTCTCTTACTCCTCAAACTCTCCTTCTCTAGAAACTCAAGAGCTTGACCAAGATATTGCCTAGCAGTCATTTCATCATCATAGTCAGAGTCGGAATCAGAGCTACTAACCTCTTTTACGGCTGGCTTGGCCATCAAGCACTTTGGAGTGCCGCCCGGTGTCGGTGTAGCCTCTGGTGTAGTGGTAGTAGAGGAAGTATAATCATCATCGGAGTACCATTCTTGTATCTCCAGCATAGCCATCAAGCATCTCGGAGGAAAGGCCGGTGCAGGAGGGATTGACTCCGCAATCGTAGTGGTAGCCATGCCTTGATCATCCTCGTCATCTCCGGAAGCCGGGTCATCACTTGTGGTCTCATCGGTGACCCATTCACCAATGAAGTCCAGCTTCTTGCCATCCTTGGAGCGACCCTTGAACCCGAACTTGTGGAAGTTCTTTCGGTCCCTTTCCTTGTGCTTGGGCTTCTCACCATCTCCCTTTTCCTTAGCCTTTCCCTTGTACTTAGCCTTGCTCTTCAGAGGACACATGGCTGCTATGTGGCCCTTCTCATTGCATTCAAAGCATCGAAGTGATGCATGAGGTGCCTTGCCCGAGCCACCTCCATCATAGCCTCTCCTCTTCATGAATTTGCTTCCATTCGTCATGAAGAGGCCCATTTGCTCAAATCCCGTCTCAAACTGACTCATAGTCATCTCCTCGCCATCATCAGCGGATCTTCACTTGGTGTTGCTTGCCTTGGACCCACTCGCCTTGAGAGCAATCACCTTGTTGTTCTCTAGCACGGGTGATGCTCCAGGCTCAATCATGAGCATCTCATGATCGGTCAGCTTGCTCAGGAGGGCTGTCGATGAGAGCTTCTCCAATTCACCGCTGTTGGATAGATAGGTGATGATGTCCCTGTATTCTTGCGTTGGCAACACCCTAACCATTTTTCTGCACACATCAACATCAAGAATAGCAGCTCCAAGCCCTTTGAGCTCATTGATTAGAGTGTTAAGCAGGGTAAACATATCATTAGCATTCTCAGAAGGGAGCATCTTAAATTGGTCAAACTTCTCTTTAGCAATAACTAATTTACCCTCCTTGACTGAAGCTGTACCCTCGTGAATCTCTATGAGTGTGATCCATATATTATGTGCATTTGTAAAGTTGCTAACCCTATCGTACACATCCATAGACAAGCCACAGAATAAAGCGTTCATAGTTTTGGCATCAAGCTCGAGTAACTTGACTTGCTCAGGTGTGGGAGCCGCATCAGCTGCAAGTGTAAAGCCAAGAGGTGCTTCTACGACCTTCCAAACATTTAGTCCATAGACTGCAAGTAGACTTCCATGCGCAGTTTTCAGAAAGCAAAGTGATTACCATTGAACAGTGGGACCCTATTGCTAGCAACACTACCCCCGTCGGCCATCTCTATTGCGGTAAAGCAAGAACTAGAGATCCTACCTCTGATACCAATTGAAAGGACCTAAGACCGAGAGGGGGGTGAACCGGTCCCTAATTTAAATTTTATCCCTTGCGGGGTTGTTATGTTCTTAGCACTTTAGAAAACCAACTACCGGTTGAGGCCTAGATGCTAGTAGCGGAAGCACGAGTGAAATGATCTCATAATAGACAAGCTGGCAAATAGGCGGCTCGATGGCTCGCACAGGCAGGAAATGCACAAGCAGAAAGGTAAATAGAGACAAGAGTGTGCAAACTGAGTTGTTTCCCGAAGTTTGGCGCAAGCGCCTTCGTCTCCGTTGAGCAAACTTTCCACCGAAGGATGGGACTCGCTCGTCCCTCGCGCTCAATCTACTCGGTAGCTCTTCACCACTGATGGTGGGTTAGCTAGAACCCTCATACGTTCGTGAGCTCTCCCACACACGCGGAAGCTCCTCGCAACCCTTCTACCACAATGACAACGGTCTCCAACAAATGGAGAAACGTCACACCGTAGTCCGGACGGTCCTTCCACTCAGGGGATTACGATTCCGAAGGCGACGACGAAGCACCCCCATGTATGGAGATGACCCCTGATCCACGGAGGGTTTCCGCCACCGCACCACACTCAGCGGTGGAGTGGTAGTAGACGATGAAGTAGTCGATGTAGACCGCTTGGTGAAGACCCTGGCAACGAGAAATCCCAAGAGCACAAGACCGAAACCTCTGCAAGACCCAACCTTTCCTCTCCCTCAAGAACTAGCCAAGAACACCATGGGGAGGACTCAAATCAAACCTTGGATGGCGGGAAGAAGTAGGGGACAGCTGCTCCTCTTCTTCCTTCTCTTCTCCTCCTTTTCTTCAAGCTCAAGCACTCATGGACATGGGCATGGAGGCACCTTGATGGATGAACTCCATGGGAGAGACCCCTTGGGATGAGGGTGGCTATGGGTGGCTCAAATGAAGCTCTCTCTCTAGTTCCCATGAGCTGGTGACCCTCTATTTACAGACCCACACTCGAAACCCTCGAGACAGGACCCATGGCACACTCTAATTCATTTTTCGAGTTTCAGATCGGTCCGTTGGACGCGTTCTGACGGTCATCGGACGCCGTCCGAAGAAGCGAGATCCATTTTTCTGGCGTTGGTCGGACGCGGTCCGATGGTCGTCGGACACCGTCTGATGTAGTGGTTGGTCGCTGTGGCCTAGGGTTTGTAGTGCTCGTCGGACGCTATCCGACGGTTCATCGAACGCAGTCCGATGAAGCTCACTGGCTTGAGCTGAGGCTGGAAGGTGTGGCGTGTACAGTCGTCGGACGCCGTCTGGTCATGGTCGGACGCTGTCCAATGGGCCACAGTTAGTGTGGTCGGACGTAGTCCGGAGGTGGTCGGACGCCGTCCGACAGTGAGGGTTGCATTTGTTGACTTAGTTGCTAGCTATCTCCCAGCTCATCGGACGCCGTGTGACGGGGCTGAAACTTATGCCCCTTTGGACTTAGGCTCTCTCCACCCCACTCAACGTCATGCCTCAGGTTTTGGGTTACTTTTGTCGACTTGTGGACTCGGCGGGAAGTTTCGCGCCTTTGGGTTGCTTAGAGGCCACGAAACCCCGACAGCTGTCACTCTCCCGAACTCTCTCAAACCTAGATAGGTAGCCCAACTCCGGAACCCTCTCGAACACAGCCGAAGATTACATAAGAATGAGAGACTCAACGGACTGTGCTCAATGGGACTGCTGCCAGACAGTAGATGATCTGCAGGCCTAAACTAGACACACACAAGGACAAGAGAAGAACTACAAAACAAATGTCCTTAATGTTGTGTGGTTGTCGACATGCTAAGCTCAGTCATCAATTACCAAAACCAAAGTAGGCGGGGAGCCTGCACTTACAATCTCCTCCTTTTTGGTAATTGATGACAACACCTGCAAATCTTAGCTAACAAAGCATTTCGGGCACAGGGATTAGCTCCATACAAGATATGTCAATGAAACCAATTAGGAATTAAGCAATGGTACAAGTGCAACCTAGCCATGACGCCAATAGACAATGAGCACAAGGCAATGAATGCAAGACATGACCCCCCTAGAACAAGCATTCTAGCACAAGTTCATATGATACCAATCGAAACTATCAAATCAGGATCAAGAATACCAATTGAAAGCACAAAGCATCACATATCATTTGAAATGATCCTAGATGACACCAATTGAAGCTAATGACCAAATAGTTCAAATGGACTCTCACATCTCTCCCCCTTGATCAAATATCTCTCCCAACATGTAAGCAAAGCAAATTCTCCTCCATTTTCAGCACCTTTCCAATTTCCAAGATTTCAACAAGTCATGCAAGCTAGAATGAATTTCACAAAATTAGCTAGATTTGCCACAAATTCTCCCCCTTTGGCGTCATTGACCAAAAGATGAACAAAGCACATAAAAGTAAATGAGCAACCTAGCTAGCTATGAGGATTATACAATCTCGCACATGACATAATGAGTTCACCAATTTCACAATTGAATCTCCTACTAGGTCACATGTCACAAGATCAAGAATAGCATATTTCAAATGATGATCAAGTAATATTATGACCTAGAGCAAGATTTAGGTGAAACTAGAGCCAGGAATATCAAATAGTACGTAAATCAACTAGAGTGAAACACAAGCACAAGTTAGAGCTAAATTAGATGTATCAGAGCATTTAATTTCAAGACCAAGCAAGAAATTTGAGACTAAAACATTGATGTTGAGCTCGTTTTTCTCAAAAATTTCTTATTTTGCACATTTTCTATTTTTGCAAGTCTCAAGCCTTAACCGACATGGTCTAGCATTGCACTAAAGACTTCATGTCTTGGTCATCTAAAGCTCCCCCAAGTTCATGCCTTCGTGTGCAATGACAAGCTATCTCATTGGAGAGTCATTGGTGAGACAAGCTAGCATTTTAGCATATTTAGCTCATCATTTCAAAAATAATGCTCAATTTCTAGCTAAGTAAGAGCATGAATGAAATGATGGACCAAAATAGCTGTAGAAGCACAAGATCATCAAAATAGAAGCTTAAGCAATCAAAGTGATCTAGAAGGCTCTACATGACCTAACACTAGTTCCAAGCAACCATTTTCATAATGATTTCAGTTAAGCACAAATTGAGCAAGTGACATTAGACAACTAGCAATAGTTCTCATGATCAACTAGTGAACTCAAAAACCGCACATGAGAAGAGTATAATAGTCAAAGCTCAAGAATGCTAACACAATTATATACATAGTTCAAACTAAATAGCTCAAGGATGCCAACTAGGAAGAATTGGACTTATCAAGCACATTGAGTTCACTTCTATGCTTGCAAAACCTTGCTTCATCCAAAGGCTTGGTAAAGATGTCAGCAAGCTGGTCCTCAGTGCGCACATGTGCAAGCACAATGTCACCCTTCCCCACATGATCCCGTAGGAAATGGTGTCGGATGTCAATGTGCTTGGCGCGTGAGTGTTGGACCGGATTGTTGGTAATTTTTCACCGCGCTCTCATTATCACACAGTAAGGGGACATGATCAAGTTTGATGCCATAGTCACACAATGATTGAGTTAAAAACAACAATTGAGCATATGAACTCCCTGCCGCTATATACTCTGCCTCAGCGGTAGATAGCACCACTGAGTTCTGTTTCTTTGAGGCCCATGAGACTAAGCATCTACCCAAGAAGTGGCATGCCCTGGAAGTGCTTTTGCGGTCAATCTTGCACCCGGCATAATCTAAATTAGAATAGCCTAGCTACTCAACACGCGCACCCTTCGGGAACCACAAACCTATGCTGGGAGTGTGTTTCAGGTATCTCAAGATTCGTTTGACAGCAGCTAAATGAGATTCTCTAGGGGAGGCCTGATATCTCGCACACATGCACATACTGAACATAATGTCTGGCCTAGATGTAGTGAGATATAGGAGTGCACGAATCATAGAATGGTAAAGCTTAGGGTCGATGGGCATACCTTCGGTGTCGAGGTCCAAGTGTCTATTGGTGGCCATCGGGGTCCTGATCGCCTTGCAACTCACCACGTCGAAGCACTTCAGGAGATCTTGAATGTACTTTTCTTGGGATATAAAAGTGCCAGTCTTAAGTTGCTTGATTTGGAATCCCAAGAAGAAGCTCAGCTCGCCAACCATGGACATCTCAAATTCTTTTGCCATCATCTCCCCAAACTCGGTGCACATACCCTCATTGCTGCTCCCAAAGATTATGTCGTCCACATAGACTTGGCAGAGAAACAGATCACCATCTGTTACCTTAGTGAACAATGTGGAGTCAACTCTGCCAACCTTGAAGCCTTTGTCGATGAGGAAGTTCTTCAATCTCTCATACCAATCACGGGGAGCCTGCTTCAACCCGTACAGTGCCTTGGACAGTTTGTAGACGTGGTCGGGGTGCTCACGGCTCTCAAAACCAGGAGGTTGCTCCACATACACCAACTCGCCGATGTAGCCATTGAGAAATGCGTTCTTCACATCCATTTGTTTCAGAGTGATGTTGTGGCATGTGGAGAAGGCCGCAAGCAACCGAATGGCATCCAACCGTACAACTAGAGCATATGTGTCACCACAATCAATGCCTTCAACCTGAGTGAAGCCCTGAGCTACCAGACGTGCCTTGTTGCGCACAAACAAGCTGAACTCATCTTGTTTGTTCTTGAACACCCACTTGGTGCCTATCACATTGTGGTCACTAGGCCTCTCCACCAGAGTCCACACTTTGTTTCTCTCAAAGTTATTCAGCTCTTCGTGCATTGCATTGATTCAGTCCGCGGTCTCAAGTGCTTCTCCAATTGTTCTTGGCTCAATCTCTAACACAAATGCTTCAAGCTCATAGAAGTTTGCCATCCTGGACCGTGTCTGAACTCCTTGGTTAAGGTCACCAATCACTTGTTCGGCTGGGTGATCACGAGCAATAGTGTGGTGAGTCCTCACCAACTGAGGTGCAGCATCTGTATGCTGAGCTGACTCCATGTCTGGCTCACAAGCTACCCCTGTCCCTGACTCGGTCTCTGAAGCTGAAGCTGGTTCCTGGCTAGAGCTTGCTTAGGGCAAAGCATCCTCTGAATCTGTGCCAAGCTCAGGTGTAGCTGGTGGTATCACTGGCTCATCCACTCTCTGTACCTCCTCAGGTCTCACATCACCAACCTCCATTTGCTCAACAGCTCGAGCATGTGCATCATCACCAACATCCTCCAAATTCTCATGCTCACCTTGGCTGCCGTTGGACTCGTCAAACTTGACATCACAAGTCTCCTCAATCAGGCGGGTAGACTCATTGAAGACTCTGAAGTTCTGTCCACGTGTTGAGTACCCAAGAAAGAAGCCTTGATCGCATCTGCTCTGAAATTTGCCAAATTGCTGCCTCTTCTTGTAGGTGTACACCTTGCACCCGAAGACCCTCATGTAGGAGACATTGGGACGTCTCCCATTCAGCAGCTCATAGGAACTCTTCTTCAGCAGCTTGGGCAGGTACAATCTGTTGATGTAGTGGCAAGCAGTATTGATGGCCTTAGCCTAGAATAGATCAGACATGTGGTACTCATGCAGCATGGTTCTAGCCATCTCGATCAGTATTCTGTTCTTCCTCACAACCACCCCATTCTGCTGAGGTGTGTGGTGGCTGAGAACTCATGACCTATCCCTGCATCATCACAGAAAGACTCGACCATGGTGTTAGTAAACTCGGTCCCATTGTCACTTCTCTCCCATTTATTTTGCAATCAAAAACATTTTGGGCTTTCTTTGCAAATTTTTTGAAAACCTCTCCAACTGGTGTTTTGTCAGGCACAAAGAAGACCCAAGTGAATCTCGAGAAGTCATCAACAACAACTAAGCAATACAAGTTGCCACCAATGCTAACATAAGTTGTTGATCCAAACAAGTCCATATGCAAAAGCTCAAGTGGACGAGAAGTGGACATGGTGTTCTTCGCAGGGTGGGAATTGGCCACCTGTTTGCCCGCTTGGCAGGCGCTGCAAAGACGGTCCTTCTCGAACACCACATCCTTCACCCCAAGAATCACATTGTTTTTGCAATGCTTTTTCAAGTTTCTCATCCCTACATGTCCAAGACGCCGGTGCCAAAGCCAACCAAGCGAGACTTTGGTAAATAGGCAAGTTGAGGAAAGAACGACAGTAGAACTGAAATTCACAAGGTAAAGGTTTTGGAATCTGAAAGATTTCAAAAGCACATTTTCATTTTTGTCCAAAACCAAAAGCTCTGAGGGTGAGAAATGACAACGGTAGCCTAAATCACACAATTTGGCTACAGATAGCAAATTGTAGCTCAAGGTCTTGACAAGAAGGACATTTTCAATTGAAAGCTCTGAAGAAACAGTTACCCTTCCTACTCCAAGAACCTTGCCCTTGCTTCCATCTCCAAATGTGAATTGCTGGGGAAGTCTTCTTCTTCCTCCAATGAGGTGAACAACCGGGGGTTGCCGTGTTGGGAAACGCGCAGGCTACGCTAGCCGAAAATCAAAATTTTCGCGCACACCCAGGATCAACATGTAAGTAGGGGACCATGGATCGTTACCCTCGACGCGCGGATGCAGCGGAAGAAGACTCGCGCACGTAGAGGAAGTAGTCGAACACGCCCCGATCAGTACGCCGACTGCTCGCCGTGGGGTCGCCCGTGCTCGGGGTGAGGTCGCCCGGCTCGCCGAGGGGTCGCCCGTGCTCGCGGAGAGGTCGCCCGTGTTCCAGGAGAGGTCGCCCGTGTTCCAGGAGAGGTCGCCTGGCTCGGGGAGAGGTCGCCGATCAGCAAGCACGTCCGCGAAAGCGGCAGTGCCTCTAAGGTATCCACACGTCCAGGGGTGGAACGTCGCGCGCCGGTGTGCTAGCACCACGTCGCGCGGCTAGGGTTTCCTCAGGAGCGGGAGGGGCGCGGCGGCTAGGGTTTTGGTGGAGTGCATCTAACTCATACACCGCGCCGCCCCTGGCCTCCAACTTATATAGACGTGCTAACGGGCTTCTACACTAGAAGACCCGTTAGGACTCTATCTCCTACGTGGATCCATATCCACGCGCCGAAACCCATTAACAGAAGTGAATCCGTTAAGCATGTTCCAACCCGTTAAGTGTGTGACCCGTTAGGTTCATGTGCAAGTCGGCCGCGGACCCGGAAACCCGTTTCCAGTCCACAGATCAATAGCGGTATCTAGCAACACATATTGACCCCCGAATGCACAGAATGATCTCATCGGCTAAACCTTGATACACACGTACATACCGATCCCTTTGCCACACGACACCAGTCAAGCTCAAGGCAAGATGCGTGCCACCCTTGTGATAGCTCGACCCATTCACTCGTTCCGTGTAATGGATATAAGATGTGACTAACAATTAGTCACCTTGGCACGGCCGCGCACTTTCCTTATCCATCCACACCGAGGGGCCCAGAGGTATCTCTCCCGTTATCGAGGAGGGGCAAATTCCATCTTGATCTATCACACCCCTACGCCATGTTTCGCGGCATACCCGTAAGTTACCTTTATAACTACCCAGTTACGGAGTAGCGTTTGATAACCCCAAAGTATACAACTACGCATGCTGGGACTCTATGATGATCTCAGGTCTAAGGACCATATAGGTGTACCACTCGAGACAACAATCTGATGGCACTATTAAGATAACAATCTCAGCAGTGTCTCGGAGTAGGTCAATCCAACCATCCGTGTTCTCTAACACGTGTCCACATTATTGATTCGATATCCACAATATCTATGGTATGTGAAACAGTACCATCAATCAATACATGTGCCGATCAATCATTACTGCTCCTCATAATGATTCTGGATCAGGGATCAGTTTAGAATAATGTCATACAAACAATGTGTCTCACAACCAAGTCATACTTGATGAACAAAGTTATGACCATTATTCATGGAACCTGATAAGCTAGTTATCGAAAAGTACATGAACAAAGACGTATTACACAATCATCTCATGATTGATCTAGGGCATATTCCCTTCATGCCGGTCATATGTTGGGTGCACCCACTGTCAAGAATCCAATGGCACCCACCACTCCGGTAGTTCACCTGCACATAGAGAATGAGTCATTTTTGTGACTCAGGAACCCATTGGATGGGTCCCCGAGGGTTAGCCTCCACAAGATTGCAAACATTATTGATCATAGATTTAGGCACCCAAAGCTGTTTCTTGAACTCATACTCCCAAGATGGTCCAATGAACCTAGCAAAGACTCCCCCTTTCCCATTGGGCTTGATCAAGTAGTTCTTCTCTACAACTTCTGAGTGATCTCTCCTAGTGTTCACATATGTAGGTCTAGCCTGTGGAGCAATGTGAGCTCTAGGACCTGGGAACCTCGCACTATTCCACACAAAGTTGGACCTACCATGATACACATCTCTAGGAGGGGCATGAGGGATGAATCTACCCTGTCTCCTACCAAATTGTGGTTCATGGTTGTAGTAGTGCCTAGGTGGGGATGGAGGAATGTAGTTGTAGTGTCTAGGGGTCCTTGCCTAGCAAAATGAGGCCTAGGTGGTGTTTGCCAAGTGTTGTGAGGTCTTGGTGGAGCTTGCCAAACATCTGGACGTCTAGGAGGACCATGCCACACATTCTGAGCTGTAGGTGATTGCCAAGTGGAGTTATTGTGCCTAGCAGGTACTTGCCAAGTGTGTTGTGCAAAGTGATGCCTAGGAGCAATGTTGCTAGTGTGCAAGTTGTTAGAAGGTTGATTGTTCTTCTTCTTGGGAGAAGCATGGTAGTAGCTTTGCCTCATGGCAGATCCTCGAGGAACAGGCGTGTTTTCCTTCCTTCCCTTTGGCTTCTCTGGGGTGAACCCCAAGCCACCCTTTTAGGAGGACATCCTCTGTTCCTTGAGGATCTTCTCTAAAGAGGTACTACTGCCCAAGCAGTTCTCAAGTGCCTTCACAGCTTTGTCAAGTTTTAGCTTAAGCTTACTAACCTCAATAGCAAGTTTCCTAGCAGGTAGAGCAAATTTTCAATTATCAGGATTACATTCAATAGCATTGCTAGGCGAACCACTAGAAGTAGAAGCAACATAAGCCAAATCAACCAAGTCATCACATGAGGTAGAACAATCAGCTTTGCAAGGAACAACAACTTGAGCAACAGTGATAGTAGAAGCATCAACCATAGCATGACAAGACGCTTCAGCAGAAGCATTGCAAGGAGCATCAACAATAGTAGTGCAAGATAAATCATCAACAGGCGTAACAAAAGGTAGAGCACTCAAAGAAGCATTGTCAGCAACCAAACGCTCATTGCTAGCCCCAAGCTCTTGTATGGTAGCAAGCAACTGCTCTACAGACTCATGCATAGCCCTATTCTCCTCTTCAAGCACATCAAAGTTTTTAGTGGTTGAGTTACTAGAGCTAACAAGCAAGTCATGTTCAGTTTCTAGACTCTCATGCTTGGACTTAAGATTAGCATAGTTCTCATTCATGTCATTCAAACATTGTTGGAGTCTCTTACTCCTCAAACTCTCCTTCTCTAGAAACTCAAGAGCTTGACCAAGATATTGCCTAGCAGTCATTTCATCATCATAGTCAGAGTCAGAATCAGAGCTACTAACCTCTTTTGTGGCTGTCTTGGCCATCAAGCACTTTGGAGTGCCGCCCAGTGTCGGTGTAGCCTCTGGTGTAGTGGAAGTAGAGGAAGTAGAATCATCATCGGAGTACCATTCTTGTATCTCCGGAACAGCCATCAAGCATCTCGAAGGGAAGGCCGGTGGAGGAGGGATCGACTCCGCAATTGCAGTGGTAGCCATGCCTTGATCATCCTTCTCATCTCCGGAAGCTGGGTCATCACTTGTGCTCTCATCGGTGACCCATTCACTAATGAAGGCCCGCTTCTTGCCATAGTTGGAGCGACCCTTGAACCCGGACTTGTGTAAGTTCTTTCGGTCCCTTTCCTTGTGCTTGGGCTTCTCACCATCTTCCTTTTCCTTAGCCTTTCCCTTGTACTTAGCCTTGCTCTTCAGAGGACACATGGCGGCTATGCGGCCCTTCTCATTGCACTTAAAGCATCGGAGTCATGCATGAGGTGCCTTGCCTGAGCCACCTCTATCATAGCCTCTCCTCTTCATGAATCTACTTCCATTCTTCATGAAGAGGCCCATTTGCTCAAATCCCGCCTCAAACTGACTCATAGTCATCTCCTCGCCATCATCAGCTGATCTTGACTTGGCGTTGCTTGCCTTGGACCCACTCCTCTTGAGAGCAATCACCTTGTTGTTCTCTGGCGCGGGTGATGCTCCAGGCTCAATCATGAGCATCCCATAAGCAGTCAGCTTGTTCAGGAGGGCTGTCAGTGAGAGCTTCTCCAATTCACCATTGTTGGACAGATAGGTGATGATGTCCCTGTATTCTTGCCTCGGCAACACCCTAACCATTTTCTTGTACACATCAACATCAAGAATAGCAGCTCCATGCCCTTTGAGCTCGTTGATTAGGGGGTTAAGCCAGGTAAACATATCATTAGCATTCTCAGAAGGGAGTATCTTAAATTGGTCAAACCTCACTTTAGCAATAACTAAGTCACACTCCTTGACTGAAGCTGTGCCCTCGTGAATCTTTATGAGTGTGATCCATATATCATGTGCATTGCTGAGGTTGCTATGTGCCCTCATGAATCTCTATGAGTGTAATCCATATATCATGTGCATTTGTGAGGTTGCTAACCCTATCGAACACATCCATAGACAAGCCACAGAATAAAGCGTTCATAGCTTTGGCATCAAGCTTGAGCAGCTTGACTTGCTCAGGTGTGGGAGCCGCGTTAGCTGCAAGTGTAATGCCAAGAGGTGCTTCTACGACCTTCCAAACATCTAGTCCCATAGAATGCAAGTAGACTTTCATGCACAGTTTCCAGAAAGCAAAGTGATTACCATTGAACAGTGGGACCCTATTGCTAGCAAGACTACCCCGCCGGCCATCTCTATTGCGGTAAAGCAAGAACTAGAGATCCTACATCTGATACCAATTGAAAGGACCTAAGACCAAGAGGGGGGGGGGTGAATCGGTCCCTAATTTAAATTTTATCCCTTGTGGGGTTGTTAAGTTCTTAGCACTTTAGGAAACCAACTACCGGTTGAGGCCTAGATGCTAGTAGCGGAAGCACGAGTGAAATGATCTCACAATAGACAAGCTAGGAAATAGGCGGCTCGATGGCTCGCACAGGCAGGCAATGCACAAGCAGAAAGGTAAATGGAGACAAGAGTGTGCAAACCGAATTGTTTCCCGAAGTTCGACGCAAGCGCTTACGTCTCCGTTGAGCAAACGTTACACCGAAGGCCAGGACTCGCTCGCCCTCGCGCTCAATCCACTCGGTAGCTGTTCACCACGATTGGTGGGTGAGCTAGAACCCTCACACATTCGCGAGCTCTTCCACACACGCGGAAGCTCCTCACAACCCTTCTGCCACAACAACGGTGGTCTCCAACACATGGAGAAACGTCACACCGTAGTCCGGACGGTGCTCCCCCTCTAGGGATTGCTTGCGCCATTTCTTCCTCTTCTCTGGCCATCGTTGTCTCATCTCCGACGACCTCAGTCTCTATGCCTTCCCGTTGTCGTCTTGTTCCCGGCGACCTAAGCTCCTACCTCGTCCCCCGGTCGGATCTTCGCGTCGCTGTCCACCTCATCACCGTCGTCGTCCGCTTGTCTCGTTTCCGACATCGTCTTCTTCTTCGGGCGACGCCAACGTGCACCAACCAGCCGCCTCAGGCCCGACCGGGCTCTCCCAGTCCAGATCGGGGCTCTCCCGATCCAGACCGGGGTCGCGCGCCACCGTCCCCACCGCGCCTCCACTCGTCGCTGTCTCTTGCCGGCCTCCGCATCGCTGCTCTTCCCCGACCGCCGCGCCGCTGCTCTTCATCGGCTACCGCGTGGTTCGTCGCCGGCCGTCGCGCCGCCACTGAACCGCGCCAGCTGCTGTGCCGCCCCTCTCTGCCGGCTTCGTCGTCGCTCACCCACTGCCGACCGCTTCTCTGTGGTGCGGTCTGTGAGCATGGGTTGTGTGTGTTTAGTGTGAGTAGGTTGAGTTAAAAAAAAAGAGAGAGAAAAAGAAAAAGAAAGAAAAAAGAAAAAGAAAGAAAAAATGTCATCGGGTACCGTTTCTATTCCTCGGTGCCCTGTGCTTTTTGATGGACTCAATTATCGGGATTGGGCTCAGCACATGCGCATTCGCATACATGGACAACGTCTCTGGGATTTTTTTTACAGGCGAGCTCCCCTGCCCGCCACGTCCTGATCCCCCGCGCCACCCTCTTCATCTCCATCTTCTGGTGATGCTGATGCTGATATTGCTGCTATTAAGAAGGCCTCCGATGAGTACAAGACGGCTATGGAGTGCTACCATTCTTAGTACAACGTCTACAGATTCTGGTGTGATCAGGATGCTCGTGTTTCTGCTATTCTGGTTCCTAGCATGGACGTGCATCTTACTGGAGAGGTTGTCCCTCTTATCGTCTGCACAGCTGATGTGGTCCCATCTTCATGGTCGCTACGAGCTTTCTAGTGATTCTTAGTATTTTGCTGCTTTGAATCACGAGAGGTCACTACAGCAGAGTGATTCTACAGTGGATGAGCTTTTATGGTCAGCTTTCTGGTGTATGGCGTCAGTTGGACTCTCTTAATGCTAATGAAGATGATCATGACCATGCACTTGTTCTTGTTGCCGGCGTCAACGGTCTCGTTTGGAGCGGCGTCAACGGACTGGTTTTAGCGTTTTTCTGCAGTGGTCACTGCTACTGGCTTTTCTATTAGCAATCATGATCCTGCGTTGTTTGTACGCACCTCGTCCCATGGTCGCACCCTTCTTCTGCTCTATGTCGAGGACATGATCATTAGTGATGACTCTTAGTTCATTAATTTTGTCAAGGCTTGTCTACATGAGTAGTTTTGCATGTCTGATTTAGGTCCTATTCATTATTTTCTTGGGATCGAGATTACCTCTACACCGGATAGAATCTTTTTGTCTCAAGATAAGTATATTAGGCATCTTCTTGATCGGTCGTCTCTTACTGATACCCAGACGGCTAAGACTCCCATGGAGCTTAACTTCAGGTTAAGTCTACCAACGGAGACCCTCTTTCGGATCCTACTCGGTATCGTCATCTTTTTGGTAGTCTCGTATATCTTGATGTCACCCGTCCTGATATTTCTTATGTTGTTCACATCCTGAGTCAGTTTGTCTCTGCTCCCACTTAGCTCCACTATAGTTATCTTCTTCGTGTTCTACGCTATCTGCGTGGCATGATTTCTCGTCGTCTTTTCTTTCCATGCTCCAACTCTTTTCAGCTTCATGCTTACTCCGATGCTACCTGGACTGGGGATCCTTCCGATCGCCGGTCTCTTTCTGCTTATTGTGTTTTTCTTGGTGATTCTCTCATTGCTTGGAAGACAAAGAAGCAGAAGACAGTTTCTCGTTCCAGTGCAGAGGCTGAGTTACGCGCTATGGCTATGTTGATGATAGAGATTACTTGGTTGCGTTGGTTACTTGAGGATATTGGTGTTTCTGTTACTACACCAACTCCTCTTTTGTCTAACAGCACAGGAGCTATTGGTATTGCCCGTGATCCAGTGAAGCATGAGCTTACTAAGCATATTGATGTTGATGCTTCTTACATGAGGTCATAGGTATAGGAGCAGGTTGTGACTCTTCAGTATGTGCCTTCAGAGATTCAGCAAGCAGATTTCTTCATGAAGGCACAAACTCGCTAGCATCAAAAGTTTTTTCTCTCCAAACTCAGTGTTGTTGATCCACCATGAGTTTGAGGGGGGTGTTAGACATGCATGTATATGTGTATTTGGGCTGTGTATATGGGCTTGACCCGTCTTTTTATTGTATTAGGGTTTTCTAGGCTTTTTTCCTTTTTGCCCTTATATCTACACAATATACTGGCCCCTTGGCCCCAGTTCAATACATGTGCTATTCCCAACAGTCCAGACGAGTGAAGGTCAAGTACTGAAGTACCCCTGCCAGGCTACGATAGAGAGCCGCATCAGCTACCTAGGACCCTACTGCAGAGAGCTTGGAGCTGGTGTCAACTAGGGTGTTACAGGGGTAGTGGTGGCTGAAGGCAGAAACAGAGGACGGAGGGCTCCATTGGCAACAACCTGTGGTGAGAAAACGACAGGGGCAGCAAAAATCGCCCGGGTGGCACCGCTGACAACAACCTGTGGAGGGGATCCAACAGGAGCAGCGGTGACCGAAGGCAAAGCGGTCGACAGGGGCGCCGCCAGGGCAGCCGACGGTTGTGCCGGAGTAGCAGGAGTGGCCGACGTGACCACTGGTGGGCAAGAGACGATCGACGTGGCAGGAGTGGCCGACATGACCACTGGTGAGGCAGAAGTACCTGCAGAGAAGGGCGAGTGATGGACCCCTATGGGCATAGGAGAAGGGTCGACTTGCTATGTGAGAAAGTCAAGATCAGCATGGATGGACGGGGTAGAGGTGCCAGAGGCAAGGGAGAAGCTAGACTCATAAAAAATGACATGTCGAGAAATGATGATGCGGTTGGATGTGAGATCCAGAAAGTGCCAGCCTTTGTGATCGGAGGGATATCCGAGGAAGACACAAAGGGTAGAGTGAGGAGTGAGTTTGTGCGGGGTAGTGCTAGAGAGGTTAGGATAGCATGCGCAGCCAAACACGCGAAGGTCATCGTAGACGGGGTGGATGTTGTAAAGGGCGAAGTAAGGAGTGGAGTGGGAGAGGGTGGAGGTGGGACGAATGTTGAGAAGGTAGGTGGCTGCATGGAGGGCTTCGACAGAGAAGGAAGGGGGAGGCTCGCCTGGAAGATAAGGGAACGCATCACATCATTAGTGGTACGAATAGCGCGTTCAGCCTTACCGTTTTGTGAAGAAGTGTAGGGGCACAACATGCGAAAGGCCACACCTAGAGTGAGGAAGAAGGACCTAGACGTAGAGTTATCGAATTTGCGACCATTGTCAATTTGTACACACTTGATGGTTGTGCCAAAGTGAGTCCGAACATAGGAGAAGAAGTGGGAGATGGTGGAAAAAGTGTTAGACTTGAGGCAGAGAGGAAAGGTCCACATGAAGTGGGAGCAGTCATCAACAATTATGAGGTAATACTTGTAATCGGAGACACTAAGAATGGAAGATGTCCACAGATCACAATGTATTAAATCAAAATTATGAGCAGCTCGAGAAGTTGTAAGACCATGGACCCCTTGGCCCTTGAGGTTTTGGAGATTGATGACAGACCGATGACACGTGCGAGCGCCGCAAGATTAAGGACATTTATTTGCTAGTTCTTCTGTTTCACTTGTGTGCATGTTGGCGTGATCGAGAAGCCGGTATAGGTCTTCTCTGGCAGTTGGGTCCCACTGAGCACTCCAGGCCTTCTGATCTTATCTTTTCTGAGTGACTTAGAGTTGCCAGGTGTCTGGGTTCAAGAGAATTCGAGAGAGGACAAGTGTTCGGGTTTCGAGAGGGTTCCGGAGCGATATAGCTGTCCGGGGTTTTCGTAGCCGCCAAGTCCTCAAAGCCAGATATTTTCCTTCGGCGCGAAACTTCCCGCCTAAGTCTCTCAAAGTTTCCGTCGAGTCCACAAGTCGACAAAAGTAGTCCAAGACCCGAGGCGTGGCGACGAGAGGGGTCAGGAGAGGATAAGTCCAAAGGGGTGAAAAATCAGTCTCATCGGATTGGGTCCGATGAGCCGGGGGTGCCAGCGACTAAGTCCCCGAGAACAACCCCCACTGTCGGACGCAGTCTGACGACCATTGGACAGCGTCCGATGAGGTTGACTGTAGCTCATCGGATGGCGTCCGGCGGCTGTACAGACCAAGCATCAGCCTTTCAGCCCAGCGCCTAAGTCTTCATCGGACTGGGTCCGATGACTGTCGGACAGCGTCCGACGAGCACTGCTAACCCTAGCCCGCAGCGACCAAGTGCTCCATCGGACTACGTCCGACGACCACCGGACTGCGTCCGACCAAGGCAAGAAAAATGGATCTGACTCCATCGGACTGGGTCCGATGACCATCGGACTGGGTCCGACGGACCGATCTGAAACTCAATGATTTAATCTCAGCCGTCCACCTGTCCTGTCTCGAGGGTTTCGAGTGTAGGTCTATAAATAGGGGGTCACCAGCTCGTGGGAAACTAAGAGAGCTCATTTGTTTCCACCCCAAAGCCCTAGCCACCCATGGAGAGCCTCTCCCATGGTGCTTCGACCCCAAAGCTCTATGTGTGCGAGATTGAGAGGGAGGAGGAGTGAGAGAGAGGGAAAAGAAGGGAAGAAGGAGGTGCTCTGCCCCGTCCTCGTCTCCGTCCGTCCATCCCCCGGGTACGTGGTGGTGTGTGGTCTCCGGGTGCTCATGTGTGATTCTTTTGCCGGAGAGGATCGTCACCGCCATGTCTCCACCACGCCACAGTTGAGTTGTTGTCATCTTCACCGCCCACTTCCGCAAGCCGCAAGCCTCTGTGTGTCGGAGCCGTCCAAACCCTCGGTGTGTTCGAAGTCACCTCCGTGTGCTGGGGGTGCATCCTCTCCATGTGTCGGAGCCGCAAAATCCACCGTGTGTCGGTGGTCACCTCCGTGTGTCGGGGGTGCCTCTCCGTGTGTCGGAGCCGTTCTCCGTGTGTTGGAGGTCATGAAATCGTCCGTGTGTCGGGGGTCGTTGTCCTATGTGGGCAACGTGGGTGCGAGGAGCTTCCACCTATGGGAGAACTTGTGACCGCGTGAGAGGTTTGGAGCTACCCCGAGTGAACCGAGGCATAGGGTCGAGAGGGACTCGGTCTTCCCGGATTGAATACTAGCCTCAACGGAGAGTAGGAGCTTTGTTCCGAACTTCGGGAAACAAATCAACCGTCTCTTGACTCCTTTACTTTTCGCACTATAAATTTCGCAACTTGAGCTTGTGTGTGCAACCCATCGAGGTTGTCTAACTTTGTGCCTCCGCTCGTGCTCCGGTAATGATAGGAATTGATAGCTAGTTTGGGTAACTTGACTATATCCAAGAAAACACAAAAAGATTTAAAATTTGACGCCGATTTATACCCCGCTCGGCCTTAGATCCTTTCAATTGGTATCAGAGCAGGGTCTCTGATTGCCGCTTAACCGCGTAGAGATGGCTTCAGATGGGGGTAGTGTAGGTTCTAATAGGATTCCACTATTCTCTGGCACTAACTTTTCCTACTAGAAAACTAGGATGAGAGCTTATCTCCAATCACTAGGCTATGAGGTTTGGAAAGCTGCCGAGTCTCCGCTAGGCATAGAGATTGATGAGAAAGTTGGTCCTACAGCTGAGCAAATTAAGAAGCTAGACTTGGATGCCAAAGCGATCAATGCCATATTCTTGGGTTGAGTATGGAGGTCTTTGATTGAGTTGGCAACCTCACTTCCGTGAATGCTATTTGGTCTACTCCGATAGAGATACATGAGGGTACTAGTGATGTCAAGGAGAAAAAGCTAGTCGTTGTAAAAGAGATATTCGATCAGTTCAAAATGCTGCCGGGTGAAAATGCTAATGACATGTTTACTCATCTTAACCCCATAATCAACGAGCTCAAGGGGCTCAGATCTCTTGCTTCAGACCTTGATGTGTGCAGGAAGATGATCAGGATTCTTCCAAGGGCAAAGTACCGGGACATTATCACCTACTTATCCAATAGCGGTGATATGAAGAAGTTGACTCCTACAGCCCTGCTAGGAAGACTCTCCTCACATGAGATGCTGATGAATGGGCCTCAAGACACTGCTGAACCTAAGAAGGACAAGGTAGTGGCTCTCAAGGCAAGCGGATCAAGTGCGAGCTCAGTTGATGATCGGGATGACTCAAGTCATGGCGGCATTGAGGCTGTTGCTACGAGTGCAATAAGATGCTACGAGTGGAGATCAAGTGACTTCAAGAACAAGAGCTCTCTTGCCTCAATAATATGCTACGAGTGCAATGAGTGGGGTCACATCGCTTCTGTCTGTCCCAACAAGAAGAGCAAGGAGAAGCACAAAGGGAAGGACAAGGCGAACAGTGAGAATGAGAAGCCAAGGTACAAGGACAAGGAGAAGAAGAGGACCACATACAAGTCCGGATTCAAGAGGTTCACCAAGAAGGGCAAGAGACAAGCCTTCTGTCGGTGTAATAAATACCGGGGTACAAAGAGTCCTGAAAAGATCAAGCGGGCCCCACACGTCAGGCGGACGATCAGACCCCAGCGTGTGGGCGAGCCCCACGGCGTATTGAGCGGGCCCCACGCGACAGGCGGGCGAGCAAGGCCCCAGCGCGTGGGCGAGCCCCTCAGGGCGCCGGGCGAGGGCCCCACACGTCAGGCGGGCCATCCGGCCCCAGCGTGTGGGCGAGCCCCACGGCGTATCGAGCGGGCCCCACGCGACAGGCGGGCGAGCAAGGCCCCAGCGCGTGGGCGAGCCCCTTAGGGCGCCGGGCGAGGGCCCCACACGTCAGGCGGGCCATCCGGCCCCAGCGTGTGGGCGAGCCCCACGGCGTATCGAGCGGGCCCCACGCGACAGGCGGGCGAGCAAGGCCCCAGCGCGTGGGCGAGCCCCTTAGGGCGCCGGGCGAGGGCCCCACACGTCAGGCGGGCCATCCGGCCCCAGCGTGTGGGCGAGCCCCACGGCGTATCGAGCGGGCCCCACGCGACAGGCGGGCGAGCAAGGCCCCAGCGCGTGGGCGAGCCCCTCAGGGCGCCGGGCGAGGGCCCCACACGTCAGGCGGGCGTTCAGACCCCAGCGTGTGGGCGAGCCCCTCAAATTTACATTCTGAAGACCATATCAATGTTCAAAAAGACAAGTAATATAAAACCGAAGGCAATAAGATGTACATATTGGAAACAATTAACAAATTTCTGGGACACCAGATGTTTCGGACACGGAGGAAATAAACCAAAACATAAATCGGAGCGATGTCCAAAACATAGATGGAGATAAACTAAAACATAATCGGAGGACCATATGAAATTATAATGGATGATTTAATTAGGAGGCAATGAGTGGCGTTTGTGCGTTGCGTTGAAACTTGATCTCGAAGTAGAGACTAAAATAAAATGGTAGAATCTCAAAATATAGAAGGTATAGAAAACATCTTCAGCCTTTGATAATTTCTCCATCACAACGTAATATATTTTAACCATTCAAATCTAAATTTAATTTATGCTAATAAAAGAGGGAAAACAAATCAAGTTTTGTTAATAAAAAACAACTATCATGTCTAGAGTTATTGTCCAAATAAGTTGAGATCTAACAAAAACTAAATATAAATTTATACCATGCTAATAAGTAGAGGGGAAAAATCAGTAACGATTATATTTAGAAAATTAAGAATTTAAATATGATAAAATCACGATCCACCACAAAAATAAGCTTGTTACTTCCCGAATAAGTTGATGTATAACAAAACTATACAAATCTAAATTTAATTCATACTAACAAAAAGAGGGAAAAATGCAAAATGTTGTGCGAGAGGGAGACGGTTGAGGTCGCGTGCGTGTGAGATTGGATTGAAGTCAACGTTTTAAACATGCCCTAAGTTAAAGTTTTTTAAAAAATTTGAACGATTGGATTGAACACATGAAAATTGTACCTGTATCTAGAAAAGCACTTACATAATATCTTATTTTCTATGGATTCTATGAATAAATTACAATTGTAATTAGTAGTCAAAATTGCATTTCAAAAACAATTTCAATGTCCAAAGAATCAAGTTTTCATGGCATTGAGTGGGTACGAGCAGGGATGAAAACGGATCGGATATGAACGGATATTGTCTCTACCATATCCTTTCATATTTTTTACCTCGGACTCGGATTCGGATAAACACAAAACGGATCGAATAGTAAATCGGATTCAAATACTAATGAAACAGATACATACCGGAGTCAGATATTAACCGGAAACGAATCGAATATTTAGTCGAATATTACCTTGTAAAACGCAAGAGAGAAATCTATGATTAACATACAATTTTCAAACATAAACACAACCGTACAACGGCACAAGGTTATGCACAAACATGTCTTATCGTCTTAACATAGAAGAGAAGTACATAGTCCACAAACATGAACATTAAATTAAAAGGCATGCTCCACAAGCACAAACACAAGTCTTAACTTAGAGGATTAAAGTGCATAGTCCACAATCACAAACATAGGATACTACATAGCCTCAAGTTTCAACATATAGACTAAAAGTCGTATAAACTGTTCAACGCAAAAGACAACACGATACCAGGGGAATGATCGTTGTTCAATCTTCAACCACTATTGTTCAATCATCATCCTTTGCCATATCCTACAAAGAGTTAAGAGTACACTTTTGCACCATACAAATAACCTTAACACTTGTTCAAGAGCACGCCAATCATCGTCTCACGGATTAGAGGTAAACAACGACATTCAAATTTTACATCTTACATAAGAAACGAAGAATGCATTTCCAGGATACAAGGCCCATGGGCCATACCAAGCCTGCGTCCGGAACTGGGCCTAAAAGGCACGGGACTCCAACGTGTGAATACTGTTGACGAGTTGATATTAGCAGATTTGGAAGGCACGAACAAATTATCTGACGTGTGCGCTCCGGTAATGGTATCAGCTATATTGTTGACGTCCATAGCCAAACTGAGCTCTGTTTTTTATAGTTTTGTTAGGTGTTTTCACCAATGGCACCAAGATTGATGAATTCCGGCTTTGGGCGGGTGCAAGTGCAAAGAACTACTCCCTCCGTTCTAAATTATAGTTCATTGTTGTCTTTTGTATATTTTATTTGACCGGAATGGTGTTGTACGCTCCGGTAATGGTATCAGCTATATCGTTGACGTCCATAGCCGGACTGAGCTCTGTTTTTTATAGTTTTGTTAGGTGTTTTCACCAATGGCACCAAGATTGATGAATTCCGGCTTTGGGTGGGTGCAAGTGCAAAGAACTACTCCCTCCGTTCTAAATTATAGTTCATTGTTGTCTTTTGCATATTTTATTTAACCATTCGTCTTATTCAAAAAATATATGTAAATATTATTTATTTTGTTGTGATTTGTTTTATCATTAAATATATTTTAAGCATGATCTATATTTTTTTCATGTTTGTATTAATTTTTTTAATAAGACGAATGGTCAAAAGACGTGTTCAAAAGTAAGCGGTAAACTACAATTTGAAACGGAGGGAGTACTCCACAACTCGCCAACGTTTATTTGGTCTTCGGGTCTGTGCAATTTTTGTACTCTTTTTTCACCCTAGCGTAACCCGTAAACCCGTTTCCCTTAAGATGTTTTTGGTTGAAGGGAAGGTGGGAATGAGAAATCGGTAATGAGAGAAGTAAACACTTCGTTTGGTTGAAGGGAAATACAATAAGAAAGCGGAATTTATCATTTAATTAAGATGAAGAGAAGTTGTTTCAATGAATTAGACATAGGTTAATTTGCTCTTAATTAAGAAAGAGAACAATTCATCATGTCACTCGACTCCAACGAATACATTGTTGACAGTAACCAAAGAGCCCTGAAATCGCAAAAAGGATGGAAAAAAAAATTATTCCCTGTGACAAAACAACAAAGCCAGCGTTGTATGCTCTAGAAGGCTAGCAACTCCAACGCGTTCGTGCAGACAGCGATCGATGCCTCGCGGTTTTGGCCAAAGCCAATTTCGCCAGCAGCAACAAGCTAGATCAGGTAGATTGATATATGTAATTAGAGCCGGATCATGAACTGATGACGAGACCGATCGAGACAGAGACAGCAACCCAGGAGACGAAAGTCGATGGGATTCATCCTTGACAACGCCACGGCCCCGTTTTCATTCGATTCCCTAGCTCTCTTTCTCTCTCTATCTTTTTTTTCTTTATTTCTTTCTTTTATGTCGAATCATCTCGATCGGATGGTAAGACTGTAAGAGCAAATTGTTCATACTCTTTTTTCTCTTTTGACAAACGCACTGGACAAATCTTAGAGCGACGTGCGTGACGATGGTTAGTGTTAGCCGGTCGCGTGATATGGAAGCGGATAATCTCATCTTAGATCTTACTTTCTTGGATTTTTTGTTATCGCTAGTGAATCAGTAATTATGTTTGCGTATCATGCATTGCACGACTATGTGGACCGAGCTCTTCAAAAGGAGGATACGTTCTGAATTATTTCTGTTCACTACGTATGCTACCATATAGTTGGAGAATTCACTATTTAAAACTTATGCGCTTTCCAATTGCAACTTTGCAAGTGCAGGGACAAAAGGTTTCAGAAAAAGAATCATAGAAGTTGGTTTTATGCATGAAGAGAAATCCGAACAGGCATCTTTCCATCACCACCGTTAGGCACAAACCTGCCTCTAGGTTTCCATCTATCCGAAAGATCAACTTCGCCTCAAACAAAAATCATCCGATGTTTTCAACTCTCTCCGTTCTTTTTTATTTGTCGCCGTTGACTTTTGTATATGCACTTTAACCATTCGTCTTATTCAAAATTTTAGTGCAAATATGCAAAAATATAAGTCATGCTTAAAGTACCATTAATGATTAAACAAAACATAACAAAATAAACAATACTTAAATAGCTTTTTGAATAAGACGAATTGTCAAAGTGCATGTCTAATAGTCAAACACAATAAATTAATAAGAACGGAGGGGGTACATCGAATCAACCTTGGTGGCGGAGGCACAACAAACACAATGGACCAAGATGGTGGTGGGATAGTGCTGAGGCGGTGTTACCTTGGCTACAACGTAGGTGGAGGGAATTGTGGGGGCGGCGGGGAGGGGTGTGTGTGGATCAACGACAAGACATGGTGTCATTAGGGCGTGGTGTGGAGGCAGATCTTGTAACCGTGGAAAACAAGGAAGAAGGACAGGGCATCGGAGCCACGAATATTTTATTGAAATTCTTGCAAGACGAGAGAGGGGGCATTTCATCGGAGAGGAAGAAAACGATGGGAGAGGAGGAAGAACATTTGTGCCGAAGGATAGGAGGGTTGGTGACAACGCTGGTGTACCCGACATTGATGAGCACACTATGTTCCCACATGAGGACCCCTTTGGGACCATGCGGCAGCTAGGTGAGAAAGGATTGGGGTTTAGGTTTAAGATGGGGCAGTCTTATGTATGCAGAAGGTGGATAGATAAGGGGTGAACAATGAAAATCCAATGGTCCCACAACAATCAACTAAAATTTCTTTTTTTTTTGCGACTTATAAGTAGTCTGTCCCATCCCTTACATTAACCCACTTTTCAACTAAAAAAATATAAAAATTAGTCGCTTGAGTTGGTCGATCAGTCTTGAAATTCTTACTTGACATTGAGACTTAGGCTCCGTTCTTTTCAGCTTAACAGCTTATCGACTTAACAACTTAATGACTTATCTATGTTATGAAAAGACATATGTTTTAGGTTTTTTTATTCCTTTTTCGCTGCTTGGAAGGTGGGTCCTAACGCTTTAAAAAGTAAGTCAAATGAAATGGATCCGAATCTCGAGGCTACCTCGAGAAGCTCTCGAAATTTAGTCATTTCAGCCGTTCAACTGTTCAGCCATTTAGATCAGCTGAAAAGAACAGGCCCTTAGTTGTATTTAGTTCATCTTTCACTTTGTCTTCGGCTTTTCTTCTTATTAGCCAAGAAAAGAATGTTATCACCATTCTTATTGATCATCATTTAGCTTTCCCTTAAGCAGAATTGGAGTTCTAGAAGATTTCGCACTTAGCGCATTGACATGGTTGATGCTTGCAGCGGAATGGTTTAGGATTAGCTTTCTTTGTCCAGAAACATGAAGTATGAATTGGGTATTTTGATAGAAAATGGTTGTGGAAAAGTCCAGTATAGCCTCCCTTAATTCCTTTCTGCCCTTTGTAAGCTGCAATGTCATCGAAACAGAAGAAGATGGTGGGTAAGGTTTTATGCCCATGGTGGTGATAGGCCTCCAACTCTGCCTTGGTGTTGGCCCGGTCATTGATGCCCTTCTCCGCCTAGTTGCACCCTCATCCTTTCTCCTCGTGGAGTCATGGCTTGGCACATGGACCATCATCGCTTCTTGCCACGATTTTGGTACGCCTGATAGAGCTCTGTTATCGGCGATGAACGACTCTATTGGGACTATGGTGTTTCTTTAAATCAGCAAAAAAATATTGTTTTGATTTAATTTTTCTTGAGTTAGATTTATATATAAAACCAAGATGACAAGTATGCATGTGAAGTAACGTTACAACCAACGTCAAAATGTGTCTAGTGTTGGTTGATTGTTCCTCCCATCACAGGCCTCTAGATTGATCTTCCTAGATTAATGTGTCAGCTTCACATGTCTCTATAATGCCAAGAGAGTGGACATATAAGTAAAATTATCTGATAAGAGGCATCTAGAGATAAAAATACGATCGAAAAAAACTTAAAAGGCAACATTACTTTCCAAAGTAAATATATTTCTTTCCATGCTAACGTACCGGACGTAGAAATAGAATTCAATCCCATAAATTTTGCAGTTTACATTAGTTCCCAGAGGGGCACGTCCCTTTCTATGTTCAAAATTTTTTTATTATGAAATAGATTTGCACCATTATAATTTAGCGTGACAATGGATGTTACAATTTTTGTTATTTTTATATAGATCATTCATTATAAATTTTGAAAATAATTTTTATGAAACTTTATAGGGTTTTCATGAAAGATCTCAAAAAAAATTTAATAATTTATTTAGCTTTTTATACCACTTTTTTGAAGGTGGTCAATTTTTTCAACTAAAACTAAGGGAGCGACTGGACAGGCAGTCGCCTGCCCGCACGCCCGCGTTGCTCGGACCCAGTAGTCGGCGAGAGCGCGGCACGGCCCAGATGACTGCAGCCGAGCAAAACCGTAAAACTAAACAGAAATCAAAGTGTGTCTTAGATAAGGTCATAAGGCTTCTTGTATTCTAGGGCGAACCTGCTGGATTCTTTGAATCATGTTTTAGTAACATATCTTAAAAATACAATAGATAGAAAGCTGCCTCCTCCCCTTCGAGGATCCATATCAGCAGTGTTTACGTCCAATGTTCGTGATATAAACAGCAGCGCTCATGTAGATGGTCATGGTACTAGCAGTTCTTGGATGGGAAAGTTTGAAGCTTTTTTAGCTGCCTTTCTCCCTCCTCCTATGTCTATGTGGTTCTTCGTCATCACACGTTCAGTTCTATCCAAAATCCCCCGTCCCTGTCCCCTTCCAAAAAGCAGGCCACTAGAATAATCCACCTCATGCCCACCCCCTCCAATCCAATTCACACCCTCTTTCTTCTCGCACTGATGCGCCACGGTTTCTTGAGTTCTTTCGTCGGGTGGTAGATATATAGCTTCTTCGTGCAGTAATTAAGCTCGTCTTCGATCATGGCGAGCCACCGGCCGGTCGCCGCCGCCGCCGTCGTCGTGCTCGCCGCTGTGGCGGCGCTGCCGGCGGCGGGGGCGCTCGGGGTGAACTGGGGCACGATGGCGACGCACCCGCTGCCGCCGGAGGCCGTGGTGCGCATGCTTCAGGACAATGGCATCAAGAAGGTGAAGCTGTTCGACGCCGACGCCGGGCCGATGAGCGCGCTCGCCGGCACCGGCATCGAAACCATGGTGGCCATCCCCAACAACATGCTCGACATGATGACCGACTACGACACCGCCAGGGACTGGGTGCACCAGAACGTCAGCCGCTACAACTTCGACGGCGGCGTGAACATCAAGTGAGTATATATAGCTCTGTAATTAAGCAACTCAATCCTACTCTCATGCAGCCGATCGATGACAGATTATAGTTTCTTCGGATCGAGACGTGTTCATCTTTTGCAAAGAACTTCACTGTGCCCTCTCTCTCTCTCTCTGGGGTAATAGTTTGATTATGACGCGCATATACTTTCTTGATTAGGTGAGGATGATGTGCATGGCGGCATGCTCTCGCTAGCATATGCCAGCACTGTTCATGTCTCTGACTCTAAACCCCTAGGACTACTGTGCAATACTGTTGAAGTGTTCAGTCTGTGAGGAGACTACAATTTCTAGCACCACTCTGCAGCACTGTACTTGCTTACTACAGTATGACGTGGATAGGGGTCATGGGAAGCTTGCTTTCCGATCAGCAAAAGTGGGAACCTTAACATCATCAAGTTGGGAGATAAAGCGGTGCATATCCATTGCGTTTGTCCTGTCCATTTGCTGTCTGAAAGAATCTAACCCGGGAGTTTATCTGCTAGGTTTTCTGGGGTTCAGACTTCAGACGTCTGAAAATGATTTGTCATGCACAAGTGAACCGACGCACTCAAGGATCATCGATCCCACCGAATTCTTGTCGCGGGAAGAGATTAGTTGTGTTAAAGTAGGGCACCTGATCATCTAATCGCGGTGGCCATTGTGCATATCTAGTAGATTTGCACTGATCTTTATGACATGATTAATTGTTTAATGCTGGGGTTTAAAGAACTGCATGCTTTCTCACGTAAAAGGTCATCACTATGACAGGAATATTCAGATAAGCAAATTAGGCAATTCCTCATGACTGTCCCTAGCTAGCTTGCCTGAAGAACTGATCATAGATGAGATATAGTATTAGCCATGTAAATATTCTTTCCGTTTTTAAACAAATGAAAATCTGATTTCTGGAAACCAAATTACTCACGGTTATAAATATTTGATGTTTTTTGCTCTTCACACTCTCCAAATATAACATTAACCACTTATTAATATTACAATTTATTTAAAAGGATAATATAACTATAATGTTATCGAAGTACTTTTTGAGATGAATATACACATATAAATTTTATAAACACAATCTGATACATATAAATTTTATAAACACAATCTGATTATTTCAAAAGATATTAGTGGCTTAAGTTTCGAAACTTTTTGTACAGCTGTAAATATTGTATTTTGTTCTCTTTCTTCTTAATAGAATGAGAATGACGTCATTGCCCCTGCCTCTCAAAAGTTTTAAAACTTTAAACGGCATGCATGTGAAATGTCAATTATTTGTGACACGAGGGAGTAATGTTTCACAGTAATTACTACTATGAGTGATCGATGGAGTTAGGAAATTATGCAACTAGTGGGAACTAACATGGTTGAATTCATTGCTGCAACGTGACGTTAATTCCCTGCAGATACGTGGCCGTCGGGAACGAGCCGTTCCTGTCGTCCCTGAACGGCACGTTCCTGAACGTGACGTTCCCGGCGCTGCAGAACATCCAGCGCGCGCTGGACGACGCCGGCCTGGGCAACGCCGTGAAGGCGACGGTGCCGCTGAACGCCGACGTGTACAACTCGCCGGCGAGCAACTCCGTGCCGTCGGCGGGGCGGTTCCGGCCGGAGATCGCCGACCTGATGACGGAGATCGTGCAGTTCCTGAACCAGAGCGGCGCGCCCTTCATCGTCAACATCTACCCCTTCCTCAGCCTCTACGACAACACCGACTTCCCCCTCGACTACGCCTTCTTCGACGGCGGCGCCACCCCCGTCGTGGACGGCAGCGTGCAGTACACCAACGTGTTCGACGCCAACTTCGACACGCTCGTGGCGGCGCTCGCCGCCGCCGGCTCCGGCGACCTGCCGATCTTCGTGGGGGAGGTCGGTTGGCCGACCGACGGCGACCAGCGCGCCACCGCCGCCTACGCGCAGCGCTTCTACGCCGGGCTGCTGCGCAAGCTGGCGGCCAACGCCGGCACGCCGCGGCGGCCGAACCAGTACGTCGAGGCCTATCTCTTCAGCCTCGTCGACGAGGACGCCAAGAGCGTCGCGCCGGGCAACTTCGAGCGCCACTGGGGCATCGTCCGCTACGACGGCCAGCCCAAGTACGCCATGGACCTCACCGGCCAGGGCCGGGACACGGCTGTCGTGGCGGCGCGCGGCATCCGCTACCTCCCCCGCGCGTGGTGCGTGCTCAAGGGCGGCGGCGCGCCGTCTGCGGACGCCATGGCCAGGCTCGGCGACAACGTCAACTACGCCTGCACCTTCGCCGACTGCACCTCTCTGGGGTACGGCTCCACCTGCAACGGCATGGACACCGCCGGCAACGCCTCCTACGCCTTCAACGCCTACTTCCAGGCGCAGGACCAGGTGGAGGAGGCGTGCGGCTTCCAGGGGCTCGCCGCGCAGACGCGGCAGGACCCCTCCACCGGCGCCTGCAACTTCACCATACAGATCGCGCCGTCGCCCGCCGCGCAGACGCCGCCGGCCGTCACGGCGGCGGCGGTGCTGGCCACCGTTCTTGCTGCGCTCATCATCGTCACGCCCTGATCGACGAGACGCTTTTCACGTTACCGTGTTATAGTCATTTTACGGCCGGCGGTAGAGGTTAATTCCTTCCACTTTGTAAAGATTTTTGCCTTTGTCACTTGTCAGATTGTTCACAGGTGGTCGCCTAGATATCCAGGGACGTATAGATGTAAGAAAGGTTAAAATTTCACTACGGACAGTATTTTTAACTGATTCGAATTACAGATATTTCATCTAGCAAGCTTGACTTATGGACAAATTATTACCACTAATCTCTACTCTTTTAAAACATCTTGTGGTCGTGGTGGTGGTACTACTAACTTACAATCCGGAACGTCTATCTCACGTGTTGCAATCTGTTTTGCTTCATCCGATCTACTTGTTGCCACGATCCATTTTGCCTGTGATTACGGATCGTGAGTAACTCCCCCGTCGCTCCTGCTCGCGAGTTGCGCCCGAGCTTGATATATTACTTTGCATAGTAATGTTCATTAATTGCATCTAGCCAGTTTATGCAAGAGGTACATTCTAAAATGATATCTTTAAAGAAGGAAAATGAACTTTATTCTGTGCTTGAATGGGCATTAAAAAGAACTTGTGTATATGGTTGCCCCTTTGAAATTCCATGTGAAATGTACTTTTTTTGTTTAGATGAATAGAACATCATTTATGTTTAGATATTTTGTTTATCATTTATATATTCCTTCCTTTCTTTTAAAGGTCCGTAGCAAAGCATGGGCACTGTACTAGTTGCATTGTACTAGTTGCATAAACATCAGAAGCAAAAATGTTGTAACAAAAGACTCCTAAAGGCATCTTTACGGTGGCACTTTCTTGCAATCTTTTGTAGTCCGATATTATTCATTTTCAACCTTATGTAATCCGATACTATTTATGTAACCTATGGTATCTAATCCGACTATATAAATAGTATCGGATCACAAAAAATAAAAAATATGACCATTAAAAATATCCTAAACAAGCATCATCTCATTCCGAAGCTTCATCGAGCTGTAGCCACCAGGCAGGCTACAACTTCGGATATGTTCAATGCCACCTCCAAATTTTCTCTATCTTATCTTATTCATCCACTTTTCTATTATTATCCTATCCCTTCCTACATTTTTCTATCTTATATTTTAGTCTCTACTTACTGCTACAGTGTTTTAGGTGTAAAATGGTGGTGGTTCGAAGATAGCATTGGGCACGCACTCAGGAGACAACGAGTTACCAGCATCACGTCGAACGAAATGGGTGCAAGTCTCACCTGGGGACAAGACAACTACCGGCTCCCATCACATTGATGGAAGCGTCTCCTAAAGCCAGCGTTTCATGTTTTGTTTCCTGAGTCGATCAGGTGATTGTGACAATGCATGAAAGCTGTCTTAATTAACGCATGCAATCAAGTGCTATTTTAGGGCAATCCGCCCAACAAAAGATTGTCATTTGTCATCAGAAAGATAGGAGTACAGAGTGACCCAAATGCACTGGTACTAGCTGAGACTGCACGCCTGTGGCGCGCTGAGGAAAGCGATGCCAGCAAAGCTGGCTTATGTGGGTGTCGTGCACCGCAGTGGACGCCAACGGAAACATCGTGTTTGTTAGCCTAGCGGGCCATAAGCGTTTTTCTTATCGGTCGGAAGCTTCCGGTGTTGATTAGCACAGCGAGTAGAAGCGATAACTGGGGATGCGTCGGACAGCATGAAGCAAAGCAGTGCTATCTGATTGCTAACAAACTTGAATGAACAAATGCACTGCTAAACGGGGCCGATAGGATTGTAACGTCGTAGCTATTAATGTAAGTAAACAAACATTGTCATCCGTGTATCAACAGCCTGGTAAATAACTTGTAGCGACAGAGTTTGTACTAACAAAATAAGGAGAATTCCTTCCTAAACAATTGCCTTCGTGCCTATCATAGTTTCTTGCGCTACTACATGAAGTCTAACTAACAATAGTATTAATCCGACAAAAGAAGCTTGACATGACAGGAAGTACGCATCAAGCAGCAATACGGAAAGGAGCACAGGGGTGCTAATATAGTTTCGTCTTAATTGGTCAGCAATAAAGTGTAAGATGTTTCATCCTCAGTGAAAATAAACAAATGAACTTCTTGTCAGTCAAAATTTTCATAGGCAAAAACACAAAGTTAGGTCCAGCTGCAAGATACTTTTGACAAAACAAGCCAACGGTTAGTCATGCTCTTTAAACTTATGGATAATTATGTTTCAATGCTGCAAGATGCTTTTGACAAAAGAAACCAACGGTTAATCATGCTCTTTAATGTTTTTGGATGACATTTGTTGTATTTTTTAGTTATACTCCAGAACACTATGTAACGTTGAAAATAACAAGGCCTTATGTTGTTGGTTTTTGTGCCATCTTTTAATCAACCAAAGGAAATCCCTTATTATATGATTGATAAATGCTTAAACCTCCTTAATAATTGTCTGGTACCTGAAGAACACCTTAAGTGAGCGAATTTATGCCTTACCGTTAATGTTCTCATGAATCAACAATGTTTGATATATCAAATACGCACAGGGCGGCTTTTATGTGTGGAAGGGGGGCAAACTTTGAACTTTCCGAGGAAGAGAAGAACGAACTGCATAAGTACACCTGAGAGGACTTCTTGGCGATGACTCGTAAGGCGTAGTAAGGTAGACTTGTTCATAGGACAGAGTGATGGTGATACTCATGGTCAATGGTGTTTCCTCACTCAGAAGATGGAGATATTGACACATCACATCCGCAGCCAGAGGTCACGGACACCGTAATGGAGCAACATATTCAATTTGATGGAGATATAATTTCCATTTAGGATATTGTTTTACAATAATTAATTTCATGTTGCATAAGGCCCTGGTGGTCTGATAAAGATTAAAGAATCATGCCATCCCAAATAAAATTGGAGATGGTCCATTATGGGAACAAATTTCTCTGAGCAACCGTGTATACCAATTTCATAACTGTGTAGAGAGGAGCAAGATTTGAATCTTTACAAGTTTAGTGGCATACAAGTTAGTGGATCTAGTCTATCTTGGGTCTCAAATAAGCTTCTCATGGAGCTCGTCGCACTTTCTTATGATGCTCATCATTTGGTCAATATCTTCGATTGCCATACCATCCCTGGGTGTCTGCGAGTATATACTTCTTGAGAAATTACCCCACTTGCCAAATGTCTTCGCCATTGCTTTGCTTACTCGGTTATCTCTGGTAGAGTTTCTCACAGCATTTACGACTATTACTAGGACTAAAATATTAATAGTTAGATGTAGAATGTTCTAGATATATGGGTTGAGCTAAGGTTAGTTTAACTTAGCATATAAATAGAACTTGTAGGAACACTTGTAAGCCAAGCTTGAGGACTAGTTCAGCTACAATACAGTGAGCCTCAATTGCTTCCTAAGTGAACATTACTGTGAGATTTTGTGAGAGCTTTGGTTGCTGTTCATGTGAGCTCCTGGGCCAACAATTGGTATCAGAGCCAAGGTTAGCTTCTTCATCGTATGACGAAGGTCATGCCGCGGACACCGGAAAGTGCAAAATCTGGTGGTGATGGCAACAGCGGCGGCGAGGTTGCCTCGAGGATTTCGACGAGAGAAGGCGTCATAAGTCTTCAGTGTCCGATGCTCACTGACAGCAACTATGGGCCTTGGGCGGTGAAGATGAAAATCTTCATGCGCGCGCAAGGATTGTGGGAAGCAGTAGAGAGTGAGGAGGTTGTTGACGAGCGCAAGGATCAGATGGCTCTCGCAGCTATCATGCAAGCTATACTAGAGGACATAATGATGGTCTTGGCAGAGAAGACGACGGCAAAGGAGATATGGGACACATTACAAGAGTTGCATGTTGGTTCCGACCGCGTCAAGGAAGCTTGTGTTCAGACACTGATGAGGAACTTCGAGGATCTGTACATGAAGGAGACAGAGTCAGTTAGCGACTTCGCCATGAAATTAACCACCATCGCTAATGAGATACAAGCACTTGGAGAAAAGATGGAGGAGCACAAGGTTATCAAGAAGCTTCTTCGTGCGGTACCAGATAGGTTCTTGCCTTTTGTCTCTAGTTTTGAGCAACTTGCTGATATAAAGAAGAAGAAGCTGGCAGAAGTGGTCGGTCATCTCAAGGCATATGAAGAGAGGAATAGAGGCCGCCTGTGAGTCGAAGAAGGCAATGAGCTTCTACTCACTCATGCTGAGTGGGAAGCAAGGTTCAAGGGCAAGAACAATAAAGATTTTGGTAAGAACCGCAAATTTGATTAGGCAAAGATTCGGTACTTTAACTGTCAGAAGTTCGGGCATTTTGGTAAGGAATGCCACAACCGAAGTAAGGATCAAGAGGTGATGAACCTCCTTATTGATGCTGATAATCAGCCAACGCTGCTATGAAGATGGACTTGACGAGTTGAGTCCAAGATGTTGAGTAGTGGCATCGCCATCCTAAAGTCGAGTCTGAGAGTAGGTTTCGATGAGTGATGTCCTGGATGTTGAGTAGTCGTGTCGCCGTCCAGAAGTCGAAGCCGAAGGTAGAGCATGGGGTGTTTGAGTAGTTGCGTCGTCATCCTATGCATGCTTAGTAAGTGTTGCGCATATCATAGGAGTTCCGAATGCGTCAACAAGTTTGAGTTAAGATGTCAAGATTAGGGGGAGATTGTTAGATATAATATTGACATCTATTAGAAGATTGTAGGAGTAGCTAGTTGATAGCTATATGAAGATGTTAGAAGCATCTAGAACATTCAGTTCTACTACTAATTCATAAATGAACTAGATTCTAAAAACATCTAGCTATTACTATGACTAAAATATTAATAGTTAGATGTAGAATGTTCTAGATATATGGGTTGAGTTAAGGTTAGTTTAACTTAGCCTATAAATAGAACATGTAGGAGCACTTGTAAGCCAATCTTGAGGACTAGTTCAGCTACAATACAGTGAGCCTCAATTGCTTCCTAAGTGAACATTACTGTGAGATTTTGTGAGAGCTTTGGTTGCTGTTCATGTGAGCTCCTGGGCCAACAACGATCATCTTCTGATAATGGAGGAATCTCAATGGTTCAGATATACACAATGGACCAAATCTGAGGACCTGTTCAATTTTGTACAGCTTCTTAGCCTTCATGAACTTTTTAGCTTTGCTTAGCATGAAATTAGCATGTTGAAACCCAGGCACATCAAAGGCACAGCCTTCTGCTCCTCCTAATGAGCGATAGTCGCTGTCTGCTTTAAGGATAACTATATCTGTGAAATGCAACTGAGATGCTGGAGGAAGTTTGGCCTTGCGATCATTTAACCTGAACCAAATCACTACAATATTAAAAAAAAAGACCGGTTAATTAGTGGTGATGGATGTATGTACATTGGCACATAGACTAAAAAAGTTGTGAAATAAAAAAAATCTAGAAAAAATGACTATCATACCTATGTTATAAATGACTTAGAAATATGAGAGAGAATATAATGTGAGAGGGTTGTTCATGAGAGAGAATGTGTAATAAATAGGAGTAGAGTATTATTAACATCAATAAATTTGCAGGCATGCCTTACATTTATAAATAAGATCATTCAAATTACATGGCTTACAAAAAAAAGGGAGTATAAGAAATCATACCTTCTGAATGGAATGAATCAAAGTAGAGATCATTCCATCGGAACAACAAACTAACTTTTGGCATTTCTGAAGATAAAGATCACATCAGGTGGACAAGAAACTCTTCGCCCTCGGCTGTATAGAGCTTCCCATGTATATTGGGCTTTCTACCATTTTTTTGTTTTCCTCCTCTAATAATTCTACTAACTTCAGGGGAATATCATTCATCAACTTTACATAGCTTTCTCCTAAGTTACACAGAGGATGAATTCATGGACCTGTTGCATCATAATGGTTGTAGTAAATTTTAACAAATTTCACACAAAACAAGAGTACACATTACCCTCATTAATACACTTTTTTTTTATTTTTTTTCAAATCAACCACTAACTTTTCTAATCCCTATATCTATTAAACGGCTTAAATTCTCAATGAATTAAAACATTGCAATACCTTGTGTTGCTGCCGCCGTGGAGATTGGCGGCGGCTATAGCCGCGGGCAAGCAGGGGCCCTGCTGCGAACGGCAGAGGCCCGCCGTCTTGAACCACCACGGTGGGTTGCACGGAGAAGCTTTTGGTCGTTGGAGACTGCAGCGCTGCGGCCGGGCCGCCGATGACATTGGATCGTCTTGGCGGCAGGCTGATTGGGCGGTGGCAGGTCGAGGTCGGCGCGGCAGGTTGATTGGGCGGTGATAGGAAGGAGCGCCGCGGCTCCCCTTCCATAGCACAGAAGGGCGGCAGCGACAAGGAACCGCGCTTGGCGGAGTCTCGCGACGAGGGAAGATGCCTACGTGACGAGGAGAGAAGTCGGCGGTGGCGGCGTTTGGTGCGGTCTCGATGACGCCCGAGCGACGAGAAGGAGGGGTGTCGGCGGCGGCGGCGCTTGGCGCGGTCTCCCCTCGCCAAGCAGGAGTGGTAACGGCCGCATGGCATGGAGGGGAGGAGGCAGCGGCAGCGCCGTTTTCCCGATGATCGGAGCCACTTGGCGCGGTCTCCCTGAGCCGAGTAATAGGGGGATGCCGGCGCGGCGATGAGGTGAGTGGTCGGCGGCGAGGCGACGCACCATGTCGAGGCATCCGCTCGTGGTCACAGTCCCACCATTGATCGTGCAGGGGGAGGGGTAATGCTAGGGTTTAGTTGGCCGTTGGCGTGACGTCGTACTTAGCTTTTGGAGCTCAGGAAGGGAAGGTGATGGAGCTCGGGTTCTCAGCTAGTTATTTAATAAGCTCAACCACTAGTAACATGATACATGCCTAGCTAAAAATTAATCTTTAAAGTTGTACATGTTGACTTTGTAATTTTGTTTTAAAACCATGAAACTATCTTTGAAAGCTCTTGAAAATACGTAAGCATATGTGGATGTAACCATATGTGGATGTGACCAAAAAAAAAGTTTTTTGGGCATCAGGATTTGCTTTAAGAAACCTGGCAACTTTGAAAGCTATTGAAAATAAATAAGCATATAGGTGGAGTTGGCTAAAAAATGGTTTATTTACCATCATTTTTTTAGAAACTTGGCATCATGATTATCCCTTAAAACCAAACTGTTAGCAATAACTCTTTCCCCACCCTCTTGAGTGACCAAGAGGGAGCACCCCAAATTCGATCTCATCCTGACCACCTCCAGCACCCTCCCCCTCCCTCCTCAATGACCATGCTGGAGGCGAGAGGGAGGGGACCTGGTCCCCGCTCTCATCTCCTCCCCTCCTTGCCTCCCCCCTCATCTCTCCTTCTCCCCTCCCTCACTCACTCCATCTCAGATTCACTTGATTGGCCCTCTTTGTCCTCCCTGGTGGCATGAGAAGGAGGAGGAGGCCCTGTCCGCATGGATTGGTGGTGAGGGTCCGAGCGTGGTTGGATCATGGAGGGTTTTAGATCTAGATCTATTTTTAGGGCTAGTTGTTAGGGTTCGTCATGGGCTACCCATCCAATTGTTTCTTTTGTGCTCTGTGTTGTTCCTTTCGTCGGCGACAACACTGGCATCGGAAGGAGCCCTTGGAGGTAAGCCTTTCTTGTCGTCAGCTTCATTGGGAGTATGGGGCGGTAGATGGTGGTGTAGGGGTGGGGGAGGATCATCTCCCTTGCATTGCCATGACTTTTGATGTTGCTACTAGATCCCGCAACGGAGATGACGTGGTGGTGCTCACAGCAGATGCTATCCTATCCCTCAAGGCGGTGTTGTTCGTCGACCTACTCATAGCCATGGTGGTCGATCATGTGCTACAGTGTCAACCAACCCAGCGTGGCTGTTTTGTCGAGATCGCAGTTCAAGTTACATGGTTCTTCGGCTGGCTTGTCACTTCTAACCCATGTGGGTCAAGGCTGGAGGGAGGGTGTGAAGTTGTCAGATCTTTAGTTAGGATGTTTGTGTCTAGATGCTCTAGCATTTTGTTGGATGTTTGGTTCTTGTGGTTTGTTTGGCCCTTTCGAAGGGTTGGCTCATTATCAGTTCTGGTAATTGTGCTTGTAATAGGAAGATTGTATGGCGATTTAGTCATCTCTCATATCGGATTTACTAATGAGCAGGCAACCGCTTTTAAGTTTTTGAGTACTCAACTGTTTTTTCAGTTTGTTTATACTTTTCACTTAGTTCGATAGTGAAAATTTTGTTATGTTGTATTGAAAAAATATTTACGTATATATGCTAACAACAACTATTTTAAATTTTAATCGATTGACTGGTTTGTTGTTGATTTTGCTAGAAATTTGATTTTTGAGCGATCAACTATTTTTTAGTTTGTGCACTATTTTTCCACTTAGTTCGATAGTGGATATTTAGTTATTTGGCATTGAAAAAACTTATATAGATATGCTTACATTATTTTTGTTGTTGTTCTAGATAGAAACGTGCTAAGTTTTTTGTTTAACTATGTTCATATATTTTGTTCTATTTTTATAATTTTTTACATGTGTTTTTTTTGTATGATAACTGGTTGAGTGGATGCTATAAATCTGAAAACCAACCATATAAAAAAAGCATACTCCGAGCCGCCGTGTTTCAAAGTTCATGTCATCCTCCTTAGCGATATGCTCTTCAAAGGGCCGGGCCGTGGGCTGTCAGAGTGGAGGCCCACAGTTTACTCCCGCGGCCTAGGCTAGTGGGCTTCCGCTTCGCCTCGTCTCATTCGGAAACGACCACCTTATCCCCTCGCAATCCCCTCCATTTCCCGGCAGGCGGCAGCAGCTCACTCCAAGCGGTTGCTCGCGCCTCGCCGCCTCTCCTCCCTCGCCGGCCGCCACCGCGCTCGACAGAATGGAAGCGCCGGCCGCCTTCTCCTCCTACACAGCGCTCAGGCCCCACCACCGCCTCCTCGCGAGCCCGGCCGCCGCCCGGACGCTGCTCCCGCCGCCCCGGCCCGTCGCCTCCTCCCGCGCGCCGCTGGTCGTCTCCCACCCGCCGCCGCCCGCGCCCGCTCCCGCTCCCGCTCCCTCCGCGGCGGCGCACGCCAAGGTCGACCGCTCCGGGCGCTTCTGCAGCCCCCGCGCGGCCCGGGAGCTCGCGCTGTGAGTGCTCCCTGATTTCGCCTTTTTTTTTCCTTCACTAGCTTCTTGGTTCTCGGATGGAGCTTACCGCCGGCTGCCGCCCCGTCGTCTTGTTGCAGGATGATTTCCTACGCGGCGTGCCTCGAGGGCACCGATGTGGTGCGGCTCTTCGACCGCAGGGTCGCCGCGAGGAGAGGTGAACGAGCCTCTTCTTCCCACGCCTCTCTTATTCGAAACATCAGTATACTCAACAACCATCAATGCCTGGCCTTGATTAGGTACATGATGTCGGTTGCTATCGGTCCTCATTTTGGTCTTTTTATATTTTCCAGAGCCCGGCTTTGTTTTTGACAAGGCATGCCTGCTGAGTTACAACCATATGAGCTTTGGGATGGGACCTGTGGAGGTTGGGACGGAGGAGGAGGCGGAGAAGCTGATGAATCAGAACGAGAAGGATTCAGCAAACGGTAACATTTATGGCCATGCAACATCTTTTTTTAAAATGTCAATTCATTGAAACTTGAGCGGTAACTCGATGGATGTAAGTTGGGATATGGCACACAACGTGACTTGATCGTATCTTGTGAACTACTCCATCCATTCTAAAATAGTGGTCGTTTTAGACTTGTCCTAAGTCAAACTTTTGAAACTTAATCCATAAAAAACTTTTAAACTATTTAGATTGAGCACATAATAATCGTATAGATAGATTAGGCTCGAAAGAACTTCCTTAATATCATAATTTGGTTGCATATTATAAATAAATTGTAGGAGCTTTTAGTGGTCAAAGATATATTTTGAAGACCGTGTCAATGTTCAAAATGAATACTGTTATAGAATGGAGGGAGTACTGGTTTAATTCTAAGGATTGATTGACCGTGTTTTTTCCCCAAAAAAATTGGTTAATATCAAGAGTATAGTGGAGTCACAAACATACCACAAGGTCAGGTTGCGCTATGCAGCAACCTTCAAGCAACAAAAATTCACATTATCTGAAATCCTGTCCTTGTGAATAATTAGAGAACTTGCTTAATTGTTACAAATTTCACATTAGGGTCGCGAGCTGTCCCTTGTAGGTGCTTTTGAGTATAACAAATGTGCCCTTTTTTCTGTATATTTCTTTTAGGGAATATTCATACTTTGTTAAATTTAGGTTTTTCTTGTTGACCTTTTTCGGCGAGTTTGAGTTGTAACAAACTAAGTATTATGCTTTGAGTTCTTTAAAAGCGACTATATGTTCTTGATAGATTGATTTGTGAACTTAGCCGGAGATTTTATTATACACAAAAAAATAAAGAGAGGAAGAAACAGTAGAAAATTATCAAGTCAATGATGTGAATTTCCTGATCTGACGGCAGGAGAATGAGCAGACCTTAAGTCATAAAGCATGTGCACGCTAAAATTTGGCCTTCAGTGTGAACTTGGCATGCAATTTCTCCAAGGATTGAAGCTTACTTGAAGCCAAGAAGCCAACACAATCTATATCTATAAGCCATCAAATGTGGCCTTTATCTGAACTTGGCATGCCTTGTCTTGCTGGCTGACCAGGTTTCCATATTTTGGTGATGCCAAATGTTTTTGTTCCACATACTATCTAACAACATATATCTAAGCTCCAATTTATCTTGAGCAACCCATTCTTTTTTATGTTATGTTGAGTTATATAGTGTGAAGTGTCTCTGTCTAGGAATGACTCTTGCTGAACTCAGAACCATGACTTGCTATTTGCAAATTGACAACAACCTAAAAATTGTTCATCTTGTTGTTAAGTGTTATAGGAGCTACATGAAACAACATGAGTTGGCAGATTGCTAAGCGAGTAAGCACACACTAATGAGATAAATATTAATCAATCCAATTATGTGTCCCGTACTACCATAAACGTATCATGATAGTCAATATTGCATAGCTCTTGCTAACTGTAGCATTAACACTCTTTCATTCATATTTTGTAAGCATATCAGAGCATTTTGCATTATTTTGGATGGCTATTCGTAAAATGTGTACCGTCAATGTCCAATCCTGGTTCAAATAATTTGACATAAGGTTGGTTATTTTGTAATTCAGAAGCAGAAGTTCTTTCAGCTCCTCCAAAGCTGGTGTACAACAATTTTGTGTTACGGTATGTTTCCTTCTCATCCACTTTTTGATTGAATGCATATTTGACACATGTGAATTCCTGTTTAATGCATATTCAGGTTGGATTCTTGTGAATGTCTTTCTAATTTGATATTTCGTTGCAGACTGGCCCGTGAAATTTTAGTGGCTGTTGCCAGTGAATGGGATCGTCATGTTGGTATCATCGATAAAATAGTTCCCCAGAATTGGAAGGTTGGATGCCTTTTTATCCTAATATTTTATATTGATCCATCATATATTCATATAGCTCCACAAATGCATCAAGTTATTTATCTGTTTATCAGTTCAGTCAAAAAACATTGTATTCAAGTGTGCAAATTAGAGACCATGAGCCGCCTTTATGTAATTTGCTTGAACTGTTACAAAATATGAAGCTTCAATGCATTTTTCTGCACCATAAGCCTTTCTCTATTTGTTTTGTCTTATCGCTGCATTGAGCAATCACTATGGCGCTTGGCGCATATCATTTGTTGATTTTATCCTTTTTGGCATTGCTTGGCCACATGTTCAGTGTGATGGAGTCAGGTTCCTTTTTTTTTTGGTGCGCTTGATTTTATATCCCCTGTTATGGGGCTTGATTTCCTAAGGCTCTCCTCAAGTTTTCTTTTGACTTATATATATACTTATTTAGCTTATTTTCTAACCTCAAGAGTGTTTTGAGGTAGCCTCAAGTAGTCAAGTGTTGGATCCACTTCGTTTGACTTGTGTTTTAGATCTTTTAAACAAGTCTTCGAGATAGAAAAAACGGATTCGAAAAACTTTTTTAAAAAATTTAAACAAAGATAAGTAAGGCAGACAAGTCAAATATGTTCATAAGCATATGCCTTATAGGCATCCTCAATAATCAGCGAGATTCAATGCATAAACTATGGTGGCATGAATTTTGGTGCAACTACTTTCTTGAAATATCTGAATTATTTTCCACCAATATATGTTGACTCCCTCTTGAAGCTCACAGTGTTTTTGCATTGATAATCTGTCTGAAATGAAAATTTTAATATGAAAGACAACACTGTAGATTTCTTACGGACTTTTGTTTATGTAGTTTTTCACCAGCTTAATTGGTGATTTACCCAGTTATACTTGGCTGTCTGATTTGGGCTATAGTAAATTCATTGAAAATTGTGTGGGCAGGATGAACCTGTTGCAAGGATCCTTGAATTGTGCATTCTTCATATTTCTATGGCAGAGATGACATCAAAAGGAACACCTCACAAAGTTGCCATTAATGAGGTTTTTTTTTTCTCACTATGGCCTGCATAGTTTTAGTTTTAGCATGTAAACATATGAAATATCTTTCCTTATATTCATTGTTGTTCAGGCAGTAGATCTGGCAAAACGGTTTTGTGATGGAAGTGCTCCTCGGGTAATCAATGGATGTCTTCGAACATTTGTAAAGGATCATATTAACATTGACACCAGTCAGCCAGCTGATTCAAAACCGTGAGATTTTTTCTTTTGCAAATACACATCTTTGTATATCGGAAAGGTGGTTGAACTTGAACCGTGAAATGGTAGAAGCTTGGGTCAGTCTCCATCAGTTGTTTCAGGATTGAATGATGTATCTGTTAGGAGGCATATTGCTGGGCTCCTTGGATAGATAGGAAGTAGAAGTATCTTCAATTTTTAACCGGTGATTACGCCAAATACACCGAGTTGTATGCTGATCCGAAGCAAGCAACAGTAGGGTATTGCCTCGTGGTTTTGCTTTCTGCTGCTCCTTGTCACGTGCTGTAAAATTTAAGATTACGGTTACCGACTTGCCATGTAAATGTAAGATTACGGTTGCAAGTTGCAACTCGTTTACATGGCATTATTTTTACTGCCATGCTGTGTTTTGGAAGTTTGAATATTTACAGAGGAAATTATGCAAGAAGATACATTATATGATTATGAATTGTTTGTGGTAATTTTGCTATTTTCATATTCTATTGGACAAAATATTTAACTGTAATCCACAGGGGACACCGCTGCACTTGGTTGATTGATAGAAACACTTTATTGTTTTGTAAAGATTCAGATTCTGCTCAGCTTTAATCTGACTTGAACATTTGTTCCATTTTACAAGCCAAATGCTCTTGAGTTTTGAAGTCATTTGCTTAAGATACCAAAACTTCTTGAAACTCTTAAAACTATATTTTAACAATTTTCAAAGGTTTTAAATCGTATTTTTGGTTTCGTGGCGATAGGGGTGCAAAATGGATACGAATAATCCGAATTTTTCGACATCCGTATCCAAAAAATTGACTTTCTGTATTCGGATTATTCATGTCCCAATAGAAAACGGATACGGATACTATTTGGTTTTTTTTTCTGGATATGGATACGGATGTGGTTCCGTAAAAAGGACCGGATACGGATACAAGTACTATCTGTATCCGAATTGTAGGTCCTGTTCTTTTGAGCTAATCTGAACAGCTGAACGGCTGAAATAACTGAATTTCAAGAGCTTGTCGAGGTAGTCTCGAGATTCGAATCCATTTCTTTTGACTTGTTTTTTAAAGCATTAGGACTCACCTTCAACACAACGAAAAAACAGACTAAAAAAATTCAAAGCATATGTCTTTTCAAAAAGTAGATAAGTTGTTAAGTTATTAAGCCGTTAAGCTGATAAGCTGAAAAGAACTAGGCCGTAATGCTGGTCACGGTGGAACATGAAACAAATGTTTACTGCATTTCTAATTAAGGCACAGTTCTTTTCAGCTTAACGGCTTATCTACGTTTTGAAAAGACATATGGTTTGGTTTTTTGAGTCCATTTTTTCACTGTTTTGAAGGTAGATCCTAACGTTTTAAAAATCAAGTCAAACGAAATGAATCCGAATCTCGAGACTACCTTGAGAAGCTCTCGAAGTTAAGTCATTTCAGCCGTTCAGATCAGCTCAAAAGAACAGGGCCTAAGTATTTATTGCTCGTTTTGTACCTGATGATATGTGTGTGTGTGTGGACTCCATGAAATCCGTGCTCCATACCTTGTTTGAAACAATTAATTGTGCAATTATTGTATTTACACCTTTAAATGATAAATGACAATGTTTGACGTGCATGTATTTACTTTGTGTGCACGAATCTTAATGGAGTCCCATTCTGTTTTTATATATAGAGAGAGAGGGGGGGAAGGCTAGCGTACCCTCCGTACTTTCGATGATTTTTTTAAATCCGAGATGCCTAACAACTGATCCGAACCGTTGATCTCGTTCATCTCACTAAAACGCAGCCAGTGACCAAGTTTCATATTTTTTAAATTTGTTTACTATTTGTTTCTTATTTTCGAAAATAAGCTTTTTTTTAACGCACCACGACTAATTGTAAGGTCGATTTTCGAAAAAAGGAAACAAATAGTAAACAAATTCAAAAAAATATGAAACTTGGTCATTGGCTACGTTTCAGTGAGACGAATAAGATCAACGGTTCAAATTGGTTGTTAGGCATCTCGTTTTCTCCATACTCCCGAAAGTACACTAACTTTTCTCTATATGAATATTGACGGCGTGCTCACCGCTCAACCACTGCGGATCACACCCCTGGTCAGATTTCTTGTCTTGCTAGCCTTTCGGCCGAGCTCGATTCGATTGAGCGCTGAACGCAGCAAGGAGCAACACGCCGGGATTACCCAGGTTCGGACCCCCTCGCGGGTAATAGTCCTACTCCTGCTGAGCCTTAGCTCTTTGGTTGTGGTTGAATGGAAAAGTGCTTACAGAGCGTTTCGAATGCACGAAAACTTAAAGAGTTAATGGACCAAAAACTGCAGTTTGAAAGTTGATGGACCTAAGTGACACCACGTTACAAGTTAATGGACCTCCAATACATTTTACTCTTATATAAATATTATTTATTTTGTTATGATTTGGTTTATTATTAAATATATTTTAAGTATGACTTATATTTTTATATATTTGAACTAAATTTTTAAATAAAACGAATGACCAAAGACGTGTCTAAAAATTCTTTTTACCATCGGAGGGAGTACTATCGATGCTTTGGGTTGGAATCCAGCCGAACCAGAAAACACCGTTATGACAAAATAAATGTTTCTGAAAGGAAAAAAATTCTCGGGCAGGTCCGCGAGACCCGACCCGTCTCACCCATGAAGCTCCCACCCATCCCACCAGCACCAAGTCCCCACCAGCATCACTACCCCACATGCCAGCCTCCCTGTACAGCCTCCGCCCACGTTAACCACCTCCCACTGAGAAGAACCCCGCCTCGACCGGCTACAGCCGGTCTCCATGACCGAGCGAGAGCATCCACACCGACCGGCTGCACCCGGTGCGCGTCTAACCAGCCGTCCAGCCCCGCACGCATCCACCTCCCCTCGCTCTCTCTCCCCCCTCGGCCCTCGCTCTCACACTCACACCACCACCTCTCGGCTCTCGCGACCCCGGCGCGTAGATAACCCTAGCCATTCGCCTCCCCCTCTCCCCCTGGACTCCTCCTCCCGATCTCTATAAAAGAGCCCGGATTTCGAACCCCTCCGCTTGCTTCCCGCCCCGCGCGCCTCTTCCCGCCCATTTCGGCCCCGATTTTGGCCGGATCGAGCCGGTTCCGGTGGGATCCGAGAGGCGGCGGACGGGCCATGGCGGAGGTGGCGCTGGAGGGCAGCGAGCCGGTGGATCTGTCCAAGCACCCGTCCGGCATCGTCCCCACGCTCCAGTAAGTCCCGGATCTGTGCGGATCTGCGGTGGTCGTGGCGCGGCGGCCGGAATGGTCCCGTCTTGCGCTGCCGGCGGCGTGGTGGATGGTCAGGGGTCTGCAGGCCGGTCGGTTTCTTAGGGTTGAGGGCGACACCCCGTGGCGCGCCGTGCGCTCTGGGGAAGGTGGAGTGGTTAGTTTAGTGTGGAGCTGTTGCTACGTGTTCTTCCGCGTTGCAAGCAGCAAAAGATGCCTGATTTGGGTTAGATGCTGGGGTTCGTGATTGTTGTTGGTGATTTCTTCATGCTGCGGAAAGGGGCGCATGAGTGTTAAGATATGTCAGTTCGAAAAAAAAAGAGAGACGGAGCAACGCAGATCTCTTTGTCTAATCTCATGTTCTTGGTTTAGGAATCACGCCAAATTGCTTCATGACGACAACGTTTTTCTTTCACTGTAGGTTATGATTATGACGTGCAAGCTGGCAATGGGTTAGGGTAATAATCATATTTAGGATCAGTTGAGCCTCAGATATTAGGATTCGGATCCCCCTCTCTTAAGGAGAGGACTAAACGTGAGGGCTGTGAACTGAATTCTAAGGAGAGGACTAGACGTGAGGGCTGTGAACTGAACTCTAAGGAGAGGAACAGACGTGAGGGCAAGGGAGAAATCTCAATGTTATACCTGCAGGGGATTGCACTGTACTTGTGAGATCTAGGGCCTTACCAGCAGAAACCATTCGATGTTCTAAAGATGGTACAAGATATAAATTATAGATGTTAAATTAAATGGTTCGGAAAAAACAGAAAGAAGAAAATCACCAGCATGCAGTAGCATGTGAGAAAAAGTAGGGAACACCTTTTCTTTAAACACTGCAAAGTGCTAACTTATGCATTTCATTGGCATGTGCAAAGTGCTAACTGATGCATTTCATTGGCATGACTCATATATAGCATGTTATATTTGTGCTAGCCAATGCATACAGAATTAATTAGTGGAGCATAGCACTTTTGCTGGTCACATGATTTGCACTGAAAGTGTCGCATTACTGTTGCTTTGCTGGTTCTTTTTTGTAATTATGCTGTAGTGCTGGGATCATAGCTTCTAAACAGCATTTTTTTTCCTGTGTTGTGGTTTTCTTGTCCATCCTTAACAAGAAAATTGAAGTTTGTTTGATGTATCCTCCCTTTTTTGTTTTGCTGACAGGAATATTGTGTCCACGGTCAATCTGGATTGTAAATTAGACCTCAAAGCAATAGCTTTGCAAGCACGCAATGCAGAATATAATCCAAAGGTCTGATGATGGCTTTGTTTGCTATTGCGTTTCTGTTTGTACTTGGAAGGCATTTTATTTGCAGTCCATTTTCCCAGGCTATTTTTTACTAGCACATAATATATAGAAAAGACAATATGATCATATGCTCTGCTCATGTTCCCTAGGGTGATACTTTAGATAGCATCTGCAACCATGGTCCATGGGTGACTGAGTTCTATGCTAGTGGCTGATGGATGACCTGACATGTGAGCTAAAAACAGTGCAGTACTGTAGTTTTGCTACTATGACATGGCATGTGAGCTAAGTGAAATACTGTAGTTTTACCAAAACAAGTGAAGTACTGTAGTTTTATGACTGTCATTTGTTGAGCTCTGATGTAAGATAGTTAAGTTACACCCTCATGCCCAGCTTGTTCCATGAATAAGAACATACTTTGGTGAATGCATATTTTTTGGTTTGTCCCTTGGACTTCTGATTTATGTAGCACTGCTGCCCTAGGCGGACGCCTAGCCTGCCCAGGCACTAGGCCCTGGCCTTCTGTCTTGGCCGCCTAGGGAAGTTTGTACCCTGGGTGTGATTAGGGCGTTGTACGTTTCGGCCGCGTGTTGCGTTGCGTTTTGCCCCGCGCGCGCACCGCGCGTTCAAACGACGCGAACGCAACGGCGGCGTACGCGGTAATTAACAACGCCTAGGTGATAGGAACCAGTCAGCTGCCTGACTAGGGAACACTGTTTGTCCTGCACAGACAACATAAAGTTTGTCTGTGTTAGGAGTTCGTGTGTTCATATGTAATTTCTTAAAATGAATGTAGGCAGTAGACCAATGATTTTCCTTTCCAATAAGGCATATGTAACAAACATGTATGACATGCATACTGAGGTTATAATGTTGCAGTTTACGTCTTGATTACTCTGTTCTTTTTTGTAAAGTTGTCATTTTATACCATAGTTTAGGCTTTAGTTTGCTAACTCTTGTTGTAAACAGCGTTTTGCTGCAGTTATCATGAGAATAAGAGAACCAAAAACTACAGCACTGATATTCGCGTCGGGTAAAATGGTATGATTCAGCAACTTGTACAATTAAGCTTGTACATGTTCTTTGACAAACAAAATGCCTAGTTTATGAGGTGTTGCATCTATTAGAATGCTAAAGGACTATTTGTTTATGAGGTGTTGAATCAATTAGAATGCTTTTAGTTTATCTTTACAAGTTCTCCAGGTATGGCATACATTTGTTATCCTTAATATGTATTTTTTGTTAGATTTAAAGACCTGTGATTGAGTTTTGCATCCTAGTTGTAGCTGATCTGTTGATGTATTTGCTCTATTATATAATAGTCGGACAAGTATGATCTTCATGTGGTGGATAGTTTGTGCTAAATTTTAATGCCCAACAAGTATGATCAAAACCTGTTGTTAACTTGTTATCCTGTATTAGATAGAATATATAATTTTGTAATGGTTAGAATATATAATTTTGTAATGGTTGATGGATAACCGGCAATGAAAAATGTATTTGGGGTTTTATTTTGATCAGTATCTTAAATTCTTAATTCAGATAAGCTTTTTTTATTGTTGTTATTGACCTTACTAGCAACTTTGGTTTGAAGATGATATAGTATTTTTTTCATACATAGGAACTTTTCTTTATCTGTTATTGACAATGAAATGAATTAGTTCCACATAGAACTACCACCTTGTACCATCTATCCTACTTAAGTAGTGTGTTGAAACAAAAAAATATCTTATCGTGTATCAGGTCTGTACTGGAGCAAAGAGCGAACAACAATCCAAGCTTGCAGCAAGAAAGGTATCTTGATTTGCTTCAATTTCGTTTGTGGTGGCTGAGACATCTCTGAAGCCTTAACACAGCACTATTTATTTCCAGTATGCTCGTATTATTCAGAAGCTTGGTTTTCCAGCTAAATTTAAGGTAAGCTTGTGCAATTATCATTTGTACGTGTTGTCTGACCCATTGCATTTTGTGAGACTGTTGTTAACTCTTGTGCTATATCAGGACTTTAAGATTCAGAATATCGTTGGCTCCTGCGATGTGAAATTTCCAATTAGGCTGGAGGGCCTTGCATATTCTCATGGTGCTTTCTCAAGTGTAAGTTGAATGATTTTTTTTTTATCATCTATATCTCCTATATATTATTTTCAATTTTTCTTGAGTGTAAGTTCAATGATGTTTCATGTTTGTATCTTTTCTGCAGTATGAGCCTGAACTCTTCCCTGGTCTGATCTATCGAATGAAGCAACCAAAAATTGTTCTTTTGATTTTTGTTTCAGGCAAGATTGTTTTGACCGGAGCAAAGGTTAGTAGTGCTTTATTGTGTATACGTCCATTGGCTATTGCTTCTTGTATATCTGAAACTACTTCACTTCCAGGTGAGAGATGAGACATACACTGCGTTTGAAAATATATATCCTGTACTCACAGAGTTCAGAAAAGTCCAGCAATGGTAAGCAATTCTTCTGATGATATTTAATGTTTCAGTCTGTGTTAGAAACTTAGCAAGACTCAAGAAATTTCTTTTGCAGTTGATAAATTGTGTGTGTTTAAGATAAATAATTGGAACTAATAGGTACCAGTACATCTTGGGAAAATCCATAATTTCCCAATGCCACCATCTCTGAAAACCAGGTGTTTGTCAATGGATTGAATGTCAATGGCATGCAATGATATTGTGTGTGCTTTACTTATTGATGGCTGTCCTTTTATTTCTTTACATTTACAGATTGTCTCTTCTAGATTTGGAACGCAATTTAAAAAGGAAAAGTAATGGTTTCTTGTTTTTTTTCCTGTTTGCAGATAACCTATTGACATCACAGCTACATGTTCCTTTTGAGATTTTTGTGAGCTGTGATCGCTAATTTAACTGTACATATAGTCTGGAGGAGCCATATAGCATCTTGTAATTTATGTGAGCTTTGATGCATGTGCGTGGGTGTTGTGATTGGGTGGATATGTTGCGGAGGCTGTGCATTGAATCTATCTAGATATGTTGTGATGGAGTTCTCTTCATGCTGGGTGTATTTGAGTAACTTTGTGAAGACATGCAAGCCCATGTTGTTGTCTTCATTGAAACACTAACAAGACTAAAAAATTTTGCCCGGGTTTGTCTTGCATGGTATGACTGTCTTTTTTGAGTACTTAACGCTATCCTGATTTCTTTCATGCTAATGTATGCTGTACAATGATGAATTGGCCACCTGAATGTTTAGTTGCGCAATATTCTTATGCACTGATGTAACCATGCGTATACTGTTGTGAGGTGTTTCAACTTTTATGGCCGTGAGGATTGAACCTCTAGTTCATGTTCATTTTGTATGAATTTAACCATTTAACCGAATAAGCAGCTCGTGTGTAGGGCTGGAATTTTAGCTCGAAGCTCGTGAGCTGCTCGGGCTTGACTTGGTAAAAGCTCGGCTCATGCTCGGCTCGTTTGTAAATGAGCACAAGCCGAGACTCATTTCTAGCTCGTGGCCATTAGTGGCCATTAGCGAGCTGAGCCAGAGGCCGGCTCTCTCAGGCTCGGCTCGTTCTGGCTCGTTTACATGTTAATGCTATTTACTCCATCATTTAACCATTAGAAAATGATATATCCTATTGTCAAAAGGCTCATAAAATGGCTCAAACCCCACAAATGCATGCACAAGTTATTTTGATGCTCATATGTATAATGCTAACTTATATTTTGCAATAGTTAATGATCTAGAAGGTTGGGAGACCAATGTTTTCTCTGCCTCGCGAGCTTCCAATGAGACGAGCCGAGCCCCACAGACACCTTGCCAAGCTCGGCTCGGCTTGACTTGGTAATGAAGCGAGCCTTAGAGATGGCTCGACTTGAACTCGGCTTGTTTCCACCCCTACTCATGTGCTACGATTTTGCCTTTTGGTTGCTTTGACGGATGCTTCTTGCTACATACGTGTTCCGTTGCCATTGCTTTTGGCATGTTTTACATAGCAAACTTTATAGACGGCTTATCAAATTTTATAGACGGTTTCGAGACAATTGATGTGGACCGTTGTACATGCTTTCATCGTATATCTATTAAACCTAAAATTCTGGTCCCAATCTAAAATTTCACTATTCACATATTTAAATTTGCTATTCATAGGCTTAAATTTGTGGCTGGACAGCATTCAGCGCTAGCATCAGATGTTCTCTTATTGATTAACTACACGGATTTATGTTTAGGCTAGGTGAAAAATGAAGCAAATATAGCACTTGCTGCGTTATTTCTAACGTGTGCACGGTTGTATTGGATCGTCCCTATGTTTCGTCAACATGTTATTGTGCTTCTTGAGTCTTGACTATTGATACTAATGTAGTGCTGCGATGCCTATTTCGCCTGCTAGAAGAACCATATATCTTCATCCATTGTTTGATAAAAGCGAATGAGAGAATTGACGATGCCGACCTCTCCTCTTTAGTTGTTGCTTTAATCATGAGGATTTTCTTTCGTTGCGAAAGCATGGTTGCTACTTGTTTGATTCTAATCGACAACATGAGAATCTGGGATAGGAATGTATATCGCACGATTTACTCATTGAGGCCTCTCATTGGAGCTTTATTTGCACGAAAAGGAAACTTTTTATCGGCTAATAATTAAATGTTAGGCCTGTCGATTAAAGTACCTTGCGGTATGCACAATGATAAAAGGCGGCTGCTGTGCACTCCCCGCAACTCTAAAAAAACATGACATTTTAGATTTGTCACAAGTCGATGATTTCAAACCTTGTTTATAAAAAATATTTTAAATAATTTAGATTGGGTATATAAAAAGTCAAGCACAGTCTCGAAAGCACTTCCATAAGATCATACTCTCTCCTCTTTTTTATAAGGCATGGTTTGATTTGGCACTGTCTCCTAAACTACAATTTAACCATTGATCTCTCATCATACCCACTCCATTTTGAAATAACAGTCGTTTTATACTTGTCCTAAACTTTTGAAATAACAGTTTCCTAAACTTTTTGGATTGCGCACACGAAAACCATACATATAAATTCATCTCGCACAAATACTTCCATAATAACATATTTTTTGGATTTATAAACAAATGGTGACGGTAATTGATGGTCAGAGTTGCATTTTGAAGATTGTGCTAATGTTTAAAACGATTCTTGTTTCAAAATGGAGGGAGTAGCATTAATAATAAAAAATTATAATCATTATAAAGTACTTTGAAATATGAATCCAGCATTATCATTTTTTCCTAACAAAATCTATATATTATTAGACAAATTATTGGTCAAAAATTATGAAGTTTGAATCTTGTAACGCGTGAGCACTTATGAAAAAGTAGGTGTATGTTTTATGGTGTTTACAATAAATTAGAATGGTAATTATAGCCAAGATGAATTTTGAAGACTGTGTTAATGTTCAAAATGTTATGATTTTAGGCCATCTTCAATGCTAACCCTAAACTGGGAAATCTATCCACTATTCGCACCCATTTTCAATATTGATCATATTTTTCACTCATATATTTTATTAGCTACACTGTTTAGGAATTGATACAATGTTGAGATAGGGTTAGCACTAGAGATGCCCTTAGGAATATAAGGGACATGATGCAATTCATGTTATATATAGATTACATTAAAGACAACTTGTACAATTGAAAGGACCGAGATGACGCCTAGAGGGGGGGTGAATAGGCGTGACCACCAAATTCAAACTTCAACGGCGCTGTGGAAGTAGGTTCGGACTGTCCGTGACACCCCTCGGAAAAGACAACTCAAATTTCTATACATGTTCTCTCTTTTATATCATAAGATGTTTTATATAACGAATCTTACACAGCCGTTGATCTAGACCGACCAATCGTACGTACTCTTTTTCTTCTTAAAAGGAAACAACCTAGAATATACAACGGTTTTAGCGATTCAGCACTAACATGTCTTTTATTTTACGACATGCCCTTTTTTAACCTAACTCTCTGTACAATATATATTTTATTGTGTTATAATTGGTTACTGCACGCAAGACGGTTACTTTTAGGCCGTTTGGTTAGCTATATTTACAGAGATTTGCATCTATAGATACAGAATCTTGCTTTTTTCTTGTGTTTGGTTGCCTGTATCTGGTTTTGAGTCTGACTCTATGGATGCAAGATTCTCCATGTAGCCTGACTCTGGAGAAACACAGAAAATATGCGTTTCTCTGGATGCAACGCATGACGGCCTCGTGTTCTGCGCATGGGGGCCATAGTCAGTTAGCATATCAAGCCATGCATGGACTGCTATGAGGCATGTAAGTTTTTCTTTTTCCTTCTTTATTTGTATCTTTTATTAGCATATCCGATTACTAAACCGATTCTAAAAATGGATTTATGACATTTTTCTAACAAAACTAGACCAAACTCGCTATATAAATTTAAAATAATTAAATTTCAAATATTCGCCTACTAAACACTCAATCAAACACTGTCTTTGCATCTGCACATCTCGTATCTCACCAGCCTGGCTGAGTCGGACGGGCCAGGCTCATGAGAGAAGACAACCAAACAACTGATTTGTTCATTCTCCCGTCCTCTTTATGCGTTTGTTCTTTTTAATTGAAAGTTGCTAATAATTTTAATCTAAAAATATTATGATCCCAAAAAAGTTTTGAAAAGTCTAAAAATTATTAAATAATATTTTAAAAACTTTTAAAAGAACTATTTAAAACCCTATAAAATAACTAAAAAATATTGCATCATTTGATTTGTAAAATAAAAAAAAAATATTTTATTTTTTTAATTTAATTTAAACTGAAAAGAACGACGTCTAAATCTGTGTTCTACATCAACTGACGTGACAGCGCTCAATGCGGTCTTATTTTACTACCAAAGCGCTGGGAATAAGTCTAGGAAACAGAATAAAGAAGAAGAAAAAGGCATGTCGGCAAACACTGCTGATGTTGACTAGTTCGTGGTTTAGAATACTTCTACTAGCTGTTCAGTTGAGGTCCATGCTCGTGATCGAGTTTAAGCTTTCCAAAGAGGACCGTTCAAAATAATCCTGATTTTTATCCCATGTCGTTTGTTGTTCACCACACAAATGATATAAAATTCATTGGCAAGAGTGTGAAGCTTTGAAGGAAAGTCTAAATCTATAAGTGTTTGCATGCATTCTTTAACTAGTTGGATTGATAATTTGAATCCGATGTTGATCATGAACCCACCCTCTGTTCGATGCTTTTGCAAATAAATAAATTGAAAACCACAAATCCTAGGTGCGAGGATTCAAAATCAATAAATTTTGGCCATAGGGTCCTTCCTCATCTCTAGCCCATCTCTACCTATCCGGCTATACCTTCACCTTCTCCCCACCTTTCTCTCATAGTTGACCATGTTTACCCACACATTGGGAACCATACATGTGCTACACCATCGCGCCGCTTTCTCCTTTCATCTATCTCTATTAATCTCTCTCACATCCACCTCTAGTTTCCACCTTCCTGGCTTTCCTCGTTGATTGCTGACCACCTGCCATTACCTTTCTCCAATGCCCCCCCACTCCGCCACTATCACTACTATAGAACATGCCATCACTATCGCCTCGGAACTGATTGTACTGCCGATTTCCGAACCAGTATTGGATAAGAGGCCAAAACCACCTGTTATTGCCAAAACTTTAGGTTATCATTGTTGGTTGCAAAAATCGGACGTGATAATCATTATCAGCGTTGGTCCATGGCATGGACCAATAGTGATAGTCCATATATTTCTTCCGATTCATAGTATGACTTGATATATCACCAGCGGTTCATAACACCATCTGATAGTGATCATTATTAATACACCAAACAAGCATATAGAAAACCTTCTCTCTATCCTCCTATGTCCAAGGATGAATCCAAGCCAGGGATGTCAAAGTAATGCTCAAACCAATAGAGGCATCAGTAGTCCCCGTCGCCAATGAACTTGTTGATTTGGAGCTCCTCCATCTCTACCAAAGTCGGATGTGATGGTGGTGGAGGAGGAGCTGGAGTCAAAGGTGGTGGTGGTGCTGGAGGAAGAGGTGGTGATGTAGAGCTCGACATGACGTCACCGAGAGCGCTCCCCGATAGACAAGGCGTAGAGCACGACATGATGGTGCCGAGGCGGCGACGGTGGCCCGCGACATAGATGGTGCTGCTAGGGCCTGCATCAAATGGGGTTGCCCAGCTAGGGCCATGGTGGGCCACTTGGCGGCACAACACTCATGGATGCGCAACAACCTCCACATGCTGGTGTCGGGGACAAAGAGTAGAGGTGGATAGCTTGCTGGAGAAGGGGCGTGGTGGAAAAACAATGTTTCCCTAGGCGTCGCCTAGGTGCTAGATAGTAGCATGCCAGTATGCCACCTCAATTTTCCCCTAGGCGGTGCCCTAAATGGTCAGCCCGCCTAGGCAGCGATTTGGTGGTTTGAGACGGCGATTAAAAATTTATGACATAACTTTATGAAATGTTAACTCTAAACAAATATAAATTTTATCTTATGAAAAGACAAATATGTAATATGCATGCATTTCTACATTGTACAAAGGTCAATATAGCCAAACATTATTGACAAAACATATGTTTTACATGCTAATATGTTTAGTCGCCTAGGTGGTTTAGGCACTAGGCGGTCCCATGATAACCTTGTAGAGAAGATGATTGCAGTGGAGATGCCATGGAGAACGGGGGAGACAAAGTAGGGGGGTAAATATGGGAGAGCTGTTAGGGTCAGTGTCGTTGACCGTATATATAAATTCAGGGAGGCGAAGGAAGGGTAAGGGTTCCATGCTTGCAAAATGGGGAAAAAACTTAGAATGAACATGAGGAGGAACCTAGAAAGAAGATGGGAAAAATTTATGGTCTCCTGTATCACTATTGATTTTTAATCCCTTAATTGATGCTCCCGCCATGGAGTGTACAAACCGGTAGTGTGACAAAACTAGAAGCGATGTATCACTCCCATTTGGGGGTACGAACCGGCAGGATGATGGTTATCACTGTCGGTTCTTAAGCACTCCAACATTTTTGGGCCATGAGGTTTAATAACCAGCAGTGTTGAGCCAACAGGGAAGAGGTATTCTTTAATAATGCATCGTGTGTGTTGGTCGAAGCCAGGAGTGGCACGACGACTGAAGTTGGTAGCGTACTGATCATGATACGGGGTGTTATGGTCAGAGGTGAGGACGACATTAGGAGAAATCGATGTGTGAGATGGGAGAGAGATGAGATGATAATAGGAACGACCTTGAACTAGAATTTGATGAATGCTTTTTTTTTTTTTTGAGAAAAGGTATAAAGGAGAGCTTGCACTTGCATTAATGTTGTCGGGGATCCAATGTATAAAAGAAATGTACGGAAAAAAGCACTTGTGGTTTTGAATAACAATTTATGCCGCTCTTAAGACCTCCTCAGCTCAAACATGTATCCCCTATTGTAAGATAGAGAAGTCGTTCCTGTCCAACCGCCCATCATTAATTTTGATGTGCACCATCTCATTCCTCTTTACTAAATAAATGTCATTCCTCTCTCTCCTCTATCCTCTCCCCCTCAGTCACATGTAGCTCGACGACACCTCTACCTTACGATAGAGAAGGTGTCCTTCTGTCTACTTAGTGGAACACAACCAAATCAAACCAAATTTCTATCTATTCAAACATATTTATACAAAATATAATATGCACGTCTCTCTCATTAGTCCATCTGCCATGTCTATTTTTTTTATAAAACTATAAATAATAAATAAGCAACACCTCCATATTTTTTTAACAATAAAAAAGTAGATCTAAGGGTACGATGAAGCTGAAGGGGTGAAAATATTGAGACACAATTAAGTAGCCTGTTCAGAGTGACTAAACTGAACGAATAAGACGATTAAGTTGTTGAAGTGAGTTAAATATGTTAAGCTTGGTTTTGGGAGGTTTTTGCATCTATTTCTTGAAGATGTCCTGCTTCATATATATTATTTTAAATAATTTCTAGAGTTTACCTCGTGATAAAAATTTGTCTAAGAAAACTAGATAATATTTCTTTGCGCTTAAAAGTTAAGCTTCTACGAACATGATTACCTGTCATGGAAAACACATGGAGTATATAATATAAGGGAATGACTCGGCGGCAGTCGCCTGGGTTGCTTCGTTGCAACCCAGGCGACATTCCCACGCCCTCCTCTTCGGCTCTGCCTCCTCTTCTGTCCTCATCAATGGTCATTTGAGCCCTTCCTTTCGCCATGGCCGCGGGGTTCGACAGGGGGACCCTCTCTCCCCAATGCTCTTCATCTTGGCGATTGACCCGCTCCAGCGGCTCGTCAGTCTGGCGGCTGAAGCGGGTATCCTTTCTCCGGAAATCTCACTTAGCCCCCTAAACTTTGTTTTGTGTCACGTGGCCCCTAGAAGTTGTTTCCGTATGCCACAAAGCCCCAGAAAGTTGGATTTTGTTGCACCGCAACCCCCGGAAGTTGGCTTTGGGTGCTGAAAAAATTAGCCTGCGTGACACCCGGAAACAACTTATAGGGGCCGCTTGACATAAAATAAAGTTTAAGGGGCCAAGTGAGATTTCTGTCCAACTTCAAGGGGCAAAAGTGCTATTTACTCTATATATTATTTTAAAGAATTTCTAGAGCTTACATCGTGATAAAAATTTGTCTAAGAAAACTAGATAATATTTCTTTGCGCCTGAAAGTTAAGCTTCTACGAACATGATTACTTGTCATGGAAAACACATGGAGTATATAATATAACCTTTATTGTAGGCTTGTAGCAAATCACGGTCTCCGGCTTGACTAGCAGCTTGTTACGATCAGAGACTAGTCCATTTAATCCACATCACAATATATACACGTCGCTCTAGAGGAAATTAATTAAGCCAGCCATGAGGAACAGGGCAGAGCGCCGAGCATTACATTACATCAGTACAAAGTCAATGCATATAATAGATAGCACTCAGTCTCAGGTGGTAGTACTGCTGTACTAATCGTCAATTAATTCTAATTCTGCCATAGCTGGTTAGAGCATATACAATGGTTCACCTCAGCAGTCTCTAAGTTGTCTCTATGGAGTGCCACTTCAGCCCACGGATGAGTTGGAAGAGAGAGAGAAGAGAGAGAGAGAGGCTAGAGTTGTCGCTCCGTGAAGCAACGACGCTAGCAACCGAATCAAGGAGCTAGCGACGGCTTAGCGATGACTCCGAACCATTGTACGAGAGTCGACCGCAAATGCTCGATCCGATGCGGCCTGCGCAAACATCCCCCCAAATCTTCGTTTCTTCACGCTAAAAAATTCCTCGTGCATCCCTCCGCTCTCCATTTTTCCAATCCATTCATGGTTTCTCAAGTCGTCTTCTCCATCAGTCAATCGGTGGCTATGCAAGAACCATCCATTCCCCTTCGTCGCCCAGCAGCCAACCATGGAGTTCTCGCGCGCTAGCTCGGATCTAGAAGTGCGCATGGCGGCGACGGCGGCGATGCGAGCTTCTCCAGCAAGGACTCACAGAGCCCGATGCCAAGTAAAGGTAAGCATCCAAAATTGTTGAGGGGAGATGGATTTGGCTCGCTCTCATGAGGTTAATGGCACGATTTGAGGATTTAGGGTTTTTTCAGGTGCATGATTTGAGGGGGTTAGGGGGTTGAATGGCGAGGGGAGGCAGGGGAGGTGCAATGTAGGTTCATACCTCACCATATCCACACCGATGTCCTTTGCTTGTCGTCGCCGTCTCATCCTTCATCGTGCCGCCTGCCTCGTCCCGTTGCCTAGTCTCGCCTCCGCCGTCGTGACGGCTCGTGGCTCGCGACGCTGGGCGAAACGTGACTGTGCGCGGAGAAAAAACGTCAGCGCGGGAAAAAGCGCGCGCATGCGGCGGCAGCGCGGGAAAAAACGCGCCTGCGCGGAGGCCAGCGCGCAGCGTGGCCGGAAAAAAATCGCATGCGCGCGCGGAGGCAGCGGGACTCGAACACGGGCCTCCCAGGCAACTAACCGCGCGAGCTAACCAACCGGCCGAACGATCTGCGTGCCTGATATGTGGAGGGGAAAAATCCTTTTATATGTTAAAGCAAAACGGACGGTCGGATCTGTCTACCTCGTGCGATCGGGCGGTCGTGGCGGCGCCGGGCGGGCAGGCCAGCCACGTGGCGCCCTAGCGACGCGCGTGGTCGGCCTTGTACTATTATTGATGTACTCCGCCAGCTAGCTAGCACTATGCCGCTAATAACTAATGCCATTATCCATGACAGTTACTGTCTTGACAGCGCTGACCACTACTAGTGCCAGTTAACGTCATGCACGTTGCTTGCGCGCGCCGGCGCAAGCCGTCAACTGGCACTGGCCGGCGACATGTCGGAGCAGAGACGTCGACGCGCGCAGCAGGAATGCCATCATGGAGAACGATCTAGTGATCGCTGCCCACCGAAGTACTGGACGCTAAGGTCGTACTGGTTGGCGGCGGCTGCGGCGGCGCCCGTGCCTCCTCCTCCTCCCTGGCTGGCGGCGGCGGTGCCGTGCTGGTGCACGCCGTCGTAGACGACGCGGACGTTGCTGCTGGGATCGCGCGGGTGCCACTCCACCTTCTTCCTGGCGCCGCACCGCTTGTCCCGGCACCGGAAGTAGCTCCTGCCACAGTGCACCACCATGCACAAATCCACAGCTATTTCATGATCCAAAAACTTCGCCATGCATGGCAACATCTCAGGGTAAATGATAATCCATGCAGCAAGTCAGCAACTACCCTAGAGAGATTTAATATTTCTGTTAATTCTATGGCTGCCCGTCACATCGATCGACCAGCTGAAACTGAAAGACGGAAAGTGCTAGCTGGTGCACGGCGAGAGAGGTCAACACTGATGGCGATCGAGTTTATAGGCATGTGCGTATGTGGAAGATCTTTCAACAGATGGATGGACATGGTAATTTCTACTCCGTACCTGATTTTCTGGATGTCTTTGATGAACTTCTGGCCGTACTTCCTCCACTCGTACCCATCCTCGGGCATCACCAGCTGCCTGCCGCCCGTCAATGTCTCCTGCTCGGCCCCCTCGTCGTCCTGGCTTCTCTGATCATCTCCTCCGCTCCCTCTGAATATATATCCAACTTAGCGAAGATTAATAGCATGTTTGAATGAAGTGGTTTACGCTTATTTGGGTATATAATAAATTTAGCTTTTTTTTAGTATAGTCCTTTATTATAAAGTCGCATCCAAAATCTCTTAAAAATAATAGAAAATAGTTTATTTTACGCTCTGAACTATTGTGCGTCGTCTATTTAGCCACTGAACTAAGAAATCAAATATCCTAATTTACAAAACTAGAAAAAATATACATATAACCTCCTCCGGGAGGTTTTGAGACTGGTTTAACCACTGTGGCAGTCAAGTGACACTTGATGTGCCGTAGAGTCAGTTCAAGTATTTCTCCTCCATTCTCATTCCCTAATAACTTCGTATAGCATACATTATACGAAGTTATACGACTTTAATACCTCCCTTAGTCCCACATTGGTTAGTGGGAGGCTCAGCATGGTTTATAAGGGTGAGGGTGCAAACCATCATTGAGCTAGCTTTTGGGGGGGGGACACAAGAGACCTAAAGCCTGCTGCTGCTGTACGTTGTGCCTACATATGCAGCAAGCCAATGGCTTGGGGGTGCTCGGTGGGCGTGACATGTGGGCGGCCCGACCAACAATTGGTATCAGAGTCTAGGTGGCCCGTTTGGTTCTAGACATTCTCAACCCAATGTGTGAGGGGGAGATTGTTGTAATAATCCCATATTGGTTAGTGGGGGCGCAGCATGGTCCTCATTGAGCTAGCCTTTTTGGGGGAGATGTGGCCTAAGAAACCTAAAATCTGCTGTTGTACGTTGGACCTACATATGAGGCAGGCCAACGGCCTGGGGGTGCTCGGCGGGCTCGCCATGTGGGTGGCCCGGCCAACACTTCTCTCCCTTTTCTCTCTCTCTCTCTCCACCCATGCGTCCACTGTGTGCCTCCCTCCCTACCCGCACGCTGACCCTGCGCCGCCCACTTGCTAGGCCGGCGGGGCTCGTCACCTTGCTGCGCACCGGCCCCACGCTGCCCGCAACCTTGCCTTGTGCCACCCGACGCCGGCCACCTCGCCGCTAGCTTGCTGGCCCCGTGCTGCCCTTGCATCGTCCCTACAACTGGTGCTAGGGTTGCATCGTCAAGGTAGCGGTGGCTAGTGAGAGGAGAGGTAGAGAGAGGAGAAAGGAAAATGGATAAGATAGACTTAATTACGATGGGGCTGTACATATTTAGTTTTTGTTTATTTATGATTGGACTGACACATCAGTTGACACGTGGGCAAAGCCATGTCTAAAACCGTTCAAGGGGGTTATTTGCATCGGTTTTTTAGTTTTATGAGTTAGACTATCTGGTTTCATATTTTATTGGGTTAAGTAAACAAAGCATCATAACTCAGGTTGTAAGACTTTTTCAAAACAATATAAACAAGCAGATCAACTTGAACAAGTAGATGTAAGAACCTCCCAAAATCTAACTTAATTTTCAACTCATTTTAGCTCGATTAACTTATTCATTTAACTCAGCCATTTCGAATATGTCCTGGATATTGATTAATTCTTAGGACGAGGAAGATATAGGTTTCTATGAATATAGCGTAATTAAATCTGATATGTTTTTTCTTTGATGTGGGCGCAGCGGTCGACGCAACCCTAAATGAAAATTTTTACCAAGACAAACTTCAAAACAAGTTGTATGGCTATGATATAAATACTTAAATCAATACGTTTTGACTTCTTAATTATCCACCTTGACATGCATACCTTTCGTTTCAATCTCCTTCTACCACTTGTATCGATCTATCTCTTGGTGACCACTTGGCTTGGGGATTAAAGTAGAAACTGGTTGAGAAAGTACGTTTACCTATTGCATCAAAACCAATGCTAATCGGCATCATCATTTGATGAGTCCAACTGTCCAAGAAAGCAAAAAATAATAAAAGTTTCGTTGCCACTGTACTAGACGGTGATTCTTCTTTTTAGGGAAATATAACCTCGTACTAATGGCACTAATTACTAGCTAGTCATGTATATATATCTCCATGCATGCATATAAATATAAGTATATTTAAAGAGAGGAAGTTTGGTAGATAGAAGCTATATATAGCATGCATATTTTGAAAGAGAAAAAGGAAGGAAGGAAGGAGGGAGGTACGGGACGGGATCGAAAAGATTAGGGGGAGGGAGGGAGAGATCTAGAGATCTAGAGAGAGAGAGAGAGAGAGAGAGAGAGAGAGAGAGCCCATACATTGTGGTAGGCTGTGAAGATGAGGCCATGGCCCATGGAAGGACGCTGATCACCGGACGTGGTGATACGGTACTCGCATGCTGTCGCGAGAGCTAATTAAGCGAAGAATGGGAGGAGCATTGATCGACTTTGCGAGCTCGGAGGGGGGGAGAGAGAGGAGGGAGAGAGAAGAAGAAATGTATATCGAGGCGATTTGGCTGGTATATATATCGAGGTTTGTCAAATGGAAGCTTCGTAGATGCGACGTTAACGTCGTTAACACGATGTAATAAAGAGCAAAATTCTGGGTTCACACGCATGTACGCTGTCCTCTATACTACCGCTCAATACTTATCCATCGAAAGGTAGGCAGACGAACATTATTCTTCAACTACATCTGATATTTATGATACTCGCTTGATTGCTTGAATGCTAGAGACAACTATCCCTCCAGTTTCATAATAATTGACGTTTTAGGTTTGTTTTAAGTCAAACTTTTAAAAAAATTTCTATAAAAATCTTTTAAACTATTTGGATTATGTACGTTAAAACCAAAGATATAAATTTGTCTTGAAAAATACTTCACATTATCATAATTTTTATGGATTTTTTTAAATTTATTTTATTATTAATTGATGGTCAAAATTGTATTTCGAAGAATGCGTCAATGTTTAAAACGACAAGTATTATGAAACTGGAGTGAGTAACTAACGGCAAAACCGCATGCACCCAAGGCATAGCAAGCAAGAAAATCCAAATGCTAGAGCAAGTTTACCGTGTACAACAGCCGGTCGGTCGAAGCATATTTCCAATCTAACCATCGAATGAGGCGGTTATCCATATAACAAAGAAAAACTAAATGCTAAGAGAAAAATTATGATACACAATAGTTGTGGCAGTATATTTTATATCAGAATTATTCCCTATCAGTCGTTTGAAAATAGATAACGAGTTTACACTAGTAAATAACAAAATTTTCATATGGTTTGATATTGTTTTTTTAGAAAAAGGTATGAGAACTGCCTTGTATTAATTCAATAAGAAAGTTACAAGGTTAAAATTTAAGGGGAGGTTTCGGCACATTCCCCTCGGACGCACGCTACAAGTGAGCCAACTTATTACAAAATAAGCGCCTGCCACCCTCCAAAGACGCATGACCTCCAGGAGCAAATCAAAGAAGATCATCGGCGATAGCTCCTTCGAGTTGAAAACGTGATTGTTTTTTTTGAGCCAAAGATAACATAAGGTTGCTAGCATGACGGATCCTAGGCTCAGGGCAAGGTTGGGTAGCAGGATGTCCTTAGCCCACCAGGCGCTGATATCGTCATGTAGGTCCACGTGGAGCGGAGAAGTTAAATGCCAAACACCAAACGCCGTACTGATGTTGTAAAATGTGTCCAATTTAACTATTAGAAGTTAACTAAACTTACATATGGTTTAATGTTGTAAAAAGTCTATAATTTAATTGTCAAAAGTTCATGTATTATTTTGGTATATACCTTCAGTTCTATAGGTAGCCTTCAGTTATCTTATTTTTTCTTTTGAATGAACTTACGATAGCTAAAAAATATTATTTAGATGATCGTTGCATCGATATTTAAACATCAAATAAATTTAGTTATTTAACTAATGTAAAATACGTCGATTAAAATTTCCTCCGTTTTTGGTCAACGATAAGAGTCACGCCCATTTTATGTACAAGTACAACTATACGTGTAATATAAAAAATATTGAATAAATATGCGCTGTTAAATCAAAGAGCTCATTTATTTTATTTTAGTTCTCTTGCGTGCTGCAAAAAGGATTCATATCTATTCATATAAATTAGTGCATCATAAAGAAATCAATTACTTGAGTTCGACGAAATGATAAGATTTTCGTTCAAATTTACAAAAAGCGACACTCATGGCCTCCAAAATTCGCTCGTCAACGAAGGTTGTTCTTACGAGAGGGAGTTAATCCTTTGAATATGAATATGGCATTACTCAATTGTTTTGTATGTTGAACCCTGATTTTTACTAGATTTTTTTAGTAAAATTCTTTTTGAGTGATATATGTCTGTAGGAACTCCTACATTTTTTTTGAAAAAAAAAGGAAAGAATCAACCACCCAGCTCTTCTCTGGAGCGGTGAAAAAAAAAACAGGGTACGTAGACTAAGGAGCAGCCGACGAGATTATAGTTGCTGTTTTTACAAACTCGTTTGGTTGCTCTCTGAACCTGTGGTATGTATCGCGGACGCATCGTACTGATTCTGCCCCCGCGCGCGCGTACATATACATGTGCTGTATACGCTTGCTTGCTGCGCTGGCGCCTGTGCGTCCTGCTTTCAACCAACCAAAGCACGCGCGACTCGTGGACGACTCGCAAGTTTTTACCGCGCGCCGCGGCAGCTTCGTCTTCAGCGCCGGCCGGCCGGGGCTAGGCGGCGCCGCTGCGTGTAGGACGGGGACCGGGGCGACGTACCACCGCTAGCCCGTGGTGACGCCACCCGCCCGACGTCACGTACCCGTCGGAGCTTTCTGCCGGCGCGGTACGTGCGGCGTTCGGAGAAGCTGCTCGATCGCATGCCATGGCTATTTGCTCCCGTTTCTGTTTCTCCGGGGCGATTTCGCCGCTCGATCCCGCGGGTTTCGGCTCGGTTTCGGCGTCGCCCGGATGAATCTTCGCCGCCACGTGCCTCGCCTTAATTTGGCGGAAGCCACACGTATCACATGTGCTAGTGTACGTAAGAGCATCTTCAATTAATTTTCCCAATGCGACCGAGGCTTTTCACTAAATAGTCATCTACCCTAAAATAGGAAATGAATTCTTCCCACATGTGTTACAACAACGTTCCCTATTCCATTTCGTAAAATGGAGAATTTCTCTTCGTTCTCTTATGCGTAAGAATTCTCTCCTTCCTTTACACAATTAATTCTCCACATAGAGAGCATTGTTGCAGATGGGAGAAATATAGGGAAATATTTTTTTAAAGGAAGCCAATATATAAGCCTATAGAGGATCAATTTTAGAAATTCTTGTTGGAGAGAGCATAAATTAAAATTCATTCGCACTTTACATTACACAAGGCTTCTTCCTCCGACAACCCCTCCATCCATTATAAATTAAATGAAAGGTGTTTTCACTGCGTTTTAACCAAATTAGTCGTCCTTGTGCTATAAAACATGATGAAATTGGTCCCTCAATTTCTCAATTTGTGCCCGTTCAATCCCTCGACCAGTCAAACCTGATTTTATAAGCATCTTTTGGCCTATGTGGCTCTACGATAATGATATTATTTTCAGGAATGTTAGAGAACGGATGTCCGTTCTCTGGCTTGCAACGGAGGAGCTCTGTGACCGCGCGTCCGCTCGCCCCCATGTGCGACGGCGTGGGCGAGCCCGCGACCTCACCGTCTCTTGGACCGGTTCAAGCGAGTGCCCAAGACTTCATCCTCTTCCTCCGCGTGCACGGTGGCGGCGACGCAGCAGCAGCCTACGGGGGCACAGCATTAGCAGACGCCGCAGAGGAGGTCGTATGGCTCGCCGGCGCTGGCCGGGTCGGCGTCCCAAGACGGGGGCCATTGCGCGCTCATTCGTAGTGTACTTTCCCGCGCTCGACATCGACGCAGGTGCAGTCGTCGGGCGCGGCGGCGCCGGAGGCTGGGGAGCTCATCCGCCTCATCGAGGAGCTACAGGAGAGAGAGAGTCACGCCTTTGCGCCGAGCTGATATAGCACAAGATCCTCAAGAAGACCGTCGTTGTTCCCGGAGACGGAGCTCGCCGTGAAGAGAAGCGAGAGCGGCCGGTGCAAGGACAGCCTGTCTCGTCTCGAGGCCGAGAATGCTGTGCTGCGCGCCCAGCTTGACGTTGTCGTGGCCAACGCCAGTTGCAACAAGCAGAGGGTTTTTGAGATGGAGAAGCAGATGGTGGAGCTGAAGAAGCGGCAATGACAAGTTGCGCCTTCGGTGCATCCCGATGATTGCTCATTGTCGGTGTCATCGGACAACTCTAACAGTTCAGACGCAGTTAGCAACTCGACAAAATCATGTTAGTAGCTGCCTGTGTCTTCTGAAGGTTGAAGAAGGACACAACACCGATCCCTTTTTTCAACTAGCTGTTGCACGTTGTACACATGTGTATGTATGAACAGTGTTTCTTCATAATTTTCTATCTTCCAAACAGAAGGTCCAATTCACTCCAAATCAGTTTTTCTAGCCTTCTAACATTTTATTCTACCTATAATATTTATTTCATGATTTTATGAATTTTCTTTGTTGTTGTTTATTTATCTGTGGCTCGTTTTGCACGTAGGCTGAACCAGTATTTTTACCAGAGTCGTGAGAGTCGATTGA